>VWZF01005917.1:850-39678 GCA_013396755.1 Sclerurus mexicanus
TTTTGGGTAGTATAAATATGTTGGATTTAAAACATTCCACATGCAAGTAATACACAACAGCCCAGAATTCAGACTATACTGAAGAGCTACTACAGAACTAGCCCATATATGTGTACTTGTGATGAAGTTGTAGCTTTGAACTGATAGGAGTGCATGACCACAAAGTAATGACTGTTATTTCCCAAATGTCATAGGTTTCCCAAAATTTTAAGTGTCTAAAGAAGAAGATAGAAAGCTGGTAGTTTTTCAAAACAATAATACACAACTGATATTAAATTCAAAAGATGCTAGGAACCCTTTGTTGTTTTATAAAGCATTTATTTGCATTTCTACATACATAAAATCTTTGGAAAAAACCTCACCCTAGACTAGTCTAAGGATTAATAAGCTAACCTTGAACATTCACTTGTTTTTACCCATCAGCACTATGATCTCTTCTCATTTGGTAGGTTTGTTCTCCATCTATTTGAACATCAGAAAAACTAGAGCATTAAAAAGAATTAATTTCTTTATTTATAATTTAAAAGTACTCATGTAAATTAAGAAAGCACACAAATATTACTAATATGAAAGAATTAAAAGGCATTCAGGTAAGTTAAATTTTTGAGGAAATAAGAAGTTTGTTAAAGTAATTTGAAAGCGCCATTAAAGTAACTACTTTCAAGATGAAACGAGTAATCACAAGTGCTTGAGAGCAGAGTATGCATCAAATACTGAACTCTTTGAATCATATTTCTACCTTTTAAAAACAAAAGTGTCCTGGATGTTCTTTTTCTAGTTAGTAATTTATTTATTTATTTTTTTCTTTTTTTACATCATGACTTTTTTTTCTGAGGACAAGGCATAGAAGGAGATAGCATGAAAAAAGATATGACATGTTTTTTTTCCATTCTTGACTGAATTTAAATGAATTTCCAGGCCTGGAAGTTGAATAGCTTTTCTGTAACTCATAGTTGCAAGGGAACCAGTAAGGAGCAATAAATATGGAACTCTTTTCTGCTACCATTCAGTTAGTCTCTGGAAAAGGCTATATTAATAACAATAGAGAAGCTACTGCCCCAGAATAATAAACTGAAGTATTATTCCACAGCAAAGGCTTGTATTTGATGTTTCTAAGTTTGAAATTCCTTCCCTCTTCAAATGCATCTGAGCAAGGAGTAAGACATTCTGAGCACAACATTGGAAAGTCAAAAACTCACATTATTTGTTCAAAGTGAGCTGTCATAAATAATGTTATCTTAAGAAAATAAGTTCTGGGAGAACATCTGAAGTATTCAGTTGACTGAAATTTTAAAATTAATTGAAAATAACTATTAACAATGGTCTCACTATGATAGCTCGCCCATGTGGGACAAAGTCTTCTATCCCAGACAGACTGAAGAGAAGCATATAGAGGAACAATTTTTTGTTGTGCTTGAACACTGGAGTTAGTGTCTAATCATAACAAAGGTGTTAAAAATCATACCGGTGCAATAGGGCTGGACTCAAGTGATGAGAACAACTTCCAACTTTAAACTATAAGCAAGTTTAGATATGATATATAGGAATCTACATAATTGTCTACTTGATTACTTCCATTCACAATTCTTTTCATCCACAACCCATTATCCTCAACCACTCTTCCTCTGAAAGACAGTTTTTTTCATCTGTTTTTTTCCTAACTGCATGTGAATTGCCAACATTGATGTCACATAGTGTAAGACACCAAAAGAAGCATTGCTTCTTATGGTGAATTACAAGCCTTGGAGGACTAACATATAACAGTTGTGTGACTGCTAGATAGAGGTTAAGTCTTCAGAAACTGAGTGTGAGAATATTGTGTTTTGGTACAATTATCTCCAAGTAATGGATATTTTGCTACCTTAAGCATATCTCAAAAAAAGTTCCAAGGATTTATGTATTGGAAGGATTTTGGTTATGCAGTCTGTCATTTAATAAAAATTATTTTACAGCATCAGATGCTGAACAATAACATAAGAATGTCCAGGAAACCTACTAGGGACTATGGAGAATACAGAGCTAAGAGAAGTTATACTCACGTATCAGAGGTGCCAAAGGAGATTTTTTGTTAAAGGAAGGAGTTAACTGAATTATTCCCCTTCTTTTGATATTTTAGGCAGCATACTAGTTTTGGAATTTTGATTACTTTTCTTTGCGTTGCTAGCATGAATATATGTATATTTAGTAACATGACTTGTTTTTTCCTATTCCGTTCTCTAAAGAATCTCACTCATGAAAATACAGATTGCACATAAAAAGTAACAAAACTGCAAGTACTTTTTCACCATATTATACAATTATTCTAAGAAAAGTAAGACTTGTTTATTTCTTTTCTTTCTCTTCCTCTTTTAAATAGTAGCGAACTTTACTACAAGATAAATGGCAGGCAAACTTCCAGGCAGACTTCTCTAATGCCAGTAGGAGTTTTACCCATTGCCTTTGCTAGGATCAGGAGTGTTACTCATGAGAGCTTCAGAGATGTTCTGTGGAGCATTTTAACCAGGAGAAGATTTATATATAAATTCTTTACCTATCAAGATTAAATTTGCCCCATAATTTGGCTGCTTCTCCTGCTGGGATTCAGGTGACATGACATTAACTTTTTGTAACTTTTCTATCTAGCATGTATTAGGCCTTCCACATTACAGACATGCACAGATTTTATTAAGTTTTCATACGTTTTTGAACTTAGATGTACCTCTTTTATCCGTGTATTTTAAACAAGTTCATTTCAGAGGAGACAAGGAGATTCACTTGATAGAAGGTGTAAGATGTTTTCATCATTACTATGATATTTAATTAAGATCCAGATACCCTGATGGTAAAAAAAAGCAGTGAAAGTGGTAGTTAGTAAAAGGCAAGAGAAAAAGCAAAAGATAGTACAATAGTTCACAATAGATTCACAATCAGCTGTCTCTTGTTTAGCATACTCTTAACATCACTATTTTAATCTGACTTCAGACTTTATCTCCTAAACTTTTCAAGCATATAAATATGCTATTTAAGATAGTCAATGAAAACTATAGCACATATCATATCAGCACATACTCACAGAAAATGTGAAGGAACCAGAAATCACATATTTCTCCAAGAGTGACAGAGCTGCCCATATCTATTATCATCAATGACAGTTCTGCTAAGCTCAGCTTTAACCTCCTCTTATGCTTCATTACAGATTATCAGTATAGGGACTTTCTAATTGGGCAGTTGTGTAAAACATGGTCTGGTTCTGTTCTGCCAATGTAGGAATAAACAATAATTAAAATCTAGAAAATGCTGCTCTAGATTATGTTTCTTAATGGCACAGGCATGTCCTAATGCAATTTTTTCATAATTGTGATTGTCAATGTTCAGTAGTTTAATGGTGTAATTATTTTGATGCATAAAATGGACAACAAATTCAGGAATATGAAGCTGTACTTACTTTTTCATTCTCAAAGTAGAAATGGCTGAAATGCATTCATCCTTTTTACTCACTAGAAAACGAGTCAGAAATGGGAAGAGTTTGTCCCAATGTGTGTTTCAGTGATATGGAGAAAGTGACTATGGACAAACATAGAAAAAACTCTATTACACAAATATTCACTGGTAAATTTAAATGAGCTAGATTCAACCATGATCCTTTATGGATTTATTTTCCACCCTGTTTTGAAGGTGAAGTTATTGTCTCTACTGAAATCCAGACAAGATTTATATCTTATTTAGGGTTTGCTTAATCTCATATTGAAGGCTTAATTGGAACTTGTGCTGACCTTCTACATGGAGAATGAGTTTATCTTTCCTGGGCAGTATTAATACCATGAGTACTTATTTTGAATCTGCATTCAGCTAAAAATCTAATGCTGAACTACTTAGCTGACTTACAATGACTTCTCATTTTGAATTTCATACTTCAGTTGAATTTGAACTGAAACTATTTTTTGTTGCAGAAGTTATTAAATCCAAAGAGCCCACATGACACTTGTCACTAACCTACATCAACTCACATCTTGAATGTTCTCACTAAACTGTTTGCTAATGCTCAAAGGGAGAATGTGACAACTTGAAATAGCAATTACTTTTGAGATTGTTTCAATCCTTGAAGGGAATTTAATGTTACATATATAATTTTTTCCTGCATGCAACTAAGCTAAGTAGTAAAAGCACATTAAATATGTTACAAAAAAGTATGGTTAATAAGTTTATGTATAAGATTTTTGGTTAATGTATAGAAAGAAAATAGTATATCAGAGTTTTCATGGCACCTGCAATAGGGTCCTAAGGATTTTGCAAGAAATAGTATGTGATATAATCTTAAAATTCCCTCTGCAAATTACCTAATTGTTTGTTTCTTGAGCTAAAGCGTAAAAGACTAGGACATAGGTTTACCTAATGAGTTTCTGTAAGGAGAAGATTAATCTCATCTGACTGTAACGAGTAGGTCTTAATTCTAAGGTACCAGATGGGTCTTTTTACAGTCAAAGAGAGAGCAAGCTATGCCTGTGTCCTGAGAATAAGTCATCTTCTTTAAAGGGACAGACCAAAACAGATCATGTGAACTACCTTCTAGGATGCCTATATTCATTTCTCTGACTGTAGGTAATTTTAGGTAATAGCATGGATTAGAAGCCAAATTTCAAGAAGGTAAAAGATGACATATATTCAGGCATAACTGTGATGCTGGTTAGTTCTGTAACTATTTTAAAGAGAACTTTTTAAAAAAGTATTTAATAATGGAAGCCACAGTAATAAGTAAAATGGGTCTGTTGGACAAAAGTATTTTCTTTATGTGTTGCTTTGGCCCTTGTTCTACCAAAAATTGTGTTTTCTATCCAATAAAAACTGGAGAATAAGAGTTAATTAACATACTGTCCTATTACAGTGCAGTAAATCAAAGAGAATATAGCAAAAAAAATCTTGAAAAACACGAACCTTTAGTACATTCAATTTTTCAACATTTTCATATTTGTAGGATTCATTAATATTATAATTCACTCTTTTTTTTTTTTCTCCCCAAGCAACACAAAAATAGATGGTACTATTTCTAATGGAGTCATTATGGTCTGTTGTACGGATGCTCAATTACAGAGTTTTAAATATACAAATTATGTAAATGCCTATTAAGGGAGTATTTACAAAATACATTATTGACCCAGTAAGTCATAACAGCTTCAGTCTGTCAGAGAAATACCTATTTAGGCCCTACTTAAAATGTAAATTATTGGCCCAATAGACCATAACAGCTTCTTCAGAACTGTTACATTCTATCACAGAAATCCATGGTTGGGGACTTGCTGGCTAATGACTTTTGTGTGAAAGCTACCTTGGAAACTGTCCTTAAGTACACAAATTTCCGACATGATGGAACATAATGGCTATTTTTCAACAGCTGCTGACTACTGAATAGTATTGGGTTCTATTAGGTAGCTGTCAAATCTCAAACAAAAATGCGCAGATGCTATACAAAGATACTGATTGGCTTCAGATTGCCCTCTAATTTTGTTTGAAACAATAGCTGCTAATGCACAGGAGCTATTTTTCAAAAATGATTATTCATACCTCATGTGGATTTACAACACCAGTTCTGTAATGAAACAACTTTGGTGATAAGGAATGTTCTGTTGAAAACTAAGATGCAGACCAATAGTCCAAAAGAGTTATTATAAATCCTCATTAAGCAAAGCATTTTGCATATTCTTCAAGAAGAAGTATCCACATGCATTGCTGAAATGATTGAAATTACTTACAATTACATTGCATATGAATGTTTTTCATTAAATATTAGTAAAACTGGGCCAGGCAACAGGGGACTACTGCCAACTATGTGACAGCCAATTTACCATAGAGTGTCACTGAAGTCAAGGAGTTGCAGAGAAAGCATAAGAACCTGACTGAGGAGATTGTCAGTAGTTTTTATTTCTAGAAAAATAGAAATATGCGAGTTATAAACCATGGCTCAGTTTTGAGAGTGTACATTTAAAGGAACATCCTCAAGCTGAACAGGGGTCTATTATTGAATGAGTATTCTGAACTACTCAAGGAGCTGAAATACCTTCACAACTCTCAGTTTAGGGACTTGGAAATGCTCCGTAAGAGATGTTGAACAAGAATTTATATTTGTAGGGACCAATTCCAGCTTTTACAGTTCTTATGTGTACAAACTGTATTCTTTTCAACATTGGAAACAGAATTCTTTTGTGAGTGCATCCATTGTATTTATGGATTCTTTTATATTGTTAGACTTTTTTTCTTGCATTTTAATCTTAACAGTGGACAGTGTAAACACAGTTCCAGAAAGAGGGCAAGAGATTGAATAAGGAATATACTTTTGACACAACTTCTTGAAAACTTATTTCTGAGGACTTTTCTCAGTACAATTTAAGACCATTAATCTCACAAAACAAAAACCTCTGAAATCTTAGAGAACTTGTTTGATAATACAGTTATGAAGCAATTCTAGAGTTTTTTAACATTATTTTTCTTCTTATTGTCTTAATTCCAGTATCATTATTCTAAAAGACATAAGGAAAATTTTCACGGTGTGGACATTATATACCAACATGCTAAATAATTTTATAAAAAATTATTATTTGTATTTCTAGTACTTGTCATTGCATATATCCAGCTTAAAGAGTATCAATAAAAATTAGTTTTGTTCTTCTGGAAATGCATGTGGCATGTAACTAGAGATCTGGAGATTTTAAATTACTATAGATAGTTGCTCTCTTGTTAATAAAGAAGTGTATAATTGATAGGAGAAAAAATATGGCAATGCCTTATGATTTGATAAACCCAGGATATTTTTGAATTCTTATTTCAAATAAGTTAAATAAGGCAAAAGAAGAGATCAGTGCCTACCCTTCTGCTTCCCCTCACGAGGAAGTTGTAGACTGCAATGAAGCCCTTTCTCAGTTTCCTGTTCTCCAGGCTGAACAGACCAAGGGACCTCAGCCACTCCTCACAAAACTTCCCTTCAAGACCCTTCATCATCTTTGTTGACCTCCTTTGAACATTCTGTAACAGCTTCATAAATTTTTTTATATTGTGGTGCCCCAAACTGCACACAATATTCAACGTGAGGCCACCCCAGTGCAGAGCAGAGTGGGACAATCCCCTCCCTTGACTTGTTGGCAATGCTGTGTCTGATGCCCCCCAGAACATGGTTTGCCCTCCTGGCTGCTAAGGCACTGCTGAATCATATTCAACTTGCCATCGACCAGGATCCCCAGGTCCCTTTCCATGGCACTGCTTTCCAGCACCTCATTTCCCAGTCTGTATTAACATCTGGGATTGCCCCATTCAGGGTGCAGAATCTGAATTTCTTGAATCTGGATCTGCACTTTCTCATGTTGAACTTCATATGGTTGATGATAGCCCAGCCCTCTAATTTGTCAAGGTCTCTCTGCAGGGCCTTCCTGTCTTTGAGGGAGTCAACAGCAGTTTTATATCACCTGCAAACTTACTTAATATCCCTTCCAGTCTTGTATGCAAGTCATTTATAAAGATGTTGAAGAGCACAGGGCCCAAGGTATTATGGCTAGAAAGCAAGTTTATATCTGCAAAGGTAAGTCCTACTGATGAAAATCTTACACTAACTGAAAAGACAACCTGCCTTTTAACTACGTTTTGGGCTTGGTCAGTGAGATAAGATGGAATTTATTTCTGAAAGTATATTCCTAGACTTTTGCCTTACTTCTTCAAGATCCTTTTTTTTTTTCTATGTTTTTGTTTTGTTTGTTTTGGTGTTTTGTTTTGTGTTGTTTGTTTGTTTTTTCCCCCCAGAGTTCTGGACAAACAAGAATGTATCTCATATCTGCAATCCTCCTTAGAACTGCAGTCAATTATGTATGCCTTGGCCAAGTAGTTGAATTGGTGACTTTACCTCCAAGGCTGTCAAACTGGACAAAAGAGCTAGAGAAAACTAATGTATAAGTTTATGTAGGGGACTGAAAATGCCAACATTATAGAACACTATGCTGGGGAAAAAAGTATTCCTGTAAACCTCCAGATGAATAGATGTAGACCACAAACCACTGTCCTTTACTATCCTACGTTTCCACAGCATCTGACCTAAGTTAGAATCCTAACTGAATTCTCTCTCTCTTTGGATAGTGGCAAAATATAGTGACTCAAAGTACAGTGTGGGCACCAGTGGAGGTGTCATTGTGCCTTTTCTTTAAAGAGGCTTCAAAGAAGCACAGACACACAAGAAGATGTGTGAAAATAAAACATATTATTTCCTTATGTAATTTATTTATTCAAGTACGCAGTGAGGAAACAACAGACAGTTGTTATACATTAAAAACAGGATATGTTCAATCTTGATGTCAGGAAAAGCCTTTCACGCTGAAGACAGCCATGCAATGGAAGCAGGCTGCCCAAAGAGGATTGTGTAGTCTCTATCCTTGGAGATGGATATCCTGTTAAGGTAAGTTTCCTGTCTGACCATTCAGGAGGCATGCTGGCACCACCAGAGACTTAAACTGCTAAGACTGAAGCCCCTTCGCAGCAGGAGAGAGGCTCCAGTGAGCCAAGGGATGCCCAGCTTGCCTCTCTACACACACCACTCTCACACAGTCAGACTAGGTTTCATTAGGGACGGGACTCCAGGTTTCCCTTAGCAGAGTCCCAGATGTCTGGATCCTTGAAGTAATTTATTCATGGTGCAGTAACACAGAAACAGTCTGAGTTGGGTGCCTCTGAGGAGGATCCTGAACAAAGGAAACCCTGGGCCTATATACTCTCACAGTCTAAGTGCAACAAAGTCTTGGGTCTTCCAGCTGACTCCTCGGCTCCTGCTGTGTCTCTGGGTGTCAAGTCACCTGGCTATGCCACAGGTCCCTGTGCTCTTTGTTATGCAAAGGTCGATAGTTCATGGCCTTTTCCCTCGGGTTCCCACCATCCAGAGCTCAACCTGCAGTTCGCACTGCAACTGCGCACTGAGCTACTGGCACTGAACATATTCCTCAACACACCAAACTGGATAAAAAATGAGCAATATTGTCTGAGCCCACAACTGACCCTGAGCAGGAAACTGGACAAGAGAATTCATGAGGTCCATTCCAACCTGAACTACCCAGTGACTGTGTGCATGCAAATAATTAAATAAAATCATGTCATTTCTTCAACTGGAGAATTCATACATACCTCTAAGCAGTATTTGAGTTTCAAATATGTGTACTTTGGCAAGTAAAAGGCAGGATTTTTCATAAAGGTTGAAAAATTCCTTGCTAATGAGTAATCAAGAAGAAAACTTTCATACAGTTATCCTTCAGTCTAGATTGAAATTGATAACTGGATACAGAAATTAGAATAGTTGTTTAATGAAAGAACCTGCTTCAGGCCTCTATGTCTCACTAGTAGATCATTAGCAAGTGTCTGTATCCTAGAACCATTATGTGTATACATACCATAGCAGCCACTAAAACACTAGTTTGCATTTTAGGACAGGGCATAGAACAGGACTCTATCCACTGTAGTATCCTATGCTAGCTGTGGAGTTGGCAATCTGATTCACAAATAAGCCAGGTTCTTATAAATATTGCATTCTTTCAGTGACCCAAACTTACACCAAACCATCCTTTTTTAATTCTTATTTTATGCATTACTTTTCATGCTCCTTTTCGGTTTTCTCTGAATTTTTTCTGAAGCATCAAATCAAATGTTATTTCTCACTGCTAATTCCCTACTTGCCATTACTCTCATCACTCCAGGTTGTTTCTGTTCCCTTCCTATTTCCTTTTTCATGCCAGCATGACTGCTTTATCACCAGCTTAAGGGTAAAAAAAATAACTTCTGAGCTATTTTATCCACCCTATTGCTTAGTGGGTGTAAGATTAACCTCTGTGTTAACAGCCTATGTAAGATCTGCCCTCAATCAAAGCTGTAGGGTGGGGTTATATGAATTCTCACTTCTCCTCAAGGGAAAACAAGGAACTTTGATCAGGACTTTTATATCAACCTCTTAAGTTTAGCTTGCAAGCAGGCTAGGAGAAAGCAAACAGGTTACAAAGCCTTACACAAGCAGTCCAAAGGCTTCTTATGTTTCTTCTGTTGAAAGAGTACTCTAACACAATAAGATTTTGTTTTAGAATGAGAAAATCTAGTTGTCAACTGATACTTCTGTTCCACCTGACATGAACCAGAGACATCTGACATCAAGTATATGTGAACGCTAAAGAAATTTCACCAGACCTAGTAGCCAGATAGTATCTCCTTGAATGACTATAGCAATTACTTCCTGCAAGGCAGAGGGTGAGGTTGAATTTTATCTACAGTCTTTTAAAACTAGTTTAGGATATGGGAAGCAAATTGTACAAAACATTTATATTGTACGTAGAGGTTTAGTCATCACAGAGTATTCAACGGAGACAAAATATAAAATATTAAAAAACTTATTCCTTCATTTATTCTAAATAAAGAAGGATGTACAAAGTGGGGAAAAAAATCCAGGCAGAAATTCAAAGGATAGTACTTATTCCTTAGTAGCTTCTTATCTGAAAGCCCCTTCTTCCTAAGGATGAAGTAAAAAGTTCAAGGCAGAACCCATTCTAGGGGGCAAAAAAAAAAAACCAAAACAAAAAAAACTGAGTTATATATGATCAAAAAGAATTTCATATATAAATATCAGCCTTTTTAGTGTAATCATATAGTTTTATAAATATATTTTATGATTAAGGAAATTCTGCTCCTTTTTAAGAAGCAAAACAAGTAAATCAAGAATCAACCAACCAAAAAATTCCTGAAAAAAATGTACCTGCCCTAAAGTGAAAACAACACAAAGTAATCCAAAACAAACAAACAAACAAACAAAAAACACAAACCCAAAACCCACCAAACAAGCAGAAAAGACAGCCTTAGTTATGATTGTAATCACATTGCCACACACTTGTCACAATGGAACATACTTAATTGCACTTTCTTTGCATGAACAAAAGGAAATTCAAGCACAGATGCAAGAACAGTTTGTCTTTTAAGAATCTGCTTTTGAAACTTATTTTATATTCAATGAGTGTAATATTTACATTTGAAAATTATGGCCTCAGATGCACTGAGAATCATAGTAATGAAGGGATATTTTTAACATGACATCCACAAATATAGTCAAAAGTGTGAATATTCATAATAGGAAACACCATATACATATATGCTTTCAGAAAATAGTTGTGATTTTGTTTTTCTTTAGATGTACCATTTTCTAAGAAATGCTATTACTCTGTTGCCATTATTAATAACTTCCAAGCACAGGAACTGGTGAGATTGGGTGTAACTCAAGATAAAGCATGTTAGGACCTTATTTTCTATTAATATTAGTAGAGTCTGTTTGTCTTCAAAAGGAGTTGGTCAGACACTGTGACTGAAAAAAAATTGGCATATCCTAGTTTCAAACACACATCCAGCCACAAGTCCTGGACTTATGTAGAAGTGTCTGACAAAGCCTGCATTTGCCAGAATTCTCCTATGCAAGAAATTGTCTGTCCTGTAATTGCAGCCAGATTGCAGCCTGAGAGACATCAACAAGCCAGAAAGTCACTAAGGAATTTCTATCTCTTAAATACATACAGGTGTGAACAAGTATTCAACCTTGAAGTGTACAATGCTACAAACCACTCAGAGATTTTAAGGATCAGACTCTGAGTCAAAAGCCAAGTCTGGGGAAAGATATAGCTCACAAGATACAGTGTACAAATTATACTGCCTAATCTATTTTGTATAGCTACTCCTTTTGACCAGAGTTGCTATCATATTTAGAAATTTTAGTGCTAAGTAGAAAGCTGCAAAGCCAGAAAAATAATTTTGGAAACAGTGAAAGAAGTCTGGGGAAAAAAACCCAGGATTATTCTATTTAAATGTGATTCGTCCATGTGTTTTTATAAAGCCTCAGGGAACAAAAAAACCCAAACCCTAAAAAACCTTTAGCATATCAAAACCAAGTATTTATACACAGTGTCTAAAAGACTCAACTGAATAGGTCATCTCAAGGCTAAATTTATAAGATTAAAGGAACACAGTCAAATTTTATAATGGACTATTTTCTTTATAATCCTGTTTCTGATAGACAGTAGTCTACTCTTTTAAGTAGTCTGACCTATTGGTATTTTAAATCCTTAAATATGTTATAAAGGGTTTCCTCCTTAACAGCTGATATTTACAGGACCTTTCCAGTGACCATAAAATGGATAGACTACAGGTTTCACCTGTGGTCTTTGGAAAGATCTCACAAAACTTAGTCATACTCTAGCAAGTGATATAATGAAATGTATTAAAAATGTTAAAATGCTTTCAAATGTGGAGTCAAAAAACTTAGACATCCTTAAAAAAAATGTTTTCCCATCTTATAAAACGTTTGACTACTATGGTTAAAAATATTTTCAGAAAATGTAAAACTTGCATCCCCAAAATAATTCTTTTTTAAAAGTAAAATGTTTTTATTTCTTTATTTTAGGACCTATTCCCAACAGGCATGTTGAAATGATAAAATTTCAGATGCATTTTGTTTCCTCTTTTTAAGAAATTCTCCTTCCTAAAGTAATCACACCTGCACTTTTTTGATTTGAGAAAAAGATCAGAAAGTGATATTGGCTGTCACAGAGCCCAGATGTCTACATGACTGACATTGACTTTTATTTTTGCTGGCACCCCTCCTTCTCAAAATGCCCAGTTTGCTCTGGCTTTTGAACAACATACTAAAAAAAAAAAAAAATCCAGGAATTGTGTTATCTTGCCCAAAATATCTTGTAGAAGAAGGATCTATTTTAGTCCTTGGGGATTTTTAGATAGGAGTAATTTTACTTAACTTTCTGTTTAGCTTGTTGGAAACAGAATAAGGAAGCTCCTGCCTAGTGCCCTTGAGTTTACAATCCAGATGGATATGGGGCAATTTTAGTGAGCTAGCTCCTTGTCAAGGATCTCACATAGGAAGATAAAAGAAATTGTTTTCTTTTCTGAAGAGTGCGAACAAATTAGGAACTGGCAGCTGTTTGAGAACACTTATTCTTGTAGCACAAGATGTATTGATTCTCTTCTGTAAGAAATCATGAAAGGAAGACAGGATACCTGCATAGCTCATTAAGGATCTCCTGTTCAAACTAACGTGTAAGAAGGAAACACACAGATTGTGGAACCAGAAATGCCTATTCTGTGAAGAGGGATGCTACCTAGATATGTAGGGATGCAATCAGGGAAGTTAAGGCACAGCTGGAGATGAATTTGGGAAGGGATGCAGAGAATAAGCGAGGCTTTTACAAAAACATTGGCAAAAAAAAAAAAAATTGGACTAAGAGGACTAAAGGAAATGCTCTCCCCTCAGTAAACAAAACGTGAGAGATGGTGACAACCAAGAGGGGGAAGGCAGAAGCATTCAACTTTTTTGCTTCACTTTTCAAAGATAATCTCTCTTCCCATATCTTTCAAGCCCTTAAACCTCAGGGCAGGGGCTGAGGGAATAAAGTCTGTCCCATCGCAGGAGAAGTTCAAGTGAAAGAACAAATGAGGAACATGAATGTACATAAGTCCATGGGACCCAATGAGATGGGTACTGAGGGAACTGGCCAGTGTAGTTGTCAATCCAATCTCCATCTTACTTGAAAAAAAAAAATTTGCAGCTGAGTGATGACCCCAGTGACTGGAAATGCAGGAAATAAAAGGAAATATCACGCCCATTTATTTTTAAAAAGACAGAATAGACTCTGAGTACTGCTGACCAGTCAGCCTTATCTCCATTCTCAGTAAGATCATGGAACAAATGTTCCTGAAAGATATGTCAAAACTTATAGATGAAAGGAAGGTGATTAGAGACAGTCAAGGTAGCTTCACCAAAAGCAAGTCTTTTGCATCTTTTTCTTTTTAGGATCAGTTGTACTTTTGGGACTCCTTTTCAGGCCCTCAGTTTTCCAACTAAAAGTCTAGGTGTAAAAGAAAAATGCTTGATCCATGTCCTATTTGGTGCTTCCGTTTCATGTCTGTTTAAGTGGAGGATTAAGGAGGTACTGCTTTCATTTAAAACAGTCGCTGTCACAATTTACAACAAACCTTTAGAAGCTTCAGCTCACAAGCAGCAGATTTCTACTTGAGAGTTCAAATGCTTGGGTTGAGACATCTGCCCTTCCCCACATCAGGCACATATACAGAATTATCTGCCAATTTTCTCATTCACAATTCAAGCTACATCTATCATATTACATACAGCAATCTAAGG
The DNA here is from genome assembly GCA_013396755.1 of Sclerurus mexicanus. NCBI lineage: Eukaryota > Metazoa > Chordata > Aves > Passeriformes > Furnariidae > Sclerurus > Sclerurus mexicanus. The sequence goes on from VWZF01005917.1 coordinate 15,027, forward strand.
ATTTTACACAATATCTAAACTAAAAGATAAGGTTTTATATTATATTTAGCATGATAGACAAAATTGCATGTCAAAATTAATATTCTTAGCTGATGAATTTTGTTTCATCAGATTATAAGGGGAATTAGGTGAGCAGTAATAATAAGTCCATTAAGATGATAGAAAAAGTGTGTTCCTTGAAAATGTAAAAAAGAAGTGTGAGGAAAACCAGTAAAACTCTGCAATAGAGCTACCAATCATTAAAAACTTAGTAGCCCAGAAAACAAAATAGAAATAGGAACTCTGAGAATTGTTCAATTCTCATCTGAATTGACAGTACATATAAAACTCCATGTTCAACTAACTGATATACTGCAGTACACATTGGAATGGCTTCAGGAACAAAAACATTCTTAGCCCAGAATGTATGAGGCTGGTAGTCTATTCAGTTTTAACAAAAAAAAATCAAAACAGGCGCAACAAGTTGCTGGCCAAACAGAGTCATCTTCAAAAACAACTTGGTTTGTCATGGCCAGGCATATTTTACAGTTTAAGTGACAGACCTATGAAATTTTAGCTCTGACATTTATTGCTCAAAACACATAGTAAAATCAGCTATTGCTACTGGCCAATATTGCAGGAGAGCAGAGTATGCGGAAACACAAAGAGGCAGGGAATCAACTGCTCCTCAGGAATATGTATGCAACAACGGATATTTGGTACTTTATTAGAAACACAGGACTATTTTCACAGTTTTTTTCAAAAGCCTCTGGGACAGTGGCAATGGCAAGTTGTCTGCCAAAGCTTACATACTGGTCCAGATTTTCTCTTGTCTTAATTTACAGTCATTCACTAACTATATAAAATATGACACCTCAATAAGATAGGCACAGCCTATTCTTTTAGAAAGAGTTGTTTTGAAAAATGTATCTGTCTAGACAGTACAATTCTGAAATATTAAAAGAAGGCTATCTGGAACTGGTTTTAATAGTAAGATTTTCAAAGACATTGGACATTGTCGTAAAATTATTTGGGTTGGAAAAGACCTTAAGTCTAATTATAAACCTAGAACTCTGGGGTCCACCATTAAACCATATCCCTAAATATCACATCTTTTCAACCACCTTTGACTACACTGTTGCTACTTACACATGCATATAATTGGAAAATATAACTCAGAAGTGTTTTCTAGTTTTTCATTGTTTACCACACCTGGATTTCTACTTACAGTTTAGGAAAAAAAAAATCTCCTTGATAGATAAAAAGAGTCTGCTTGATCTTATGAAATGCAGGTGTTTTAGTCAACTTTAAATGATTCAGTTTATATTTGTGTAAACGCAGAAGGTCATCATTGCTCTTTGATTTAGTTAGGAACCTATAGAGAATGTTAAGCTAAACAGGAAAGCAAGAATGAGTCACTGTATAAAGATATTAATGTGCATTATATTAAAGCTATATTGAAAGTGTTTAATAGGATACTACAGAAAGACCTCAGCAATTCTAAGACCTATTATTTTGTATATTTTTTACATGCTGATTTATTCAGTCATTCTACCTCTCTTGTAATTTTTTTTTCATGTCCCCTACTGTGTCTATTTAGAAATTGAACAAAACATTGAATTCTATCTAATTAGGTAATATGAAAGACTTTTATGGTAGTTATGATCAGTGTTGAAAAATTGCACGCAAGAGCCTTTGTAATATAAAAATTACACTCAGAATGATCAGTGAGAACAATAAATATTGAAAGCCTTCTTCTATGTCTCTGTAAAACTTTTCTACTTAAAGAGAGATTATCATCCAGCTCACAGCTTCAATGTCAGTCTCTTTGATCTGCCACTTGCAATGGCTGTAAAGGGGAAAAGGGCTCCTCCCAACCACACTGCAGGATTACAGTGAAATACATTCTTACAGGTAAATGCAAGGCACCAAGGAGAGATCAAAATGTCTTGTGGACAAAGAGGATCTCAAAGTAAAGATTAAGAATGAGCCTAGAAAAGCTGCCAATTTGATGCACTTCCACTTGTTGCTTTAAGAACAAAAAAACATAGGTTGATTCCTAAGAGGCATAAAGAAGTACCGTTTAGTAGAAATTTGGCAGGCCTCACTTTTTGTTTGTTTTTTTTTTCTTTTGTAAAGCAGCCTGATTTATTTCTGTTGTGAAAATAATTGAGGTGAATGCAGTATGAGGTTTCATTAAGTTCACGCAGATAGAGGGCCCACTCGTTTTTTCTCTTTATATAATGACCCCAACCATCTGCGGTGCTACTCTAGGTCATTTTGGTAAATTCATAAATTTGTTTTACAGTCTGCAAATAGCACAGAGAGAAGAAAATGCTGTTTTCTGATGTATGTGTATGTGTTGAGGAAGGTGAGGACTTTGAAATACTGGTATTTCTGAAAGGATTGGTCGTTTTTGAGCAATATCAATGTCAGCTTGCCTCCCCCACACAGGCAGTGCAGCTCACTTGTGCAGATGTCAGAGCTGCTTGAGTTCTGTAGGTGTATCTTTTTAATGTGTTATGTTAAATAAATTGAATCAAATAGTTGGCAGAATTTCAGACAACTTTCAGGTACACATTTCACACTTGGGAGATGGATGTTTTCTTATAAATTAATGGTCTGTAAGCACCCTGTGCTCCATTCTGATTTTGCAGCAATTTTATGCCAAAGTAACTTTATTGATTACTTTTGAGTCCTCTAATGTTTAGCTCAAATGGGGGAAAAAAAAACCTAAACACCTCTTTTGTTAGTTTTGTATGTGCTTGCTCATTCATATCTCTCTCTCTTCCCTCAATATGTATACAAATCATGATTAATTTCTAGCACAGAGTCTGTGATTTTTTGTAATGGTACAGCCTTTAAAGTTCATCTGAGAGCTATATTTTTTTGTGACAAAATATATGTGGACAAACAGAAAGTTCCCTCTCCTTTTATGTTCACCTGCGTTTTCCTTTTGTTTCACAGATATCCACTGATGTTCTACTATCTCACAATTTTATCTTAAAAACCATTAACAATTATTTCAATCGTCGTTCTGCAACCTAAATGCCATGTTGAAGGTATGAGAGTATAGTCTTTTTAAAGTAGTATGTGTCATAGCAGTGGGGAAATCCAGTAGGATTCATAATCTACTGTTTTAGTTTCAAAATCTTTCCTGGAATTTTTTTTCCTCTCCCTTACCAACATAAAGGGGTGGGAACTGAAAGCCCAGTCCCCACTACCTGCTCCTAGAACCAACTAACAAAGGATGGCTAATAGCTCTGCATTCCAACTTAGTGGCTGGGGAAGATTGGGAGGGGGGACAATATTTTTTCTGCTTTTTTTGCTTCGGTTGCAGTGCAGGTGCCAGTCACTGCTGAGCTGGTAGAGGCACTTGGAGGAAGCTCCCTTGGCTCAGTCTCCCAACTCCTCACACCCTGTGCTGTCAAAGGAGAGAGAGCAGTCGCCACAATCTGCATTTGCTACAGACTCCCTGAGGGCCAAAGCCATTTGCAGAGGAGTTCCTAAACCCCCAACCTTCTCCCAGTGCTTTCAGACAAAGGACGAAGGGAGAGTCTTTATGCTGCCCACAGGAAAGGTTTCAGCATGTCCCCTGCGACCTCCATTTTCCCAGGTGAGTTTTTCGGAACCAGCCTTGCTGGAGCTCGGGAGTGACCTTTGTGGCCGCTGCATCACATCCTGCTGTCTGTAAATATAACTGCACCAAAAGGGGAAGAGATAGGATTTAATTTGTTTGAAAGTTTTGATTGTGCTATTGTCACTTGTTCTGTTCTGGTTTTGGTTTATATATTTATAGTTAAGAACTATTGTCCTTTTCTATACATTTTCTGATTAAAGTCTCTAAATTTCAAAGGTTGTGGTGTTTTTTTGGGAAGAGGCCCCCTTTCCTAGTCCACACAGACATCTTAGTTTTCTTTTAAACTGAGACATCTACATGGAGAAGTGGGCAAGAAAACAGAGAAGCCTTCTTCCTACTCACAACCTACACACACAGCCCTGGTCTCTTTAGTGTAAATACTGAATATTACGTAATCCCCAACAGATGTTAAACACTTCTAAAAAGAGGTAATATTCCAGCGAGTATACTACAGATTTATCACCTTTGCATTGTCTTCCTTATATTTGGATTGATGGAGAAAATTATGCCTTTAAAATAGGAGAGCAGGATACATTTCTATGCACGCTGCTTTAAATATTTGTAGGGTTTTCTGCCCCTTTCTGTGTTTTTGAGATCAGCTGCCAGCAATAATACTAATGAAACCAATGTAAATATCAACATGGGCTTATATTTATGAATTTGTATTTCATTGTGCGCACTGTGCAAGCTGACCAAGTCCAGCAACAATATTGTTCTGAGCTAACATACCAGTTTCTCAGTGTTTCACAAGCTGCTGTGCTGTGTTGTCTCATCCATGTGGCAAAGCAAGTTCAGGACAGAATACAGAAGATCTCTATGCAACCATTATGCTAGACCATTGCAAGTTCATTTCTGATACATTTTGGGTTAATTTTTGTTTTGTTCTGTTTGTTTTTTTTTCTCCTAAGCCATGCTTCATGAATGGGTCTTCTGCATGAGGATATTCACTACGGTAATTGCTTGAGCTATAGAACTAACAAAGACATCGGCAGTATCCAATCAGTACTAATAGCTTCACAATACAATTACCAATGTGAACATATTTTCTCAAGGACAAGTATCTTTATTTACTATTTAGCTTAACCTACTTCTACAGTGGATTATGTGCAATTCAAATTATACTTCCATGTCAATGTTTTCTTGTGGAGCTAAACTGCTATGCAAGATTCTTTCTAGTCTTGCAATGATGCCTTTGTTCTTTATGGTCAGTTCAACTCCCATTTATTTTACATATTCACAGACACTTTTATGACAATCTACAGGCTCTGATTTTCAGTGATCGTACATTTACCATGAAAAACTGGAAATCGTAAACTTTTATTCACAACTATCTGATCTTCTCACACTAAAAGCAAATATTTGGGTAAAGTCAAAGAAAGGGAAAACTGAAGAACTTCTAAATAACTGTAACTGCTATTGCTGTGTGTTGTCCATGTCAGTAGTTAATAAATCTGTATGACCCCTTCACAGCAAGTCAATGCTTCATACCTACTCAATGACTAATTTTCGGATAGGAATGGCAAACTTCCACCAGCTTGGGGTAGTGCAGGGGGAAACTCATATAAACTGTATTTTAAATAGAAGAAGAGGTAAGCTCATCACTTTGAGGATAATTGTTGAGGTTCTAAACATGGCTCAGCATCCTCTGAGACCTCTCTGACCCCTCCACAGGACCTAGGAACCCCATTTCCCCTCAAGCTGCTTCCCTGCCGCAGTGATGCAGTAGGAGTGCCTGGCCAAAGGGACTTGGACCCTGGCTGTAGCCATGTCTCCAGCCCTGTCTTGGTTTCTTGCCACTTGATGTACCCTGGTAGGTAACTTGACATACCTTGGTCTGTTGATAAGACCCCACTATAGCCACAACTCTATCAGCTGTGGTCAGACCTGAGGGATGGCGCCAGCCAGTGAGGGCACTGGGATTCCCTGAGACCACCCTGGGCTCCCAACTCCCTGTCCAGTAGGGGCAGCCAGCCTTTGATGCATCCTAAAGGTGATGAAGATGCACCATGACTTTCAAGTCTACAACAAAAGGCAAAATGTGTAAAATAAGAACAAGAAATCAGAAATAAGTAACATTTATCAGAAAGAAATGTACCTTCTTCCTCAATGTCCTTTACTCTGGTTTTCACACTGTTTCAATAACACTAATGATCTTAAACTTTTGTTGCTGTTCATGTGCAAATCTGGAGGATAGACACAGTTCATATAATGGTTGATGAACACACTAGGTGTGCATGTATCTTGTCTTTCCCCATTTAAAAATCAAAAGTAAACCCCAGAAGACTGGATAATCTTCCTAGAAACACCATGATGGTGATGTACAACTACAAAATTTTGTGGTAATATGGTGACTCTAGTACCTGATTGAATGGACATCAGCAGAAAGATTTCTACTAGGGTGGCTGTTTCCTGCTAAGAGCAATTTATTAAATTTGTATTTACTTCTCTGGGAATGAAATTTAGCTACTATTACTTACTGTGCTTTACATGCATTATTATTGCATGCTGACTCCTGCAAAAACAGAATTTTCATGTGTTTTCAGCACGCAGCTAATTTGGCAACAATTGTAATTCCAACTGAGTTTCCATACACAAACTGATACTTAAGTCAGGAGAATTTAGCCAACTCAAAATGTCTTTCCATCTGAATGTCTGAAACACTACTGCACCTTAAATGTCATCCTTCCTGAAATTTTCTTTTTTTATATCCTGCTTTTGAACAGTGGAAGATAGTATAATCTTTTTGCTTAGCAATAGCTATTTAATATTTGCCTCTATAGTTTTTTTTGTTTGTTTTTGTTTTGTTTTGTTTTGTTTTGTTGGTTTTTTTGTCAGTAACAATTATGTCACTTTTATTTTGGAAACATAACAATTTGGAGTTTTTATGCAGAAAAGTTGTACTGCTGCTGACATCTCACGGTAAAAAATATTCTTATTCAGATAGTGCATTAGAATAGAAAATCCTCTGCAATATTATCTGTATTCAGGATGATGAATCAGATGACCCAAATACATTGTCTTTTTCTAGCTAACACAGACACCAGAAAAGAAGAAGTTATTGAAATAAGACACACAAATATTTAAACTATTAATCAATTTATATGCTTTTTTTATAAGCATGGAGCTTTCTTAACAAATTATGTTACAAATATATATTTAAATATATTTATATAATGTTTTGCATATATAATGTGGTAATAAAGATGCAAACTAGAAGCAAAGAAATAATATATATGCATATTAGTACTCAGTATTAGCATAGTCTTCTATCTACTAAGCTTTATGCTTTTTAAGGAATACAGAAAGTGTGAAATTTCACAGTTCCCTCAGTTTCCCATTCTCTGGCCTCTCCCTGCAAATTGCATATGCTTCCTATTGGACATAGGGACTTCTGTGGGGTTCCTTTGCTCCTCTTTCGCACCTCTTTGTTACACATAAATCTCACCACCAGATCATTGTACTTCAGTCTACATCTTTTTCTTCTTACCTTGCAGAGACTTAGCATACCAGAGACTCAGCCTTCTTTTTCTCTTTTACCAGGCCTAGCCTAGCATTTCTTCTATAAAAGAAAATAGCTGTTTGACTGGCTACATTTTAAAGTAGCTCATACTATTTAAGATGTGAACAGGTTGCTGCAGATATACAGAGACCTATCTGACTCTCAGAGATAGAAATATGTCTGTCATTGACCAGTTATGTTTTAAGCTATAAACGAAAAGTATACAGTGGAGGAAAAAAAGTGAAATCTGAACCATTGTCCTCATTGGAATTTAACACAGTGTTTTTAAATATTTTTAACACTTTCAAAATGATTGCCAGTTATGAAAATGAATGCATTTTCTAATTTTGATAACTAGGTATTATCATGTCTTACCACAGGTCAATCCTATCTTGCAAGAAAATAAAAAGTTTTTTCTTTGTAGTTATCCACAATAAGTAAGCAAATTTCTGACTGCTGACTCACCTAGCCACAAAATTTGGCTTTAATCAATATGCCATAAGATTTTATTTAAATGGGTTATAAACTCAAAGCCCTAGCTAAATGCATTACCTTTTAAATTAAAATTTCTTCTTTGGTTTTAAGGGCTGAAACTCACTTCTTTTGTATGAAATAAGAACTTAGAAATTAAATTAATTGAAAAATAAATTCCTAATTAGTTGTTCACGTTACAGCTTTGTGTCTCAGATTCTAATACTTATTTTGTTTCCTTTGATTGAAATACGCAATACCTATCACTCTATAGAGACTCATAAAGTATGTGACAGAAACTAACATACAAAGCCTTAGAGGCATTTGGCTCATTTTATAGACAACATAAATCTCTGAAAATTAAGTGAAATCATAGCATAAGGATGCCCAAAGAGAATGTATTACAAGAAAAGAAACAAATTTCTCACTGCAGTTTGGGAGATCTAGGTATTCCAACATTACTGATGGGTGCCATAGCAATACCATGGCAGTATGGGGGTGTCAATCACACCAAACAATGAACACTAATATCTCCACGGTGTTCCTGTGCTTGTATTCATGCTGACCTAGATGATCCACCTCCCACCCACTCTGTTGCCATCCATTCTGCTGTTTTCCCTCTCACAGCCTTTTACCAGAACTGGACAAGAACCAAAATGTTTTTGTTTTTTTTTTTTTTTTTTGAGTAATGCTTACCAAAGTATTTTGTAACCAATCCTTAATTCTGGTTTATTGTTCTCTTTTTCTGTGTTGCCCATGTTACTTCACAATGGAATAAAAGTAGTGGTGCTACTGGACTTCTACCCATATTTGAGGAATTCTGCAGAGCTGAAAAGAATATAGAAAAGGGAAATACAGATTAATTAATGAATAGTTTAAAAAAATGCTAGATTATATAAATTTTTTGAATATTAGTTCATATTACTTTTCTAATTAAATTTATGTCCAGCAAATTCTTATTTTCCGTCTTTTCCTCTCTTTCCCTCTCTTTTCCTTGGGTGTGACATTTTTCATATATCTTTTCAGAAGTTTCTATCTCAAAATCTTTACACATCACTTTTCACTTAGTCACTAGCTTCTTAAACTGTGACTTTAGAAAAGCCTATATTATAAATATTCCTCAATTCCTCCTCTTTTCAATATGCTTTTATCAAACAAGATTGACAGGCAGATTTTCTTGTTTAAGTCTTTCAACAAACCACATTTATTCTTCACCATATTTTGATATTTTTCAGATGACAAACAAAATCTTCCATGTTTTATATTTTTTTTTCTCCTCAGAAAATAAGAATGCTTTTATTACCCTACATCAATACACTTTTTAGCATGTGAGAAACTTAACAAATTTGCCATGTTGATTCAATCTCTGGCATTCTTTGGTGATTATTTTACCTAGCACTATGGTATGATATGTTTCCAGGGACTGAGTCACTTGGAATTACTCATTCTGGAGATGATTCCATAGTTTGAAAATTTTACATTTGTTGATTATAACCTTCTCAAATTCAAAAATAATAATAAAACTCCTACACACATTAGCAGAAAGATAATTATGTTGAAACACCTGAATTAAAAAATACGTGTTTCATTTTTATTCTATGTTGTTTCCTTTTTTTTTTTTTTCTTTTCTTGTTGGCATAGAATGCCTCAGAAATGGATAAGGGGATGGTTAATGTCCTACTTTCAAATTGTAAGCTGGCAAACTTAAGAAAATGTGTAAACAAAACCAGAAGCAGACCCCACTACAAAGAGGGAAGGAACTGCCAACACCATCATGAAGCTGCTCAAGAACAGCTCAGGACTTGAACAGCCTACACAGCTACCTGATAGGATGAGAACACCTCCAAGGAAAATAGGTAGATACTAGAAAGGGTTTCTGTGTACTAGGGTTTAGACTGTATTATTAATTATATATTTCTTTATTCATTTAGACTGTGTTAGTAGTGTTGTAGCTGGACTAATAATACCTGTTCAGTGTATGTTGATTGTAAGGACTTTATATGGACAAAGTTTTACATCTGTAGACATTGTGCATCCACTTTAGCCCATAATGAGATTTTGAGTGTAACACATAACTTCCTCATATTGCTCTTTTTCAGAGTGTTATCTTAAAACTGGTTAGATTTCCTTACCCTATTGCAATTATAGAATGGCTGTTCTTAAACTTCTCTTCTGATTTTCCAGCCTACTTTCAGCCTTGTATGAATTATAGATAGTATTGGTCTCATTTCAGTATTGATTTGTCAGATTCTGAATGTCTAGGCAGACACCAAGAACTGCTGTTCTCCCAAAGCCCATACTCACTTTCTGAGATGCAAGCTATTTAATCTCCTCCTGAAATCACAGCCCTATTTACTCAAACTCTTTTCCTGCAACCTCTTGTTATTTCCTTGAATACTTACAAAATTACTATATTATTTCTCAAATCCCAGTCTGTCAGAGTATAGAAGTGAAGATTATCTCACACACACACACACACACACACACACACATACATACACACACACACACACACACACACACACACACACACACACACATAGAGAGCATCATTTAGGCTCATTTTGCTTCTTAACATCCTACCAGCCTTTTCATACATGTGGCTCCCATTAGAAAGACTCTTCTTGAACCTGAATAATTAGAATTGCATATCTTTTAATTATACAATTGCTATTAAATTATAAAACTGCCCAAGAAAACATTGATATGTCTTTATTGCAATTGCATTTGCACACTCTTAGAAACCATCTTCCATTTTTAATGGCAGTTGTCTCATACAACCCTATCATTCTCACAGAAAAATTAAGCAAAAGTATTCCTTTAACTCTGTCTTTAGTTCTGCATTTTGTCATGTCAATTTTCCATTAATCACATTGCTAATATTAGCCTGCTATTCATCAAATTCACATTGTGAAACTTTCCAAGGTATACAGGAAGAAACCTATTTATTGATTCTAATGAACAGAATAAATTTTATCATTCCATTAAATTTAATTGAATAGTACAAGAGCAAAAAGTGTCTCCCCCGAGGTTTTTAAGGGATTACCAGTAGAAGAAAACAGCGTGCATAAAGGAGCATGTTCTCATATTTTATTATACGGCCTGTCTGTGCTCTGAGAATAGTTCTGATTTCACAGCAATGAATGGCTAATTCCTGTTTACACCACAGTTTTTGACTTCTCCAATGAAACAAATCTTGTGGAGAGCAAAAGCACTGTTTATGATTTCTAATACACTGTAAGAAATAAATGGTGCAGCTTTATTCCCAACCAGCATGCAATTACTCACGGAAGTAGTTCATTGATCTCAAAGTGTGAGTTATTTCTCTGTAAAGGTAGTAAAAAAAGAACCCTATAAGTGGTGTTTAATATCAACAAATGCATCCAATTTAAAGAGAAAATAGAATAAATACTGGTAAAACTAGTCAATGCTATTTTATCAACTGCTTAGAAAACATAGGCAAGATTGACAAGTGACTTTGCTGTTTCATGAGCAAAAAAATGTAGTTACAGGTTTAAAAAAAAAACAAGCCATCATAGCACAGAAGTACTTTTAAAAGGACTTTAAATTTGTAATACAAAAACTGAATTTGGAGAAAACGCTCTTAAAATAATGTGCTAATAACAAATCATGGCATAAGGACAGTATTATTACTTGAAATCAATATCAATTCTTTATGAAAATCAACAAATCAAGATACTGGGCTACAAAACAGTTCATTGTACCATTGTACTATGGGTTTCAAGTGTAATTATTCTTCTTGCTAGTTCAGCCTGTCTTGAATTGCTGTAACTCATCAAAGCATAACTACCTAGAACAGGAAGTATTCACGTTTCATAATGTCATAGGGTTTTTTATGTGTGCCTAGACTGTAACAGAGAAATGAAATGGATATACTGTAGTGATGGATGCTGTTGTAATATCTCAAGTAATTATTTTCATTATTTCAGTGATGTGCCAGTGATGTAAAGAGTTTACACAGAGTAGCTGTGCGATATTTTTTTCATGTGGTTATGTTTGACCTCTATGGTTAAGACCAGCACTTCCAGCCTCATACATTTTCATCTGATATTGTCTTCCTCTGTGTCTAATGGAAAAAAAAAAATACATGCCTATGTACCTTGTGTATCCCATTTAGATCTGTGAGCATGACCACACAATCTTTCTATTTTAACTGAGTTTTACTCCATTAAGAAAATCATTTTAATTTAATCTGATTTTTTATTATTTAGAAAAATAAAACTTACCTGGAGAATATTTGCATTAGCTGAGATGTAATCAGTCTATATCTGTGTGACATGATAAAATTTTTTGACTCTCTTTTTTTTGCTGAGTATCCTTCTATTGTTCCTATTATAGCACACCTGGTCATAGCCATATTCCTCCTGAAGTGCCTTAGAGTATCATTAGGTGGGATAGAGCACAGATTTACAGCACAGGAATGCTACCCACTTAAAATGTGGCATCTTATGTCACACATACCATGAGTTAGAATAGGGACTTGGATAGGCAATAGAGAAAAATCATCACACTATAAAAACTATCTTTGCTTTGCCTTGTATCCTTAAGACTACAACCCATACTTTACCAATATCCTCAGTAATAAAAGTTTGCTTTTTCTCTGTTTCTCTTTTTGTCACAGTTCTCCCACTTCTCCCTTAGAAAAGAACATTATTGCCTCCTGTGGGTTACCTGAAATAAAACCTCTCCACATTTAACTGTAGCTAGGTTCTTCACAGTATGTCTACCTATCTTGTCATAAACAGATTTTACTCTCCCACTGTGTTTCCACAGCAGTACCTTCTTTAACCGTGACTGTTTGGTAAGATGGCTTTTTTCCTTTTTCCATGTAACAAGTAATGGTGATGATTTAACAATTGTACCTAAGGATTTTTTTTTTTTTTTTTTNAGGGCTTTTTGTTGTTCCCTTTAAGGTTATTGCTTCCTATTGGTATAATTCACAGAATCACATAATTTTTGAGGTTGGAAGGGACCACTGAAGGTCATGAAGTTCAAACCACCTGGTCAAGTAGTGTTCTTTAGAGCATATTACTCAGGATTGTGTCCAGATGGCTTTTGAATATCTCCATTGAAGGAGACTGTTGCATTAAAGATATAGGAATTTAGCAGAAATTAAACCCCTGTGTGTTCCAGATGGTCCTCACAGATCAAAGGGACTGGGTGTGGCTGGGTTTAATTTCTAGTTATAGCCAATTCAGCAGTATAAGTCTCACAACATTCAAAAGACCTTGCATAAGCACAGATGCATAAATAATGCAATTTGTCAGTCAGGTCTGATCACATTTAATAAGAACTAGCACGATCCAGATTCACTATTATTATGGTTTATTGAAGCAACAGGAAAGCAAGATCAGGATTGTCAGTAATAAATGCGCTAACTAAAGTGTGTCATATGTGTTGCAACAGAAAGTATAGTAAGACATATCTAATAGTGAGATAGATAGATAGATAGATAGATAGATAGATAGATAGATAGATAGATAGATAGATAGATAGATAGATGATAGATAATGTATATAAATTACTATTCACGGGTGTTCTCCAACACTTCTGGAGGCACAAACCTCAACAAGGCTTCAAAAGAAGTCTTCAGGAGAGGAGCCTATCAACTGATTCCAGCAGACAGAGGTGTTTTCTCTCTCTAGCCCTTTCTGTCCCAAAGCCCTCCTTTTATATAATAATTTTGGCACATCCCAATAGGACGGAACAACTGAATGTTCTAGGTGGGGTTAGTTGACTTTGGTCATACATGTTTTACCTTTCCCATGTTCGCCTTCATTTGCCTCCTGAGGAGTGTATAAATTAATATGTTAATGGGGCTTAGTGAGGGTCTCAGCTACTTTTAGTCAGAATTCATAGTTGACAAAAGAGTTAAGATAAACACTTTGGTTATCCTTCATGTACAGAGGTGGCAGTAAAGGCTGCCTGACCTTTATCAGTGTCTTTCTGTGCTTCCTTATCTCCTTAATGAATTAGATTTGTAACAAGGCTTGGTTTACATACTAAAGGGAGTGTGGTTATTGCTGGTACTCTTCTGTGCCTCACTGAGACAACACTGGGCTGTGAGGCCTCTGCTTCACCACAGACACCATTCAGTGTTAGCCCTTGATTGACCCAGGTGAATGATCAGCTAGGGGCTCAGCTCATGTTTTTCTCAACCTGCCTTGACAGTTCTTCACTGTCTTAAAGCGACACTGTACAATTATGATCATTTATGACAAAGAGTCCACAACCTCTCTGGGCAAATGTTCCAGTGCTCAGTCACCTGCACAGGACAGTTCTTCCTCATGTTCAGGTGGAACTTCCTGTGCATCAGTTTCTGCCTGTTGCCTTTTGTCCTATTTCTTGGCACCACCAGAAACAGCCTGGCTCCATCTTCTTCACAGAATCACAGAATCATAGAATGGTTAGGTTTGGAAGGGACCTCTGGAGATCATCTAGTCCAACCCCACTGCCAAGGCAGGGTCACCTAGAGCAGGTAACACAGGAATGTATCCAGGTAGGTTTTGAATGTCTTCAGAAAGAAAGACTCCATGACCTCCGCGGGCAGCCTGTTCCAGTGCTTTGCTAACCTCAAAGTAAAGTTCTTCCTCATGTTGAGGCAGAACTTCTTATATTTTAGTTTATGGTCATTACTCCTTGTTCTGTCCCTGGACACCACTGAAAAGAGTCTGGCACCATCCTCTTGACAAATGTATTTGAGATATTTACATGTATTGATGAAGTCCCCTCTCAGTCTTCNCACAGACACCATTCAGTGTTAGCCCTTGATTGACCCAGGTGAATGATCAGCTAGGGGCTCAGCTCATGTTTTTCTCAACCTGCCTTGACAGTTCTTCACTGTCTTAAAGCGACACTGTACAATTATGATCATTTATGACAAAGAGTCCACAACCTCTCTGGGCAAATGTTCCAGTGCTCAGTCACCTGCACAGGACAGTTCTTCCTCATGTTCAGGTGGAACTTCCTGTGCATCAGTTTCTGCCTGTTGCCTTTTGTCCTATTTCTTGGCACCACCAGAAACAGCCTGGCTCCATCTTCTTCACAGAATCACAGAATCATAGAATGGTTAGGTTTGGAAGGGACCTCTGGAGATCATCTAGTCCAACCCCACTGCCAAGGCAGGGTCACCTAGAGCAGGTAACACAGGAATGTATCCAGGTAGGTTTTGAATGTCTTCAGAAAGAAAGACTCCATGACCTCCGCGGGCAGCCTGTTCCAGTGCTTTGCTAACCTCAAAGTAAAGTTCTTCCTCATGTTGAGGCAGAACTTCTTATATTTTAGTTTATGGTCATTACTCCTTGTTCTGTCCCTGGACACCACTGAAAAGAGTCTGGCACCATCCTCTTGACAAATGTATTTGAGATATTTACATGTATTGATGAAGTCCCCTCTCAGTCTTCTCTAGACTAAACAGGCCCAGCTCTCTTAGTCTCTCTTGACACCCTCCCTTCAGATATTTACATAAGTTGATGAGGTCCCTTCTCAGTTCCCTCTTCCTGTGGCTGAACAGGCCCAGCTCCCTCAGTCTTTTCTCATGAAAGATGCTCCAATCCCTTGATCATCTTTGTAGCACTCTGTTGAACCTGCTTCAGGAGCTCCATGTCTCTGTTGTACTGAGGAGACCAGAACTGGACACAGCACTTCAGATGTGGCCTCACTAGGGCTGATAAGAGGGGCAGGATCACATTCCTTGCTCTGCTGGTGATGTTCTTCCTAATGCACCCGGGATACCACTGGCCTTCTTGGCCACAAGGGCACACTGCTGGCTCATGGACAGTTTGTTATCCATCAAGACCATCAGATCCTTCTCTGCAGCATTGTTTTCAAGCAAGTCAGCCCCCAGCTGATCATAACCCTTTTACAAGGGTTTATTCTTCACCAGTTTCAGGACCCTGTATTTGTTGAATTTCAGGCAGTTTTCTGCCCATCTCCAGCCTGTCAAGGTTCTTCTGAAGGGCTGCACAGCCCTCTGGGGTATTGGCCACTCCTCCCAACTTTGTGCCATCAGAGAACTTGCTGAGGAGCTAGGACCATAACCATTTAAACCCCAAGTTTAGTTCAGCGACTGAAGAAATTAATCAGGTACAGCATGTATAACATACATGGAGGGATGGTGTACAGGAAGGCTTACAGACAGTGAGAGTGGATAAGTAAAGTTTCAGCAAACTGATTTGGAAGATTCTTTCCTGTCCTTGTTGAAGCAGAGCTATGTTTCTGATACATTCCTTGTGTAAATGGTACCATTCAAGTTGAGGAAACACAGGCCTCTGGTCAAATGTACAGGAGTGTGAAATTCTGTAAGGTTGATCTGTTTGTTTTCAGCTGCATGCTGTTCCTTGCAATACAATTGTGGCTCAGGGGAAACAGAGAGATATTTTTACTTTGCTTGGGAACAACTGAGCAAATGGAGAAGAAATGTTTTTAGACCTTGCAGGATGTAGCAGACAGAATATAACACTGGAAGAAACATGAAAAAAAGCAGGATGTCAAACAGAAAAGAGGGATTACTGAGAGTAGCATCTCAGCACTGACTGAAATACAAAATTCCTTGGAAACAGGGGGAACTGTGAATGTTTTGTGCCAAATTAGAAGGTTAAAGGCAGTAGGAAGGATTTACCTGCAAGAACACAGTAGGCAGGGGAGACTTGTATAGAAGTCCATTCTATTTTCACTTGTCTAACATAGCCACTTTCAATTTTCTCTATGGAAAAAACCTTTTTTCCTAATTTTCATTATACTTCATTGTGGAAAGAAATCAGACCAGAATATCTAGGTGCACAAGCCTAAAAATTGGGACAACCTTGAGATCTATCATCAACAGTTTTATAATTTTTCCATTTGTTTATTTACAGGTTTACTATTAGGTACTTAAATTGCAGTAAAGTCTAATCTGATGCAACAGAGTTTGTGTTCTAGCAATACATACTAAACCATAGTTTAATAATATCTATTCAGTTAAAATAATTTCAGTAAAATAAATGTGCTGAAAATGTTTTATAGGGGGACTGCAAAACATTTCTTAGAGAAGGGGTTTCAATGTAGAAATTGTCTCTAAGGAGTCAGGCCATTCAAGTCTATGCAAATGTTTTCAGCATTTTTTCTTGTTAACAAAAGTAATATTGTTACTATGGTAACAAAAACACACACAAGAAAGGTAGCCCTATTCCTGATGAAATATATAAGTATCTTTGAAATTTTAAAAGAAATGTTATGAAATGAAAATATCTTCAGGATAGTTTCTTAATTTTTTGGTTGCATTCAAGTTTACCGGCTAGCATTCATTCTAAATGATGATTTATCTCTTCAGTTTCTTCTATGAAAATAACTCATGCACAGTGCTGTCTTAATTACTTCATTCCAAACAGTGCATGATATAAAATAGAACCATTACATTTGCAACAAAAGAAAAAAGTTTTGAAAACTCACATATTATTCACATATTCATTATGATTACCATGCATATATTCAGTGATATGTTCTCAAAAAAAGATTAAAATGTCTTCTGATTTCAAGCATTCCAAATTTCACTGTGTGGTTTGTAATTTTTTTCTCTGTTTTATGGAGGAGGAGGGAGGTTTTAGTTTTGGTTTTGAGTTTTGAGTTCTGGGTGTTTTTTGGGGGGGGTTTGTTTTTTTGGTTTTGTTTTTTTTTTTTTTTCCTTGTGTGTGGATGAAACAAATGAGCAAAGAGGAATGGTTGTGTTTTACAACACCTACATTATTATTCATCAACTGGGAGCACTGAATCAGACTTATGTGGAATACAAATACTTTCTTCAATACTCTGGTGAAACTGTTTGTGCCCCATGGTAACTTGTTGAGCTTTTGCCACCTACTTCAAAGCTACTCCATTCAAATCATCTACTCTTTGCTGAATAACTTCCCATAAGTCAGTAGTATTTTTTCTTAAACAAGTAAAAAGCCTTGACTTTAAGAGTTCCATAGTTCTGATCATATATCACAAACTATACTGAGAGTTCAGCTTGTACTGGGGAAACCTGCCTGAATTCGTAACTTTGGGACACTGAATGGAAAATGTCCTATTTTTGGTATATACTTGATCAAATTATCTGAACCAAAGATTGCTCAGGGGAATTTACACATGTTGAGATCACATCTCCTGGGCCATAGGTGTAACCTATGTCAAAAACAACTGGGTCAAAATTAAGCTAACTCCTCCACTTTGGATTGGAATCTGTTCTCATACATGCAGGCTTCTAGGTACCAGTCTGCTTCCTGTTCTGTCTTTGTCTTCGTCTTCTAAACTCAGACTCTTTTGCGACTCAATGTCTTCACAGCAATTCTATGTGGTATCTCTCTGAGTGACACTTCCATCCTCAGAGAAGGAGAAATAGCAGAAGAATGTCAGAGCAAGTGTATCTCTGGAGATCAAGTGAGAAGGTGGAGAAATCATCTCTTCTCTGCCCATCTGTTCATCAAGTAGGGCTCAAGTGTATAGCTTTGTCACACTTCAGGCTTGCAGTGTTGGGATCCACAAGGCATTTTGAGAAAATGCAACTGAAAAGTGTAGATGAAGAAAAGTTATTCTAAGAATAAAAGAAATGTTGAAGCAGCTAGGAATGACGGAACATTACTGAAGAAGTATCAGAGAAAAAAAGAAATGTCTGCACTGATTATTCTGATAAAGAATGATGTCAACATTTTTTAGAGAAAGAGAGCATTTTTTCAGAAAGTCCATCAATACTGGCCAAAGTCAGATATGTTTTCCACTGCTGGGTAAGATATCGCATAAAAATAAGCCAGGGACTATGGGAAGTATTTCAGGTGCCTGAAAAATACAGGCAACTGTCATGGGACCAGATAATTGCACTTGAAAAACTTTAAACATTCCTGTGGAGTGTGGATCATATTTGATTGAAGTACACCTTTACAAGTGCAAGGCCATATTGAGTACTGTTGAATTGAAGAATCCTATTTCTTTTCAGTTTTAAAACTATTGTTCTAAAGAACATACAGTTGCATATATAGTTGCATATATTTTCTATATAGGAGAAATATGGAGAGAGAGACAACATATGATAAATAACTGTGATCTTGACAAGCAGATTAGACAAGCCAAAACAGATTTTATAGAAACATAGTATCAGGACATAAAAATTTACTGTTTGTACTTGGAAAGATCATCATGCAAGAGAAGCTAGAAGCTTCTTCTTTATCTTATAGAGCTAATGCCAGCCATCTCCAAGACAGATCTGCTGGAGGCTAAGGCCAACCCCATCAACAACAGGAGTAATGCCTCTATGGTAACATTTTTAAGAAGGAAAAAAAAGGTTATTGTGCAGAAGCAAATTGTAGTTGGAGAAGAGAAAAGTGATAAAACTTGAAACAACTATTCAGACACCAAGGTCAGTGAAGAAAGAGGTGGTGGAGGAGGTGCTCTATGTGCTGGAGCAGAGATTCCCCTGTATATTGAGTGAAGACCATAGTGAGGCAAGCTGTCCACCTGCAGCCCATGGAGATGCACAATGAAACAGAGATTTACCTGCAGCCCAAGGAAGACTCCATGCTGGAGCAAGTGGAAGTCTCCTGAAGGAGGCTGTGAACCTGTGGGAAGCCCATGCTGGAGCAGATGCCTGTCAGGACCTGTGGATGCATGAAGAGAAAAGCCCACAATGGAGCAAGTTTTCTGGCAGGACTTGTGACCCTGTGAGAGACACACACTGGAGCAGTTCATGAACAACTATACCCTTTTGAGAGGATTCACATTGGAGAAGCTCACAGAGAACTGTCTTCTGTAGGAGGGACCCTACATTGGAGCATTGAAAGAGCCTTCTCCCTAAGGAGGAGTGGCAGAGAGAACAGGAGATGAACCAACCACAAACACCATTCCTGTGACCCTGCATCATGGAGGTAGAGAATCATGAATAAAGTTACTTTTGCAGCAAGTTCAGCTTTAGCAACTCTGCCAAGTGACTGGCCTAAGCAGTAGACCATGAA
Source organism: Sclerurus mexicanus (assembly GCA_013396755.1). Lineage (NCBI taxonomy): Eukaryota > Metazoa > Chordata > Aves > Passeriformes > Furnariidae > Sclerurus > Sclerurus mexicanus. The sequence continues at coordinate 34,597 of VWZF01005917.1, forward strand.
CTGTAAAATATTGGGAAACAAGTTTGTGTTTTTTTTTCTTTTTTTTCCTTTTTTCACAAAGATAGTTATTTCAGCTTTTATCTATTGTTTAGTATAGAATCTGTCCATTCAAAATATTTCTGTAGCACTAGATGTTTTAAGTAGAAATAGTTGTGTTTTTTCCCTATATTTAAGTCACTTTATTTGCTCTAAACTGTGATGGATGTATTAAGGCTTAGTTACTTAGCTATTGCAAATTGCCATTTTGGCTTTCAATTGATTTCTATCCAATTAGAATCCACCCTGTAAATGTATTAATTTTGCTCAGATTCCGTTTCAATTCCTTATCAGAGATGAGAGGCTCTCTCATCTCATCATCTCATCTCATCTCATCTCATCTCATCTCATCTCATCTCATCTCATCTCATCTCATCTCATCTCATCTCATCTCATCTCATCTCATCTCATCTCATCTCTCTATCTCCCCCACCTTCAGCCTCTGTCGGCAGGGTGGAAAAGGAACAAGGTTAGGCTGGCTCAGAGCACTAGAACCAGCACATTCTGTTTCAGCAGCTCAGCACAAAAAGGAGACAATGATCAAGAATGTTCCATACTGTAACAATTGTGATCTCTTTTTTTTCAGTTACTGTGCCATAGTAACATAAGCTATTTCAACATTGCTTTAATCCAAGAGAATTCCTTCTATTTCTGCCTTCTGTTGTCCAGTCTACTGGATATATAAGGATGGACATTTAAAAAAAAAAAAAAAAAAAAAAAAAAAAGAGAGAGAGAGAGAGAACTTCTGCAGGTGGTTTCGATTTTTACTATCTGTTCATTAATTACACAAATGAAGTCTTGGATAGTGCGATAGTGTGGGTGATCCAACAGCAAAGTAAATAAAAAGAAGTGCTGTGACTCTTCTTTTGACTTGGCTGTTATCTGGCTAGTTGTTCATGTGTCTTTCATGTCCTCTGATTGCTGGTAGCACAGGCTCCTCATTATAGTGAAAAAATCAATCCTTTTCAAACTTTCACTGTTTTTCAGATATGTCTTGTCTTCTGGTATTCAAAAAAACATACTGCAAATAATCTTTGACCATTTTTTAAATTATCTTTCTGCTTGCTTGTTCATATTTTATCAACAAAATTGATATCTAATCTTTCTTTATTGTTCTACCATATACCTTTACATCCTTACATATTTTTCAGACTCCCTAGATACATGAATATGTTTTCTCTTTTCAGACTAATGTCTTCCTTTGTTCTGATTGTTTTGGTTTACCCTCAAAGACCATCTAGTTCCATTCCGTCTGCCATGAACAGTAATACTTTCCACTAGACCACGTTGCTCAAAGCCCCACCCAACCTGGCCTTAAACACCTCCAGGACTGGGGCATGCACAACCTCTCTGGGCAACCTGTTCCACTGCCTCACCACTCTCACAGTAAAGAATATCTTCATAATACTGAATCTAAAATTACTCTCCTTCACTTAAGGCCATTCCCCCTTGTCCTGTCATTACATGCCCTTCTCAAAAGTCCCTCTCTCCAGCCTTAACATACAGCAGAAAGTTTCTCTGTCAAACAACCCTAAACACTTTTACCTCCAGTGCCTCATGGATGCAAAACACAAGTACGTTATCCTGCCTCAGATCCTTCCTTGAGGTTCTCCACTGTGGCAATGCCTTCAAAATCATTTAGTACTGTCAGGCAGAGGCAAGCTGAGGATATTGTTTAACTGATTGTGTGAAGAAATTTGTTTGATAATATTTTCATTGACATCCATATATCAAGCTTTAAAAGTGCTTGTATCATCAATTTTGGGCAACTTGTCACAAAAGAGAATTGTTAGATATTTATGATAGTTGTGGTTCTTTTTGCTTCATATTTGCACCTTTTCTCAAATGATAATGTTCTGAGATCGGCAAATATGTCTGTAGTGCATTGTAATGACAGTACAATATGCAACTCGATAATAATACTAATAGTAATAAAATAATAATAGAACATTTGAACTTTAATCTCACAAATGGAAAACTGACAAAAGCTGTGCAAAGCATATGTATGCTTAGTTAAGCATTGGCACTAGTTTTGCAAAGACAATACAGTTTATTTGCTACTGTGATGATTAAATAGAGATAATTCAGCTATGTTAAAAGACTTTAGACTGAAAATTGTAATCTACTAGCTGTTTTAAAAGCCAATATATCTTCAATGTTGTTTATGATAATTTACCTGCAAGGATTGAGAGGTTTATAACAGCAAAAAAGGCAACTTGATGCTCCAAGAAAGTATCCCTTTAATTTTTAAATATCAGTTTGCACAATACTATCACATTCTCTATGCTGATTACAACTGATTGTGATCTGAGGAAATCAGGATGGGCCACAGCAACATTCAAAGTAATTCCAACTCTCTGTTAAACTAGGAGGGACCTTCTTCTCCTTTCCTCACCTTGAAAGTACCAAAGTATTTCACAATATCATATTTTCTTGCCTTCCCCTTCTATTTCAGAATTTAGGATAATGCTTAGGATTAACCTTGAGAGGAGTGAGGGAGAGGAGGTGCTATCACCACTGATGGACTGAATAGGCTTCCTAAGATTTCGACCATCCTTAGTCTTCCCAGAGAAAACTGCACACATTTATACTAACGTAATTTCATTTTTCTTCTAAACACTGGAGACCAAATTTCTTCGTAACTTGAAACCTTTGCAAATTATAACTCCATCTGTATCTTTCAGGAAGTTGTAGTTTGACTTGTTACAGTTCACAGAGGAAAATCAGATCAATAACTTGTCACAGCAAGAGATAGTTTACTGTCTGCAGGGTGTTGTAATATAGCATTGTGGATGGAGAAGAAATGAATACAGAAAAAGAAAAAAACAACAAACATCCAAACAAACAATTTTGAGCCTGTCTCTGTGCATTTGGACAGACTGCTATTAAGGTAGTTAAACAATTTATTTCTTCAATAATTTAATGCTGGCATTATTAGTTATAAGTGTCAATTTGTAACTACATTTTTATGTATAGGGCTACTTTGTAAACAATATATGTAAAAATCCTACTGCCTTTGATTTCTTTCTGGAAAGGAAATTTCCTTCTGGAAAAGCGTGCTGTATAAGCATAAACAGACAGTTCCTGAAGAATCTATTGTGGCTACAAAGGAAGCAACTGACAGTGACGACAATATGAAGTTTTATTAGAAATTTCTAAATCATTGCCTTCCACTTTAACCTGACTTTTCCCCTCTTCTCTTTCATTGCAAGATGATGAATCTTGTATTAGGCAAAAAGGAATATGTAATTCTTAAAAGTATGAATGAACATAACAGCATATTGACCTTGGATTTGTGTACTTCATTAAGGAATTGAGCAATTAATTCTGTTTTGTTAGGCAATTTATATATGAACTGCAATACATGCGTGTCAAGTTTAATGGCACATTCAATTGATAGGGATTGAAAGTAATTTTTTTTTCAACTCCTTAATTTAATAATCTGTATAATTACAAATTATTGTATAATTTCACATTAGTATTTATATGGAATGGAGAACATAAAGGCAGTATCAGATTAAGTTGTGTTTGCCTCTGAAGTATAATACATTTCTATTCACATATCCTTGATCTGTAGCTGCACTGTAAAAGTCCAGAAATTTCAATAGCCCTGACTTCAACCTGAACACTAATGGAAAGTCAGAAAGTAAAAATCTGTTTCACAATAAGTGATCATCGTGTGAAGAATATTGGAATCATGGGATCATTTAAGTTGGGAGGGCCTTTGGAAGTCATCTAGTCCAACCTTCCTTTTTGAACTAGGTCCTGTTAGAGCTGTTTCTCAGGGTTTTATTGAGTGGAGTTTTGTACATATCCAAGGGTGGACATCCCAGAGATTCTATGGACATCTTTGCCAGTGTTTAATCAGCCTCATAGAGAAAAGTTTTCGTTTTTATGTTTAAGCAGAATTTCTCATGTATCATCTTAGAACCCTAGAATCTTATGAGTTTACTTTGTCAGGGAACCTCTGGATAACACTTGCTTCAACTAACTCCCTGTTGAGAGGAGGGCCATAGATTAGATTAGCCAAGGTCTTGTCTATCTGATTCTTGAATATTTTCAACAAGGAAAATTCCATCACTTCTCTAGGCAGCCTATCATACTGTTCAATTGTTCTCAGAGTTAAGACCTTTTTATTCTGACATACGGATGGAATTTTCCCTGAACCAGGTTGTTTTCTGCTTATCATGTTACTGCAAATCTTCTAGAAGACTCAGTTTCAACTTTTCTACACTGTTTCCATAGATATCTCTAGTTAAAGTAGGAGTTCCTCTAGTCTTCTCTCATCACTGGGATGAACAATCTGCTTTCTCAGGCTTTCCTCTTATATCAAGTATTCCAGAACCATATTGTGTTGCTGGTCATTTGTTGGATTCACTCCTGCATGACAATGTCCTTTTTGTACTAGGAAGTCCATACCTGGACATAATACTCTAGATGTGATCTCACAAGTGTCAAATAGACGTGACCCTCTGGCCACATAAATGCAGATACAGCACAGTATGCAGTTAGCCTTCTTTGCAGCAAGGGCACTTTGCTGACTCTGTGTCTGAAGATACCCATAAAGAAATATTTATATGTACATCTATGGACATATATTTGTGTCTACTATATGGATAATGGGCCAGAGTGCACTTTCAGCAAGTTCATGGAGGACACCACACATAGTAAGAGGTAGTGAGAGGGATGGATGATAATAGTAACTATATTTGTAGGTGTCTCCATAAATCCATACATGTATGTAATATATATAAAAATATATAAATATATATATATATACTTGTAAATGACATCAACAGACCTTCCCCTTACTAAAGATCCTGTCATCTCATAATAGGAAACAATCAGGTTGTCCATGTAAAATTACCCTTGTTAAATCCATGCTGTCTGTTCCCAGGCACTTTTTGCTCTTTATATATTTAGAAATAAATTCAAAGAGGATTTTGATCAACAAACTTCACAAGGACTGATGTGAGGTTGACCAGCCTACAGTGTCTTTGGTCCTTCTACTCTTCCAGACAGATGTGACTCTTTTTTCTTTTTTTT
>VWZF01005917.1:43432-57521 GCA_013396755.1 Sclerurus mexicanus
GGAGACTGAGGGGAGACCTCAGTGCAGTTACAACTTCCGTGTGAGGGCAAGAGGAGGGGCAGGCACTGATCTCTTCTCTGTGGTGGCCAGTGACAGAACTAGAGGGAATGACCTGAAATTGTGTGAAGGGAGATTTAGATTAGATATTAGGAAAAGTTTCTTCGCCCAGAGGATGGTTAGGCACTGGAACAGGATCCCCAGGGAAGTAGCCACAGCACCTGTTCTAACAGAGTTCAGTAATCGTTAGGATGGTACCCTTAGGCACATGGTGCGGCTCTTGGAGATGGTTCTGTGCAGGGCCAGGAGTTGGACTCAATGATCCTCGTGGGTCTCTTCCAACTCAGCGTAATCTATGATACTATGGATAAGGAATTGGTTGGATGGATTGTATCCAGGGAGTAGTGGTCAACAGCTCAATGCCCAGATGGACATCATTGACCAGTGGTGTTCCTTAGAAGTCCATACTGGGACTGGTCATCATCATCAATGACATAAACAAAGGGACACTCAGCAAGTATGCAGATGACAGCAAGCTGAGTGGTGCAGTTTACATGCCTGAGGGATGGGATACCATCCAGAGGGACCTGGACAAGCTCAAAATGTGGTCCCATGGAAACCTCATGAGGTTCAACAAGTCCAAGTGCAAGGTGCTGCACATTGGTCAGTGCAACCACAGGTATCACTACAGGCTGGGGAATAAACAGATTAAGGGCAACCCTACAGAGAAAGACTTGGGGGTCCTGATGGATAAGAGGCTGGACATGAGCTGATAAGGCGTGTATGCAGCCCAGAAGTCCAGTCCTATACTGGCCTACATCAAAAACAGTGTGGCCAGCAGGTCAAAGGAGATGTTTCTGCCCCTCTGTTCTGCTTTGGTGAGACCCCACCTGGAATACTGTAATTCAGCTCTTGAGACTTCAGCAAAGGAAGGACATAGATCTGTTGTAGCGAGTCTAGAGGAAAGGCTGAGAAGATTGGGATTGTTCGCCCTGGAGAAGAGGAGGTTCCAGGGAGACCTTCTAGAGGCTTTTCAGTACTTAAAGGAGGCCTGCAAAAAAGATGGGACAAACTTTTTAGCAGGGCTTGTTGAGTTAGGACAAGGGCTAATGGTTTTAAATTGAAGAAGGGTTGATTTATATTAAATATTAGGAAAAAGTTTTTACAGTGGTGGTGGTAAAACAATGGAACATGTTGCTTAGGGTGGTGATAGGTGCATGTACATTACTATGACTGTATTACATATTTGCACATTAATGCCTATAAAACATATTTATTTCTTCAAGCATCTAATAAACATTACAAAAAATCATCCAAGAAACTCCTGTATTCAGTTCTAAACTCCAAATTTGACTGTAAAGAGCTGACCAACTTACTGAGATAATATTATTTGCTAAATGACTACTGTGTGAGGTGGACAGAAAAAATTAAAAATTCTGTTTTAATAAAATAAAGACATCTCTTGTGAATGAGATTCTGCTGTGGTATATAAGACTCAGATAAACTGCTTCTCTTTTCAGACTCAAGTGAATGGAGGATTGTTTTTACAACACAGATTGTTCTCTCATTTCATACCATCCCGTAGCTATGTAGTTCCTGATGCTCTAATTGAGATTGAATCCAGTTAATCCACAATGGAATTTAACAGTGATGAAATCTTACAGAGCAGAGGTTCTTAGGCTTAAGTTACTGATACTGATTCAGAATAATATTTCCTGTCTTATTTCTTGTATAAAGTTGTTGGTTTTGCAGGATTGGAGATCTTGCCCTGAGGATCTCCTGACAATATAAAATACATGCCCTGAAGTCACAAGAGTATCATTCCCTGTTAAAGATAAGCTATTATATAAATGCAGTGTATGAAAAAGAACTTGGTAGGAAACAGAAAATACAATAAAACACACTCATTTCTTAAGTATAATCATTCTATCACAGAATAGCTCAACATAGAAAGCAGCCTTTATGTATCATTTTTCCAGTTGCTACACTGCCCCAAAACAGGGTGGACTAGAACAGGTTGCCAAGCACTGTATCCCACAGAGTTTTGAATATCTCCAAGGATGGAGACCCTACAACCACTATGAGCAACTTGTTTCAGTGTTTGGGCTACCTGTTCCAGTGTTTGATCAACCTTTGAGGAATAAAAGGGTGAAGTGTTGTTTAAGTGGAATTCCTTGTGTTTCAATTTGTGTCCATTGCCTCTTCTCCTTGCACTGGAAACCACTGAGAAGAGTCTGACTCTGTTTTCCTCAGTCCTTCTGTCAGTTATTTACACAAATTGATAAGAATACACTGAGCTTTCTTTTCTCCAGGCTGAACAGTCCCAGGTGTCTCACCTGGTCATTTTATGTCAGATGCTCCATTCTCTCAGTCATCTTCATGGATCTTTACTGGACTCATTTCTATGTCCATATCTCTCTTGTACTGGGGAATCCAGATCTGGTCCCAACACCACTGCTGTGTCCTCACAAGGGTTGACTAGAGAGGAATCAGAGTCACAGAATTCCTCATGTTGAAAGGGGCCTTAGAGATCATTTAGTTCCATCCATGAAACAACTTTTCACTAGGTCAGGTTTCTCAGACCTCTCTTAACCTGATGGCAATGCTCTTCTTGATGCAAACCATGATACTGTTGGCCTTCTCTCCCAAAAAAACCCACCATGAACATATGGTCAACTTGCTGTTTATAAGGGCTCACAGGTTCTTTTCTGAAAAACTAGTCTCCAGCTGGTCCATCCCCACTCCTCAGTGGTATATAAGATTATGTTTTCCCAAGTGCAGGTCTTGACATACTACTTTGCAGAACTTTGTGAGGTTCTGGTCATCCCATTTCTCCAGTCCAAAAAGTATGTTTTGCTACTGATTATGACCCTTTGAACCTCACACTTTAACTAATTTTCTATTCACTTAGCTCTTCACTTATCTAGTCCATTCCTTATGAGTTTGTCAATGAGAATATTATGGGAGGTGATTGAAAGCCGTACTAAAGTCAAGTAAAAAATATCTGCTGTTTTTTTGTCATGTATCAAGCCAGTTACCTAATTACAGAAGCCTCTCAGGTTGGTCAACCATGATTTACCCATCATAAATCCATGCTGACTTCTCCAGTCAGCTTCTTGTCTTTGTCTGGAAATAGTTTCCAGGAGTATTTCCTCCATCATCTTCAGACAGATTAAGATGATCAGCCTGTAGCTCTCAGGATTTTCTGTCTTAACCCTCTTTGAAGATAGCAGACTTTTTTTTTCCCAGTTCTCACACTAAGATAGTCTCTCTATATCCCTTGTTGATCAACTGATCATGCTTTCATATCTTATACACTTTACATTTGAAATGTTAGCAGCTTCTTGTTCAACTGTGCAAACTTCAAAATGGACCGTTCTTGGAGGAGGTGACCCTTAAAAATCAACCAATTCTTCTGGCCTCATTTTCTCTCAAGGACCGTATTCCATGGGATTCTTCCGAACATATCTTTGAAAATACCAAAATCTCTTCTGAATTCCATGGCTGTGATATTGATTTTTGCCTTGTTTTTTCCTCTCTGGATCCTGACTCCACTAGTCCATGGTCAGTGCAACCAAGGCTGTTCTCAGCCTACACATTCTAAACATTTCTTCTTAGTTTGTGAGTATCATGTTCAGCAGAGCATCTCACCTCATCTTTATCATCTGTGTTAGGAAACTGTCATTAATGCATTCCTATACTACTGCTGCCTTATTGTGTTGTCCTTCAAGCTTATACTGGGGATGTTAAAGTCCTCCATGAGGACAGGGACCTACAAATGTGAGACTTCTTCCCATTGTATAAAGGTCTCATCTACTTCTTGATCAAGGACTCTGAAGGCACTTCATCACTGAAGGCAATCAGTATTGGTCAGGTGTGACACAGTCTTGGTACTTCTGTGCTGACTGTTGCCAGTCATCTACTTCCCTTTCTGTGCCCAGAAACAGTTCCCAGAGGACTGACTCAATGATTTCTCAAGGGACTGAAGCAGGACCGACAGGCCATTAGGTAGTCTGCTACCCCTGATCTCCACAATGCTTCTAAGAAGAATATCCGTTCAGGGACACTGGACAACTGTCTAAACACAAAAACCTGGGAAACCTTGCTAGTGAAGTCTGAGGGAAGGAAGATACTGGATAGGAAACATCAGTCTTTGCTTTGTCTGCTGTGCCTGAATCATCAAAGCAATTTATCAACAGGCCCACATTTTCATAGTTCAACCTTTTATTACTAATGCACAGTAGGAAATCCTTTTGTTGTTCTTGACATCTTTTGCAAAAATCAACTCCGTGTGCAAATCTTCATTTTCAATCTTCCTTGGTAACTACAACCAAGGCTGCCATTGATTACCGTATTCCCAAAGAATTGCTTTCTTCTGAGTAGCACATTCACCTGTGTGTCACTCCCAGCGGGCTCAAGTATCTGGATCAAGAAGCTATTTCTCATACCCTCCAGAAATCTCCTTGACTGCTCCCATTCCACCATGTTATTCTAGCAGATGTCATGAAGGCCCGAGACACTCATGAACATGAATTGGTGCTTCCAAGATAACGTCAGGTCAATTGGAGCTGGCTTTGGACTAAGCTAGTGGTCTGTAACATACATTGACCATACTGTTACCCTCACTGGCCTCTCCTTGTATCTTGATCCGTGAGCTCTCAGCCAGATCATTGTATATTATGTGGAAAGACATCACACATTCTAGCTTCTTCTTCACACAGAGCACAACTCCCAGACTTGTCTTCCCTGAATATCTTGTACCTGTCCCTAACTTTACTTCAGTTGTGTGAGCTGCCTAAATCCATTTAGGATTCCAATAATCTCATAGATTTTTTGAACTACGTGCAAATCTCAATTTCCTCCTGATTACTTCCTCAGGTGTAGGCATTTGTGCACATACACATGAGATGGAGTGCATTTTACCTTATTTCTTCCTTCATGAGGTCTCTCTTGTTTTCAAAAAAAAGGGGAAAATGAAACCCTCATTAAGATTTGTTGTTTCTTTAGCCAACATGTTTTCAGTAATTTGAAGAACAAAGTACTGGTTGTTTGACATCTTTCTTCCTCACATAAATATGTGCCTACAGGCTTCAAATGTCTTTTTCTGAAAACAGTCAACATGCAAAAGCAAAACTGAAAAAAAACCAGAAAAGGCTAAAAGGATTACCCAAGTATTAATATTTTTGACTGGAACCTTTCATCGTGCATAGTTTGAAAATGTTTGAAACTACATGCCCAAAGGTACCAAAATGTGTAATTTCCATTTGCCTCCAGTGGATATTTGTACTGGTTAAAGATGAGCCAAATTCTGCATGTCTACTTGCTTTGTCTATGTTTGTCTTCCCATCTGGATTGACAGAGTAATAGAGTGACAGAACATGCTGCGGAGAAAAAGAAACAGGTTGGAAACACTTTGAACATGAGAAGAGTTTTGCTTCCGCTAAGCATTATGCCCTCGAAGCTTAAGAGCTCTATTCATCAGGCACACACTGGGTCTTCATAAACAACCAACATTCAACTCCCGTGAAGCTCAGATTTTGGCAAACAGGTTGAAGTTTTTCTGTATTATTCTTGTACAACTCAGATCTGAGAATATCATTCTGATATGGTACTGATTAATACTATGGACGAAGAGGAAATGTTCACAGGGTTGTTTTATACAGACAGTATAATTTGTACCTTCTCAGACCATTCAAAGAGAGACTCATTGCATAAACACATATAATTTCATTAGCAATCCCATTGTAGTGGACTATTAATAGTTGCCATTTCTGGTTCTGCTTTAATTAACACAAACCCACACATACCAGAACACAGTGAAATATAAATGATACCCTGTCATAGTCTTATACATGGGCTGCTTGTGTCTGAAAGAAAAAAAAAAAAAACAAAAAACCAACTAACTTTTAATTTACAGTCCCTTGTTCTCTCTCCCTACTCAGTCATACATTTTTTGCATCAAATTTAACTGTGTTTTATATTTAACAGGAATCATATGATCCATAAGGATTTTAATGGGCATTTTGTAGATTTTCATCGAGTTATATAAGTTGAATAAGTTTTCCTAAATTTCTCACATTTTAGGTGGTATTTAGAAGTTACTGGACACTTTCTCACACATTCCTGAAATTCTGTCAGACACACATTACCAAGGACATGCTGTTTTGAAGAACACCTGCAAGAACTCCAACTGAGACAATAAGATAGCTTGTAGTCAAAACAGGAGAGTAAGCTTGGAGCCCTTGGAGGGCAGTTCTGAGAAGTTCTGAAAGTGGGCGCCAGGGGAAAATGGTTTCATGGTTGGTTGTAATTATCAAATATGTTAATTACTAAAAGTTATAAAAACAGTAACATCTGGCTGATGTGCATGCATGTACTTATATTGTACACCTTAGAGGTTTCTAATAAAGGACCTATTTCATCTATCTCCACTAACATTGTTATGAAAGTCTTTTGCAGGACTTTAGGCATCACATACAACATCCTTTTCTCCATTTCTGTTTCAAGATATACTTATCAACTTATTAGTTTAATTTGCAGGCCTGTAATACTTCACCTAATTCATGTCCTGCCAGTTGAAGTATATAAAAATCTAGAGTAAGATTGCCAGTCTACTTCCAAAATACATTTAAACTCAAAGAATAGAGAGTGAATCAGCTGTATGTTTTATTTTTTTGTTGTTGGTATAAATCCACATCTCTGGCAGGAGTGGCCTCCACTTCACAGAATTATAGAATATTTTGTGTTGGAAGGTATATGTAGAGATGATCTAGTGCAACCCCACTGCAATGGACAGGGACATCTTCAACTAGATCAGTTTGCTCAAAGGCCCAGCCTGACTATAAAAACTTTCAGAAACTGGGGCACCCACAACTTCTCTGGGCAACCCATTCCAATGTCTCACTACTCTCATTGAAAAAAAATTTCTTCCTTACATCTAAACTAAATCTACTCTTTTTCAGTTTAAAACCATTGTTGCTTGTCCTGTCACTACAGGATTTGGCAAAAAGTATCTTTTTTTCTTTCTCATGAGCCCCTTTCAGATTTTTAAAGGCCATGATAATGTCTCCCCCTGAAGCCTTCACTTCTCTAGGCTGAACAGCTCCAACTCTCTCAAAAGCTCTCCAGTACCTATTGATTAGTTAAATTCTTTGTCTCTCCATTAGCTGTGCAAATGTAACCTTGTTTTAAATTATACCTTTTTTTTTTTTTTAAATTTCTGGAGCTGGTCCCATCTACTAATTGTCTAAATGTCTCAACACAACAGTAGAGTTCTGTTACAGGCTACTCCCATATTTTAGTATTTAAAAAAAAAAAAAAGAAAAATGAAAAAAGAAAAAAAAAGAGAGAGAAACAAAAATTATTTTGTAGGCACATTGTAAAGCAAAAAAAAAAAAAGTGGTAAATAAAAGTTCAAAATAGCTGCAAAGATACCCTTCTGGGAGTGCCTCCAGTATATGATTGTCTTCTCAGCATATAAAGCTACATTATTCTAAACCATCGCACTGTGTGTGCATTTGATGTGTGTGTGTGAGTACTTTCCAGCCCTAACCCTGTGGCTGCACAAGGTAAGCATATCAAAGCAATGACTGTGCACCAGAAAGATAATCAGATGTATGGTCTTTCATATCTAAGGAAGACACTTAAGTCACTCTACTGTACTCCCTAGCTATTCATAAATAAAACCTTTGTCTTTAAATAAAATTAAAAATTGAATTAAAAATGTAATTAACTTGAAAAAACAGTGATCAAACCCCCAGAAAAAATAACTAAAAAGCAGTTTGTTCATCTCCTGCATATATGCTCTATCTGCACAATTCTTTCTGTTTGTATACCAGAGTACATTTCAGTTATGTTAAAGAGAAGAAAATCATATTTCAGCATGCATTATAAAAAAAAAAAAACAACTTGCAAATTATACTAGAAAAATCTGATTTGATATAGAAACATTTAAAAATTGAAATTTTGCTTTCATCTGTGTTAATGAGAGAAGCTAATAGGAGTAATTAATCGCGTAAATGTGGCTTTATTGCCAGCTTTTCTTATTCTCCTTCCTTATGTTTACTTGGAGACACCGTATTATGGAAAGTAAGAAGTTCTTATGGGATAACTGTATCATTTTTTAAAAAATTCAGATTTGTCAAAGAAAGAAACATATTTGGGATGAAGTCAAAGGAAGAAATTCTTCCTGCCTCTTTAAAAAGGAAGAGGATTCGGCTGGATGTTCCTTGTCACACAAAAATCCAAGTCATTAGTACAAAACAGAGAGAAGTAGGAACAAAAATAGCTTATTTGAGAGAGAAAGAAGGAAGATGCATTTTGAGGCCATTGTTGTTCTGAAGAGGAAACTATGTCTAGGGACCCCTTTATCAAACAATGTAACCATTAACCTTGAGTAAAACTGAAAAATCTAAAGCAGACACCAAATGCAAGTTTCTTATATCTCAGTTGAGGATACTTTATCCTAGAGATTCTTATATTTGATTCTTAGGAGAGTTAGAAATACTTTTTTTTAAGATCAAAAGTGCCACAGCTGGGATAACCAGAAGTATTGTGGGATGAACAGGAAAGGGAAATCAAGGTGTAACTATTCCTGTTTTCAGAACTGAAACATCTGAAGGAGCAAAAAAAATCAGCGGAGAAAAGTTCAGAAAAAATTTAGGACAGTGATGGAAGGCCTGGGTTGTTAGATATGCAGCAGAGTACTTATTTCATGCAATGGCATAGGTCATATTTATGTAGTTAAAATGTCAAAAAAATTCAGATTGATAATACTATAAAAATTTATTTTCTTGCTTCATTATTTAATAAGTGTTACTTTATTTTCCTGAAAATTTGCAATTTTTGTATCAAATTATTTTAACAAATTGGCTTCTTTGCAGGGACATTTCCAAGGGGAAAAATTTCTAAATTATAATAGGTAAGCGGAGGGGAAAAGAAAAAAAATAAATGGTGCCTGTTCTGGAGTATTAAATTCAAATTAATTCAATTAGAGAAACTCTACAAATCTTTAGCATGTGCTGGAATACAGAGATAGTTGATTCTGAATTTAGCAGCTTATATTTTATTCTACATTAATATCAGTGGCAACATATTTTTACACTAGGTTTGTAGTCTCAGAGTTCTCCAGAAATTTTCAAGCTAAAAATTTTTAATTGATTTTTTTGTTTGTTTGTTTTTGCTTTGAGTTACCTTATCACAGGTATTACCGGCTTTGTTAGTGCTCCTAAATGTAATAGCCTTCTCTAATCACTGCCACATATAATGACTTGGGATACCTTGTACTCAGTGGACTGGAATGATATAGTTCGCAGACAATGAAGATAGGTTGAGTATTTTAACATGCATTTACTCTCTTCTATTTCTACTAATCTTTGAATTATTATGCAAACTCAATATTTTATTGATAATTAGGAGCTGGAAATGAAAATTGGATTTACATTTAATCCTTACATAAAGAGAGATTAAATTAAAATGTGCCACGGTCACCTTGACTGGTTGTTTAATGTGCGAAGACCTGAGTTTTCAGGCCTTATTACACACAGAATGTGTTGCAAGATTAGACCACATTAAAGATTGAAAGAAGTACAATTCCATGAAGACATATCCTGTTCAGTCTATTCTTTGGCAATTCTTCAATGAAGTTGTAAATATTTATTTCTGAGAAAGAGAAGACTATTACTCTGATAGAAATTAATACCGTGTGACTTTCACTATAGAGTAGGCTTCAGTATCTTATTAGGAATGACAGTGTTGGAGAGACACATTCAGTGAACTGAAGGCATGTCTTGTAGTGAAGTGTTGAATAAATGTAAAACACCTTCAGTGTTGGAGTGGGTGTTTTTAAAGTGTATTGATTTTCTTTCTTTAGTTAGTTTAATATTAATGAATCTAGTATTTTGTAACACTAACTTATAAACTACATTCATTCACAAGACAAAAAGCATTGTCAGTTCTGCCCATAAAATATGCAGAACCCTTATAGATTTGATTTAGTCTTGAGAGAAACAAATTTTGTATAAAACCATTCACCCTTTGCTTAATATAACTGGTTTTGTTGTAACTGAAAGCTGGTTGGAAAAAAGATTAATGAAGTTTGGCAAAAATTCAATACTGGAAATATTTTGCTCACAATATAATTACCTTGCTCGTATATACTGTGATGTTTTCTGGAGTTCCCAGATGAATATATTCCTTATATTTTATGTACTGTATGAATGTAAAATTTATCATACTTTACCTACAATGTTTACTAAGTCAAGAGGCAAAGGAGTGTGTAGGGGGGATTTTTCCTATTAATGTGGTGATGCCTAAAATCCTGGAAAATAGGCACTCAGAGAAAACATTAATGGAGAGAGATAGGCAATACCTTTATTGGGAGTTCGGAGGCTTCGGGCCTCCGCTGGACCTACAAAACCCGCGTTGTTCCAACAAGGATCCCTGAGTCCGAAAGGCCTCGGAGAACCTCGCCCTCGGTAAGGTTACAGCTTTTATACTCTTTCTAACAATTAACATACTAGATATCTATAACCAATCATCATTTCTAATTGTCTCAGTGGTCCACCCATCAGGGTCCTAGACTATGCCCCCTGGACCACCTCCAAGGATTTCTGGGCTCTTCTATTGTTTTGACTTCAAGTTATCTTGCAGGTGTCTCTGAAAAGCATCATGACCTTCAGAAAGCCTGAGAATGTGTAAGAAAACCACTTTAGTAACTTCCAACACCACTTAATATGTGAGCAAGAAAACCTATACTTCTAAAACTCTAAAATCTACAAAATACACACCAAACCTTTAGGCATCAGTGGGAAAAAGTTGCAGAGATATTCTGATATATTTTACAGGTCATATATGAAATCTATGGAAGAGCTGAGAAATAAGTCCAGATGGGTCTTATTTTCATTCATACCTATAATTACTGAAAATTTGCAGAAAATTTTGAGTGAAATTGGATTATGGGGAGTTGCTTGGTTTTGTTTTGGTTGGTTTGTTTCTGTCTGGTTTGTGTTTTTTTTGTTTGTTTTTGTTTATTTGTTTGGTTTTTTGGTGTGTTTTTTTCTGGTTTTTTTGCTTGTTTGGTTGGTTTTGGATTTTTTTTTTTAATTTATTTTATTTTTTGGTTTTTGTGACTCTTGCATTATTGATTGAGATGAACTTCCAGTGATAAGCAAGTCACAGAAGTCTGGCTAGTACCATGCTGGGTTCCTGTGGGAATCTGCCTTGTTTTCTGTCAGCTCACTGCACAGCTTTTGGAGTAGATAGCTCTGTCTCAGATTAATATCTGCATAGCACATTTGATCACAAACAGAAACCATGCTGTACCTCAGGATTTCCAGGTTTCCTGTTAGAAGGTGAGAAACATTACATGTTTGTAAACCTACAGACTCAGAGCACAAGTTTCCTGTTATTGATTTACCTAGAAACCCTATCAACCATAACTAAAGTGGGAATGACACAGCTGGTAAAACTGCACTTTCAGGCAGAATGACATTAACTGGAATTGTTTCCCAAAGGTAACTATTCAACTTGTCCCTTTTGGTAATGGAGGAATGGTGGGAAGGAAGGCAAACAGAACTGGGAAAAATATACCTCTGTAGCAGAATGCAAATGTGTTCCTTGTGTCTGAGGAAATCATCTGTGTCTGGCTCCTTATACCTATTTATATTTTTTTAGCCAATAACTTCATAATTTAAAAATCTCAAAGAAATCTTGAGATTATAAGCAAAGATATAATTCTTCCTCTGATAGACTATATAACAACTACACAAAATGATTAGTTCTAAACATCTTTTTCTTTCATTGTTTTCAAGAATTTCGATTCCTCACTGTACAACAGAATGGCAGAAGAAAGCCCCCAGCCCTCTCACTACTTTTGCCAAGTTGAGTATTCTTACTGATGATCAAGGAAGAAGATCAGACTTCCCTTGGGCTCAGCTGAAGCAAACCTCTAGATATCAGCTTCTTAAATGAGATTATTATATAGGATATAGAGGGTTATTCTGTCTTGAAAGCACCTGTAGCTTCTGTGTTTTATGTGAAGAAAATTGCTGCTGATGCGAATTGCACAACTCTTCACTACTGCCTGGTGGCAGGAAATTTTGATGGAGAAATATATTGAAGGATTCTGAAAGATTTTGAATGGAGAAAGTTGCCAAATTTTCAACTAGAAGATATCAGACTTTCTAATTACTCAGAGAAGCCAAAGATTATCTAGTGAAAACAGTGTCTGCTAAGACTAACCAGGAATTTTAATGACCAATAATTGCTGTATACTTTTTTTTTTTTTAATGTAAGGAAAGCCAGGACTATTCTTGTTTGGATATATTAATCTACTTGATATATAGACTGAAAAAGTCTATGAGAGTTTTTGATTGTTTTTTTTTTTTCTTTTTACCTCATCCTTGGCTAAACGGTGTAAATACTATGAACTCGAATAAGTGTGTCTAAGTTAAAGAATCACAGAATATTCTGAATTGGAAGGACCTACAAGGATCATCAACTCCAGATCAAGAGAATGTCCCATATGGGGCTCAAACCTTGGAGCTATTAACAGCATGGTCTCTTTCAATATCAAATTACCTCTCAGAGGACAGAATAAAGTGAAGATGAAATCAGAAGTTAAAAAAATAAGAATCATAACAATGGTAAATTTACTTTGATCTTTGCCTTGCATTGCAAGGAAGACAATCATTCTTTTATTGTATCATTAAATATGTCTGATACTTTTTCATTTTCTTTTCATTTTCCTAATAAGACTTTATCATGTCTAACATGTAGTCACAAAAGAACAACTGTTTTGAAAAGCAAAACACTTACTGGGAAAGGAAAAACACTTTTTGCCGCCACTTCCAGGTTTAGGGATGAAGAAGCAAAAAGAGAATTTCAAATTCTCCATGCCTAAAGATGGAAGAGGAGATACAGAAAGAAGAAGCAGAAATGCATTAAATTATATTGTCAGGATGAGAAGGAGTTGAGAGGTGGGTGTTTCCTCATTGACTCGCCTGTTCTCTTAGAGAAAACCAGTCTGGAGCAGGAAATTCTGAAGGACAGATGAGATTTCTCCATGATGAAGAAGATGTATTAATAGGTTATTATAATGCTTTCCTTAAAGGTAAATGGATATAGAAACTGAAAAAAAAAATGCTAGAGGAAAAAAAATGGAGAAAATATGGAGAAAAAAAATTGCTAGTTAAGTGATGTCTTATGAGTTCTTATCCTGGAGAATTAACAGTATAAAAGGTATGGGGAAGTGTATCTCTCTTCTGCAGAGAATTTTCAAACCACTTCCTCTGGTTTTGTAGGTTGTGAAACTGCAAGAAATTTTCTGTCTGAAAACTTCCCACTCAAAACAGCATGGGAAGAAGAAGGCAAGGTAGAAAACTCTGTTTCGTGAGGGACAGAGCAGTTGTGAATCACCAAAAGCATATATCAGAACAGAGCGGGTCTTAACTATTGTTTTTGGGGTTTTTTAAGAGCAGGCTTCAAATTAATTTATTTGAGTCTTGTGTTAAGCAAATACTTCATAAAGTTGTTATGAAATAATGTCAGATAAGAACTTAATTATATTAGAATTGGGTTAGAAATATTTCAAGCATGAGGGAATGTATGAGTTGGGCATGAGAGAATTTTTTCTATTGTAATGTGTTTTTTATTGATTTATGGTTGAGAGTTGAATAAGAACACTGATAGTTAAAGAAAGAGAAAAAGAAAGAAAAGAGAAAAAACACTTGAAAAATATTGTTTAAACTGGTAGATAGTGAAGAAAGATTTTAAGTCTTCAAATATAACTTCAGAACCATAAGCACATTATTTTGTTATCCACCCATTGCTTTGTCACTGCCAGTTACAGATTAGATACACAAATAGAATGATCCTACAAAAGAATGCATGTTCTAAACGTTTAGATAAAAATGTTCACCATATACTGGAGAAAAGATGAAATTATTTTTCTCTTGTATTGCAATTCACTTCTACTTGATCATTTTTGCACACCTGAAAAACTGCATCCTTCAGTAACTTTCAAGTTTTGCATAAATAAATGTATTTTCAGCAAAATTTCAGTATTTTGCCTACAATAAAAAAAAAAAAAAAA
>VWZF01005918.1:253-39353 GCA_013396755.1 Sclerurus mexicanus
CCGCTCCCTGTCCACGCGGCAGCCGCCTCCCGCCAAAGACACGGTGCCTTCCAACCAGCTCCACCACGCCGTGCACCTGAAGGCGGCCGCCTTGGCCTCCGGTGAGGCCGCGGAGAAGCTGCCGGGCGGCCGCGCGGCGCAGCCCGAGGGGCCCGCCGGGGACGGGCAGCTCTCCCCCAGGAACAAGTCGCCGGCCTCCACCGCCAGCTTCATCTTCGCCAAGAGCTCCAGGAAGCTGGTGATCGAGACGGCCTCGTCCCCCGAGGCGCAGGCCGACCTGAAGAGGAACCTGGTGGCCGAGCTGATGAATTTCTCGGGGCAGCGCTCGGCAGCTCCGGCGGCCGCCCCGCAGGGCCCTGGCAGCAAGGCACAAGCCCACCGAAAACCCGGCAAGATCCCCCCTCCGGTAGCCAAGAAGCCTTCGCTTGGCCCAGGGCCGGCTCCTTCCCCGCTGAGCCCGAAGGCACCGGGGGCAGAGGCGCCGGGCTCTGCCGTGCCGGACGGCAGTGCCAAGGCGGACGAGAGCAGGACTAAGAGCGAGCCGGCAGGGACGGCGCCCGCGGGCACAGAGGGCAGGGATGCCACGGAGCCGCCGGCTCAGAGCCTCCCTGCACAAGGTATGTGGGGTGGCAGCCTGGTTCAGCCGCGCCGTGGGGTGCTGTGGGTGCTCAGAACCCTGAGCTGCACGTTCCCAAGGTGCACATTCCCAAGGTGTACATTCCCGAGGTGTACGTTCCCGAGCCATAGGCTCCCAGTGCAGCACCTGGGGGGTGCGGTGGCTGGGGTGGCCCTGGGGCAGCAGGGAGAACCCAGGAGGGCTGGGGGAAGCTGGGATTCCGGGTGGCTGACAGGCTCTTCCCTCCTGCCTTGCAGACGGACGGGGAGAGACGGCCTGAAGGATGATGCTGCAGGACGTGTCCCCACGGACAGGAATCCAAATCTCTCAGGGACCTGGGCAGGTCAACGGACGAGTGTGGAACTGGCAACTAACTTAATACAGGAAGCAAACAGCCTTAGCCTCCACGGCCTTGATGATATTTATGCAAAAATGGTGTTGGTTTCACTTTCCTAAGTACTACAGCTTTATTTTGCTTTTTTTTTTTTTTAACTGGACTCGAGGCCTGTGCCCAGAGCCAGCACCTCCTCCCTGCCGAGCTGCTGCTTGGTCTGGGCATGTGGAGCCCAGGGGAGTTTGGGGACCGAAGACACCAGAGACGGGACCACTCTGCTCCCTGCGAGGAATCAAAGCACTTTGGACAAGGGAATGGCAGCACCCAGGGGGATGCAAACAGCAGCAGGATGAGATGGAGGCGCTGGCTGGGAGCGACCAGGGCTTTGGCCCTTGATGGAGAGGCAAGAGGGACTCGTGGCCAGCACCGGCTCCAGCCACTCGCCACTGCCCATCCCAGCCACCTCGCAGCCACGCTGGCCCCAGGGTGAGGGGGAGCCTGGCTGCCCCTGGGCTCTGGGGTGGAGCCTCGATTCTTTCTGTAAACTCGGGTCACATTTTGATTTCTTTGATTGTAAAAAAAAAACAACAAACCAAACCAAGCCCAACCAAACCAAACCAAAAGCAACCGACCCTCTGCTGCCGAGTAGCTGCTCAGAGCTCTGTACCTGGCTGGTAAAAATGATGAGCGAAGCTCCTTGCCTCCTGTGCTTCCTGGCTTATGGCCACTTCTGGATGGTGCTGAGCTCCAGGGCAGGCACAGACCCCACCAGGCTGGTTCCCAGCACCACTGCCCACTAAAACAGAAGAGCAGGGCTGGCTGCCGGCTCAGCCGCGTCCCCCGGACAGACAGGCACACCCGTGTGCACTCAGCTTGACGTTTTATTGGGTTTATGACAGATGGATCCCGAGTCAGTCTTTAAGGCCCACACCCCCCACAGCCGCCCACGGGCTCGGAACAGGCCCACGGGTGCTCCCTGGGCTCCTGGCCAAAGAGCAGCACCAGTGGCCACAGCCCTGGTGGGCTGAGGGTGGAGCAGAGGGTGCCCATGCAGGGCAGGGGACGGTCCTGCTGGGCTGTCCCAGCTGTGGTAGCAGCAACACAGGTTGGAGAAGCAGCTTTCCCTTCTGCCCTCATTGCAGCACCCACACATGCCGTCCCAGTCGGGACCAGTGGGTGGGGAGTCCAGTCCATGGCACAACTGGGAGTGATCCGATGGCCCCAGCATAGAGCACGAGTCACACGGGTCCCTCAGGTGTGGTGCCACCTCCAATCCCCAGCCAAGGCCTCCAGCCAAGGCCCAGCCAGGGGCTGAGCAGGCCCAGGGGGATGGTGGAGGCAGCAAGTTCAGTCCCAAAGCCCCCAGGGCCGAGCCCCTGACTCGGGGCACTGAGGGGGAGATGGCAGAGACCGAGGTGGTGGCGGGGGCCAGGCAGGAGGCATGAGCAGCAGCCCTGGCACTTGTTAGCTGATGGTTCCACCCTTGAGGCTTTTACAGGAGACTCTCCCCAGCTTGGTCAGGAAGTTCCTCTGCTTCCACTGCGCGACACAGTCCTCGGAGACATGGAAATCAGCCTGGGGAGCAGAGCAGGGAGACAGGATCAGCCCCGGGCTGCCAGTGGGGCAGCAGCGCCCAGCTCAGCCCCTGGGGAGGTTTGTCTCCTCCACAGCTTTGTTCAGAGTAACAACCATGGGCACTGAGGGGCAGAAAGCCAATCCGGGGTCACCCAGAGGTGGGGACAGAGGTGGCTCTGAGCCCTGCCCCAGTCAATGCCTGGAACCCCAGCTACGCCCAGCTGTTCCCAGCCCCTCACCTGCAGCTTCTCGAAGACCTTCTTCTTGGGTTTGAGCTCCTCGTCGGGCTCCCCACCCTCGTAGCCCTCCACGTAGACGCGCTCCCCGGCGCAGCACCCGGCCGGCGGGTCCAGGGGCTCCACCTGACAGGGCTCCCCCACACTACAAGAGAAAGCAGAGTCACCCCAAGGCGGTCCCCACCTGCCCCTCAGCACCCTGGGGCAGGAGAGGGTGGTCCAGGCTGCCCCCCTGGAGGGGTCCGACCCCTGTGCCCCCCTCACCTGGAGGCACACAGCACCATGCCCTGAGACTCCACGCCCCTCATCTTCTGGGGCTTGAGGTTGCAGAGCAGCACCACGAGCCTGTCCTGCAGCTGCTCCTTGGGGACAAACTGCACCAGGCCACTGACCACGGTGCGGGGCTCGGCCTCGCCCACGTCGATCTTCTCCACGTACAGGCTATCTGCGTCTGGGTGCTGCCAGGCAGGGCCAAGGTGGGGCACAGAGATGGGGATGGGGTGGCAGAAGAGGGGGCAGACCCCTCCACACACCCCAAGTGTCCCTGTGGGATGGTCACTCCCCCTCCTCCGTGTGCCCATACCTTTTCCACACTGATCACTTTACCCACGCGGATGTCCAGCCGGGATGGGATCACTTCCTCTGGCTCGGAGTTCTTGGTGCCCTTCTCTCCAGGCTCTGCAGTGCAAAGGGGATGGTCACACCACTCAGCATAAATCCAGGGGGCTGGCCAAGCCCTGGGCAGCACAGTCACCCCCAAATGCAGGCTCTGGGGAGAACTCCCTGCAGGGAATGCCCTGCTTGACTCTACAGGAGAGAGCACAGTCCCTCTCCTCTGCTGTGCTGCCTTCTCAAGCACCAGAGCAGCACGCTGGCATCTCCAGGGCAGAAACAGCCCTGGCATGGCTTTCCTCACCTTTCCTAGTGTTCTCCAGGGCTGTTTCTGGGACTGAAGTTTCAGAACTTCTCTCTAACCTCTATAACCCTGGAGAGACTTTCTCCCACCCAGCCCTGTGTGGTCAGGGCCCCACCTCCCTGATGTCCCAGGGCCCCACTTTCTCAAGCTCCCAGCGCCTCCTTACTGGCTTTGGATGGGTTGGGATATGCAGCATTGCTCAGCTTCTTCATCTCTGGGTTGTTGAACTTCTCTCTGATGGGGTCAAGCAGTTTGTTCAGGGCCACTTCCACCGAGTTCTTCAGGTCCCCAGGGTGCACAACCTGTACGTGACAAACAGGTTCCTGTATGAGGCCCAGGGTGGGAACTGGAGGGACTGGAGACTGAGCAGGGTGGGGAGATGAACCCCAGCCCTGGGCCTGACTCCCTTCTTCTGGTCACTTCTGCTTCCAGGCTCAGCTGGGAACAGCTGAGAAGGGTTTAACTGCTGCTCTGTGTCCAGGATGTGGCTGATGTGGCCCTGTCCTGCACCAGGTGACCCCAGATCCTTCACCCATCCTCTCACCTCGAGGCTCTCCTGCTTGGGAGCACTCTGTCACTGGGCCACACTCCACACCTCTTCCCAGTGCTGATTTCCTTCTCCCAGTGCTGCTCAGAGCCCTCCCAGATGACTCACGGCAGCCTCAGGCACAGGGAGAAGGTTCAGGCCCTCCCAGCACTCACCTGCTCAGCAAAGTCCTTCTCCAGGGCCTCGTAGTCTGTGTAGGTTTTGTTCCCTCCCCATTTTTCCTCTCGCAGGACCACAAACTCTGTGACACACAGATTTTAAGGCTCAGATTAACTCAAGGCTCAGATAAACCACCTGCCCCACTCTGCCCAAGGAGGGGACCACAGGCTGGGGAGGTGGCACCCAGGGGACACACTGCTGTCCCCTCTTATGCACAGGAAAAACACCACCAACTATGGGGAGCCCTCACCTGACTTGAGGGGGAAGAGGACATGCTTGATGAAGGAAAGGACACCATTGTTCTCCACGTTCCCTGGCTCACAGAAAGCCTTCTTCAGCTTCTTCTTCACATCCTCCTTGCGGTCCAGAAGATCAATCTTCGAGTCCTGCAGCAGGAGATTTCCTCAGCCCTTCACCCAAAGTTTTGCCCAAAAGAGAAAACTCATGAGGGAGTCGATGCACCTTCTTAGAACCCCATGTGAGCAGAGAGAGAGAGAGGTCACCTTGCCTTGGGGTACAGCCTCTCCACCCCCAGCCATCAACCTGTCCTCCTACACCCCCCGGATCAGGGACCAACCTCCTCCGACGAGCTCATTTTGCTGCCTGTCAGCCCAGGAACCATCGGGTTCATCAGGTGGACACGCTTGGCATAGCCCAGGGAAGGGAGGTACTGGAAAAGGCAAGGAGGCAAGTCAGGGACAATCCTCATCCAAAGATCAGCTTTAACTCACAATCTTTGTTTGCTCCTGGCTCCAGGTAACTTTGGGATCCAGACTAACAGGACCCAGAGAGCCACTGTGAGCTCCCAAGGCACAGCCAGGGCTGAGCGGCCGCCCGGCAGAGCCCTGCAGAGCACGGGAGCAGCAGCACAGAGCTCTGTGGTGCCAACCAAACTCCCACACACCCTTTTCCAGGTGGATTATTGGTGTCCAAGCCTTCCCTCAGGCCCCAGCATGGCACAAACCCCCCCCATTCCTGACCTTCTCTGCGAAGGTGAATATCTTCCTCTGATCAACTCCCCCAAACTGCGCGTCCACCTTGAGATACTCCTCATCCAGCGCCTGTGGGGACACACAGAGCCCTGAGACGGGGCCCAAAACTCCCCACTCCAGCTGTGCTCAGCCTTCAGAGGTCCTGCCTGTCCCCCAGCCTCTCCTGGAGCACTCCCAGCCCGGCAAGGACGGGAACATTCCATATTCCATATTTGCTATAACTATTTGTGCCGCTGCCGGGCGGGATGTTGGGGTGGAGAAGCACGACCTGCACACTCAGCCCCTCACACCCCCACGGCCCTGGCTTTGCCAGCACCTGCCTGGACAACTCCTGCCTCACCTGCAAGCCTGGGTAGAGCAAACCACTCAGCAAGGGATGCTCCACCTGCTTCACCACCTCTGCGCCCGCCTTCTTGGCGTCGTGCTGCGTCACCACCGAGGACAGGCGGTACACGTCCAGCGTGTATTCCCTGCGGTGGGGGGCACGCACTGAGCCCACGGGGGCTGCTCCTGGCCCCGCTGCCAGCAGACAAAGCCTGGAGGCCCCTTCACTGGGAGCCGGGAGCAGGCTGAGGAGCGGGGCAGTCCGGGCAGCAGCAGAGCCCCGGCACTCACTTGCTGAGCTGGTAGTCGGTGCCTCGGATGAACTTGAGCTTGTCCAAGGGCACCCCGATGCTCTCCAGCATGGCCTTGATCACGTGCTCGTAGTAGCGGGTGCGCAGCTCCAGCAGCTCCCAGGGAGCCTTCATGTTGTCCAGGTAGGCGTGGAGGTCGGCGAAGAGGACGGTCACCTGCCACAGAGGGGGCTCTCAGTGCCAGGAGCCCGGGGAGCCCCCCCTGCTGCCGTGCCCCGGGCCGGGGGTCCCTCTCCGAGCCCACACCTCACAGCCGGCCTTCAGGAAATCGGCGATCTTGGACATGGGCACGAAATAGGCCACGTGGGGCTTGCCCGTGGTGGCCGTGCCCCAGTAGATCTTCAGCTCCCGCTCCTTCAGGATGGCCAGGAGCTTCTCCTCGCCCAGCACCTCCTGCAGGGGGGTAGAACACACAGGCCTGGCACGGCTGGGCAGGGCAGGGCGAACCCTGCAGGGTGTCCCGGGGGCGCTGCCGGCTCCGGGGGCTCATCCTGGGGGATACACCCAGCCCGTGCTCCGGCCCTGGCCCCCCACCCGGCCCCGATCCCACCCTATTCCCGCCCTANAGGCGCCTCGCGCGCCGAGGGGGCGTGGCCGCGACGCCGTTAAGATGGCGGCGGGTGAGCGGCGGCGCCGCCAGGTCCGGCCGGGCCCAGCCCGCCCCTCCGGCTCGTTTATCGCGTTATCCCTTTATTTTTTGCCCTTTTCTCCCAGCGCTCGGGGAGCAGCCGCTGCCCGGAGGCGCCGCGAGGAGGAGCGGGGGCGGGCTCGGCCCCTGCCCCGCCTTGGGACGGAGCGGTTGAGGCGCCGGTTGGGCGGTGCCCGTGAGGGAGGGAAAGGGGTCGGTGAGGGAGGCGAGGCCGGTGTTGGTGTCCGTCCCTCCCGAGAAGAAAAGGCTGCAGGGTGACCCTGTTGCAGGTTTTCGGTGTCCGAAGGGGATCCAGGAGAGCGGCTCCACGCTGCCAGAGCGCAGGGATAGCGGGGATGTTGGGGAGGAATTCCCAGAGGAGCTGTGGCTGCCCCTGCATCCATCCCTGGCGCTGTCCAAGGCCCGGCTGGAGCAGGCCGGGCTGGTGGGAGGTGTCCCTGCCCAGGACTGCCTGGTTGCCACGTTCCCTCCCGGCCCAAGGCAGCCTGGCAGTTTGTGTTCTCAGGGAACAGAATCTCACGTGGGGGATGAACCACGAGCGTGTTCTCCCGTTCTCCGTGGTGGTTTTCCCTGCCAGGTGCTCCCAGTGATCCCAGCACAGTGCTGGGAGGAGGGACAGGATGGCCACAGCCAGCCTGGCTTTCCAGCAGTTTAAGGACATTTAAGCTGTTCCAGGCCAATTTCCATGGAGTAAATCCGTGCAACAGCCCCTGAATTCCATACACTGCCGTGGGAATGGCTTGGGAATCATCAGTGACACAGTTACCCAATTCTGCTTCCAGAGTACAGAGCCAGCCTAGGAGGGGATGAGGTGAACTGGGAAGGTGCCACAGGAAAGGATCCATCTCCAAGTGGGCTTTTTGGGAGCCTCTTCCACCGAAGAGGCTTCAAACAGTCCTTTCAATCCTGCTTGGATTGGATTCAAACTGTAGAGAGGGCAGGTTTAGGTAGGATATGGGGGGAAAATTCCTCCCTGGGAGGGTGGGCAGGCCCTGGCACAGGGTGCCCAGAGAAGCTGTGGCTGTTCCACCCCTGGAAGTGTCCAAGGCCAGGCTGGAGCAACCTGGGACAGTCGAAGGTGTTCCTGCCCATGGCAGGGGGTGGCACTGGGTGACCTTTAAGGTCCCTTCCAACCCATGCAGTGATTCTGTGATTAGGAGCTGCATTGTCAGACTGCCACACCCCATAGGACTAAATCCGTGTTTAATTTGGTTTTATTTGGGTTTTTCTCAGAGCACCTGGAGGTAAATTGCAGAACTCCAGGCAAGCACTGGGGCTGCTCCTGACTCCACATGCTCTTGTGTGGGTTTTGTACAGAAACAGCTCATTTCCCCAGGTATTTTTTTTCCTGCAGCGTCATTCTGAAAGTGCCCAGTTTTTATTATTTAGGCAGAATGACGAGGAAGCAACAGAAATTCCCAGGTTTTATCCCTGCAGCTGCACCCCCCCCCCCCTCTTTTTTAAGCAGTAGGTAGTCAAAGCAGCAGGAAGACAAAAGACATTCCTTTAAATCCCTGGTCAAAGAGGACAGGAAATACCTTTCCTTAGCCCAGATTCTCCTGCAGGGTGAGAGTCAAGTGCAGGGCTTTCAGGTCCAAAGATTCCTGGGGAGGGGAGAGTCCTCACTCTGAGGAAAACAGGGTTTGTTTGTGAATTCTTTGAAACGATTGAATTTTAGGGAAGATTCTTTATCTGGTGATCTTGGATTGTAGTGTGTGTTTGTGTGAGTATCTCAGTGACTAATTCCCTGCTGAATGTCCCCTCTGCTCCCTGACCTGGTTACTCTCCCCTTGCTCAGATTTTCCTAACCCAAAAAAGAGACTTCTGTGTTTGTGTCTTTGAAGGGCAGGAGGTGGGGGTTGAGACACTGGGAGGTTTTATTTAATACCTAAAGTGTGCTCTGTTATTTAAGGTTGTGATTTGTGATTCCTGGGGGCTGGTGTGAGTGATTTGCAGCAGGTTTGGAGGAGACTGCACAGAGATGTTGGTGACTGGGGTTTGTATTGGTCCTGCTTGACTGAAACCCCGTGTGAGGTAGCACTCTGGAATGGGGGGTGGGTTATGGATTAGGACCCAAAATAGTCAAGAAGAGAGTTAAAATTGTGGTGCCTCAGCCAGTGCTTTTATCTTCCCCGTTATATTCCAGCATCCTTGGAAAGCAGCTGAGCTTCTTTAATTGAAGGTGTTGGTTTTGCTGGCAGGTTGGAGCCGACTCCTGCTGATTTCTCCTCTGAAAGGGCAGATCAAAGGACACCAGGAGCAGATGAACTCCACAACAGGCCTCTAGAGCTGGCAACAGAGCTCCAGGAAGCCACAGACCATGGGAGACCATTCCCCTCATTCCCCCGGGCTCTGTCTGTGTCAGGAATTCAAAGAGGACACGGTTCCCAGGGCCAAGAGGGTGTCGGATGCCACGGCTCAGGTCCAGGCCCTGCAGTCAGCCAAGAAAGTGTGTGTGTTGAGTCGGGTGTGCAGCACTCCAAAGCCAGCAGAGAGGCTGCTGCTGCTCTCCCCAGGCTCTGCCTGCTCCCCTTTTCTGGAGGAGAGTGCCCACGACGACCTTGCTGCCAGCTTTTCTGGCTCAGAGTACAACGACGTGGCCATTTCCCTGGACACCAGCAGGTGTTTCGATGACACTGAGCTGGATGACTCCTTGCTGGAACTGTCAGGCAGTGAGAAAGGGAATTCTCCTTTCGATTACACCGAGGAGGAGATCCAGGAAATCTTGGCAGATGACTGCACGGAAGCTGAGCAGCACCTCGTTGGAGAGAGCCATCTGAGCCAGAATGCAAATGAGGAGAGTGGAGAGGCCGAGAGCAGCAGCTGCAGTGGGGCATCGGTCAGTGAAGATGCCTCGGAGAGCACAGAGGAACCAGAGGAACCTCTGCCCCGGGAGCGTTCCCCAGTCAGTTCTGGCTGTTATCCTGCCTTTTTGAGTGGAAGTGCTGCTTTGGATGGGCTCCCCCTGCAGCAGGACCTTGACCTCCAGGATCTGCTGAGTCTCAGCCCCTTCGCTGTTGGCTGTTCCGATGAGCCTCCAGGGGACAATTGCCTGGTTGAAGTGGAGAGAGAAGCTTTAGAAGCAATGATAGATGATTGTTTAGGATATGCTACAGCTGCTGGTAGCTGCATTCTTGAAGAATCCTCAGAGCCTAAAGGCCAGGAAAGCCTGGCTTTGGATTGCCTGGGAAGACCCGTGCCCCTGTGTGACCTTACCCGTGGCAGGAGCACAGGTGATGAGAGCCCAGCATCTGGGTCTGGAAACAAAGAACTTCCCAAAGCAACAACGAGCTGGTTTTCAAGGAAATCAGGCTCTCCAGAGGGTGATGAAGGGGAATCTGCAGGAGCTGAGCCGCCATCAGGCAGCGTTAAAGTAAACTCATATCTTAATTCTTGTAACTAAAATGTTTTTAATTCCATTCCTTTGGGTTTGTGCTTCTGGATAATGTCCATGTGCACACAAGTGTTGTGTTTATACAGGAAAGGCTTTTTCAAGTGGAGCAAAGTGTGATTTTTATATAACTGTGCAAGCAAAACTTATATGGAATGTTAATTCCCTTTTCCCTTCCCTTTCCAGTTAAGTGACACAACTGTAGGCCAGACTGGGCAGGAAGAGATAACCAGTGGGAAGAAGCCTGGCAAAGTTATTCCTGTCCCACAGGAGAAGGAGGAAAGGTAATTTCTTAGGAAATCTGCTCTTTGAGAAACATCCCAACTATTTCCTCAACCAGCTTGTTGGTCATGTGCTGCCGGTTTTATCTTTATTCTTTAATTACAATGCACTGAGTTGAGGGGGAAACCCTTAGTATTCTCTCCTGGAAGAGGGGAGAGAATCTGGGGATGATCCAAACGGGAAAGGAGGTGGTTGAGCCAGTTTTGGGCAGTGGTTTGGAGGCAGGACCGGGGGTGTTCGTGCTGTTGTGGCTCCTCTCGGAGCACCTTCCTGCAGATGGCAGCAGCAGAGCAGATCGGGATGGTTCCCTCTCCTCCTGGAGGTGTCCAGCGGGGGTTTTTCTCTGCAGACCTGCTGCTCTCAGGTGTTCTGTGCGTTGCCGTTCCCCACGTGGCCTTGAGTGATGTGAAAAATCTGCTTTTGAGGGCTCTCTGCGGGTTCCTGGCGAGGTAACCAGGGCAGTGACCTGCTGGGTCACTCAGCTGATGCTCCTGCTTTGCGCTCTGTGTTTCATCTTTGCAGCTTTAGTCAAATAAATACCTTTATTTTTTCAATCACAGAACAGTGCTACAAGGAGGTCATGTCTGTAACAGTTCTGCAGGGCACTCTGCTGTCTCTATCTTCTATAACCTCATTCGACAACCACTCTAAAAAAACTAACACTATTTATTGTTTTAAAGACTGAAACAGCGGCCCTGCATTTCAGAAGTGGAACTTGAGCGAAAGAAATGTTTCTATCCAGAGTGTGCACATCCACATGATGAAAAGTGTAGCTCCTACATCAGGTAACCCCCAGGTGGGGTGAGGTGAGGCTGGTGGGGAGGGAAAAATAGATATCCTGGCAGGAGGCCTGGCTGGCTCGACTTGTATTCTTTGTTTTTAATGTATTTGTTTTCAGAGGGGAATAAAAAGTACCTGTTACGATTGCTGTGGCACAAAATTCCTGTACAGGAATCAGTCTGGTTCAGATGAGTTCCAGAGCTGAAAAAACCTGGGAAAAACATCCTAAGGGGTATTTGTGTGTCAAGGATGTTCCCAAAACAAGCCTGTGTTAGCTGGGAAAAGCAGAGCTGAGCTCTGGCTTGTCTTGGAAGGTAAGTTGGTCTTGTCACTTCACTCTCCCAGGATCACTGAGGCTGGAAAAGCCCTCCCAGCCCACCGAGTCCACCCTGTGCCCAATCCCTGCCTTGTCACTGAGTGCCACCTCCAGGGATGGGGACTCCACCACCTCCCTGGAGCCTGTGAACTCAGCCTGGGGCAATCTTTAGCTCAAGTGCTGAGATTTGGCTTTAGTGCCAAAACACCACCTGCGTGTTGCTTCAAGGGTGTCATCCAAGAGCGGAGGTGTGAAGGAAGGTGCTGTAAAGAGCCGGTGTGGATTTCAGCTGAAGGGTGACATCTGATGGGTGGGACTGGGATGTTCTGAAGGGCAAAAATGTTCTGGTATCTTCCAGCCACGGCCTCCCACTGTGGCTATTTCGAGTGTTCCTGGGTGCAATAATTGTCATTTCTGGCGAGTTGTGAGGAAGTGACAGTTGTGTGGAGCTGCACTTAGCCGGGCACAGGAGCAGCTGCATAGCCAGGGGCTGCTTCCAGTGCATGAATCCAGCATAAGTAATGCAGAGGGGATGAGGCAGGGAAAGCTAAAATGGCCTGTTTTCTCTTCCTTTCAAATTAAAAATGCAAGACGTATGTTGTGAGTCACAGAAAATCAGGCAGGAGCTCTAAGTGAGCGGGGCTGACGGGTGAAATACAGCTCTATTTTGCTTGGGAAGAACATTTTCTGGGATGCACACAATTTGATTTTCTTATTAGTGCAAACCTCTCTTATTCCAAATAGCTGCAGGCTTGGAATTCAGCCCGACAGACAGCGTGGGCTCTCCCAGTTGTCACAGATAAACCCTCTCAGTGGGCTGGCTGTGCCCTGTGTGCTGTTCCCCAGCACCTGGATCTGCAGCAATGGCTTGTGCAGCATTTGCATAGGAAATGCAGAAGGATCCCAAGAAATTCATGAAGGAAAATTAGCAGGTTTCAGAGCCAGAGAGGGAATTCCCTTTGGGAAGCAGTAACTAATATATTGCTGCTACAAATCTTTAGCTCTGTTTTGAGTTGCAAATCTCCTGGCATTTGTCTCAGGGTAATGTTTGCCTTTGCCATCCCATCTTTTATGTAATCTGTCTGTTCTTCCTTGTATCCTGGCTCTCACTGCTGTGTTGTCTGAGGGAATTCCAGGCTGTCTACAGCACAGATTTGGTCTTTCTCCTTATCTGCACATGATCTTACTCTTGCAGGTTCTCTCTAAGTACAACTTTCATGTATATAAATACAACTTTCACATATATATCTTACATATCTCTCATATATATGTGTATATATATATCTTATATATTCTTATATTGGGTGATTGAGTGCTAAAAGTCACACTGACCAGTTGAAAGAAATCCTTTTATATTCACAATAAACTTTTCACATCGAGCCCCCTTGAGTGAGTTGGGAGACAGCCCGTGGCTCTGCCTGTGCTTCCTCTCCTTCTGGTTTCTACATGATATTCAGTCTGAATAGAAAAATTTGTTTGCAGCTTCCCATGGGGATTTAAATGCTGCTGAGGCTGTGTTGTGGCAGATGTGAAAATGAGATGTGACTCCAACATCTGCTTGGCCATGGGTGGCTGATAATTGACCACACAAGATTTCTGCCAGCTCACCATTTGTCAGCGTTTGCACTTCCTTCTTGCCCTTTATCCAGCAGTAAATAGAATTATTTCCTTCTTGATGAAGTCCTCCTCAGCAATTCTGGGTCCATATCAGCCACTGGAGTAACGAGGCTCCTAAAACTGTTATTTGGAGCAAAATCTCAGACTGGTTGGAAGGGACCTTAAAGCTCGTCCAGTTCCACCCCCCTGCCATGGGCAGGGACACCTCCCACTAGCCCGGGTTGCTCCGAGCCCCATCCATGTCCCTCAGGTGGCTGGGAAGCTGCCCCTTCCCTAGCAGGGTTCCATCAGGAGTTCTCCTTGGGGCTTGGTGTGTTTGTTAGTGATTTATGCTGCTTTTAGCGATTTTATCAGACTTCTTACAACCTGGCAGAAAGCTGATAAATTATTTGCTTGGATCACTCTTGAATCAAAGGGAGAGGAGGAGGAAATACCTTGTAAAGAGTCACAAACCATCTGGTCTTACTGTAATAACAAAGATCAATATCTTAAAAAAACCAGACACTGTGTTTCAGGTGATGGAAAGGGTGAATGGTGTAAGGGAGCATACGGAGAAACAAATCTGTGAAATACAAACGGACTGTGCTTGCAGACTCTGCCTTGAAAGGGTCTGGTCTGTTGATTGATGCTGAGCTGGCTGAGGGAAAAACCTTCATCTTGGAACAGTTCTTACCTGCCCAAATTCGTTTTGCCAGAATGGAGAGCAGGCAGGGAAGGTGCAGGACTGGGGCTGTGCTGACATAAAGGAGGAATTCCTTGAGACCTTCTGGCCACTGCCAGTTCTTGCTGCAGCAAGAAAGCTCTCCGTGTTGTGGCTGTGCCAGCCCTGTGCCAGGCAGATGTTCCTTCTCCAAACCAGCTGTTTCCAGTGGTTTTGCAGGCGTGACCCTCGTGGTTGGTCATGCTCCTTCAGATTTTATTTTGCTCTGCAGACCCGGATGGGTTTGCAGTTTATAAATTATATTTCCTGAGACCTGCTCATCCCTGTGCACAAATAAGAATGAAAAAAGGTAACAGAGCTGGCTTTCAAAATTATCCTTTTCAAAATGCAGAAGGGGCAAAGCAGCCTCTAATGATGTGACAAAGCTTTGTAGCACTCTGAGGCCTGGAGATAACCAAGCTCATTGAGGTAATTTGGTTTTTTTAATCTTGCTTCTCTAAGGCTGCTTAGAGTTTGTGGGGTTTTGTCTTGCCATTTCAGGATGTGCAAATGAGAGGATTTAACCTGAGTACAGCACTTTGTGAGGAAAATTTTCCCCTTGTTTGAAGTGCCTGTGGTTGAGCCTTCAGCCTTTGTGGTGGGCCAGGGAGAAAGAGCTTTGCAAAGAGCACAAAGCACAGTCCCTGCAAGGACAGGCTTTAAAGTTCTAAAATCTAAACTTCTTGCTTTCCAAGGTGCCTTCTGAGAATGTGGTGCCACTCTTAAAACCTCCCAAGAGGAAACTTGGGTCCAGGCTGCAAACCCCAAGTAAATGGAGAAGTTGTTTGCAGAGAAGATGCTGTTCCAGGCTCTCGTACAAATGTGTTTAACTATTTGACTTCCTTTTGCAGAAATTACCCAAGGTCCAACGAGAAACCTCCCCAAAGGTACAGCCACACACAGTGGGTGAGCAAGAACTTGGCCAAACTCCACCATTTCCAGAGCATTCCTGACCACTTCCAGTGTAACCCCGTTTGATTTTGCTGCTGAGGGACTGTGCTGCTTCTTGTTCTGCATTTAGAGTTGATACTTGGTCTGGTTTTGAGTGGTTTGTATTTGGATAAGTTGTTTTCTTATCTGTTTTTAAAAAGGCCAGTGGAAGTTCCTGTGTTTTACAAACATTTGGGACTGGTTTGGAAATGCCATTTAAATGTGATCTGGTTTGTGTCGGCAACTTTTATGTTTTGCATCCCTTGAACTGTAAATAACCCCCTCACAGGTCACAGATGTAGTTGGTGTTCAAGAGGCAAGATGGGATGTTGGGTGTGAGGACGTAACATTTCACTGATGGAAACTGGAAAACGGGTTTGAAGTGGGAAAACTCGAGTTAAAGCTCGGTCCTAAAGCTTGGCATTGAATCTCCTGCAGTGATTGGGATCCCTTTGGGTAACATAAAGGTTTTTAACTGTAGGAAGCAGCTGTGGCTGCTGTTCTCCTCCATTTGACAGAGCTGTGTGTGTTACTGCAAACTCGGGAGAAGCTGCTGATTTCATTGCCTTGGTTATGGCTCATCTCGTTCTGTTGTTATTTTTGTCCCTGAAAAGTTTGCCTTCTTTGATTGTGTTTACTTGTTTTGTTTGTAACCTCTCTTCTAAAAATATTTAAGGAGATTTGCACTCGAGTTTATAAATATTTTGTACCTGTTGAATGTAATTTTCTTTTTTCCTGTGTTACTGAGGCCCTTCTTCCATTTGTCTTTCTGGGCTGCTGAGATGACTGTGACTTTGTGTTCATTTATGTGCCACAATGCAACAGCAGCTCCTCATCTCTGTGCTGCCTCCATCTCCTTCTCTAACAGAGCATTAAACCTACAAAGTGTTTGGAGTTGGAGGGGTTGATCTTCAGAATGCTCTTCTCAGGGAGTTAGCAGGACCTTATGACCTCTTCAGGTGTTTTAGAGGTGGAATTTGGGGAGCAAGTTGGAGGAAATCATATTATCTTTTCATTAGAGTAATTTGAGTTTGTTTGGAGATGCTTTTGGTTAATATGATCCTGGAGATAAAATGTAAGGAGGGTACTCATGTTTTTAGTGTTGTGGCTTCATCTATTTTATTCTTTTGGCCTTCTGGATCAAGACCAGGAGGAAGTGGCTTTGAAAAGCAGGGAATGTTTCTCACTGTCCCAGATGTGCAGTGACTGAGACACAGAGAATGGAAGTAATTTGTGCAAAGGGTGAGCAGTGAAGCTTGGACAGAGCCTGGCAGTGCCTGACTGCCCAGACTCCCAGATAACACAGCCTCCAGTGAGGAAGGAATCCGTGTACAGCAGTTCTGGGGGTGGCTTGTACAGCTGTGGGTGGTGCATGGCCAGTGTTAGGGCTTTGTGTCAGTAATTCTCCAGTGAACATCGTGTTCCTGATGCCCCCAGAGCCTCTTGGGGGAATTTCACCTCTGTAAATTTTGCTCCCAGAGAGCCTTTCGTAGGAAGGGAAGGAGAAATCCCTTGGCAGCGTTGATTGGGAAGTGTGGGGGTTGTTGGCACATGGTGGTTGTTGTCTTTTAAACCAGTGAATCCCACATAGTAAATTCTCGGAAAAATAATAATTCACGTGTGCTCCTGAGGGCAGTTTCACCTGCTGTCCAGGTCACAGAATTCCACACTGGTTTGGGTTGGAAGGGACCTCAAAGCCCATCCAGTGCCACCCCCTGCCACGGGCAGGGACACCTTCCACCAGCCCAGCTTGCTCCAGCCTGGCCTTGGACACTTCCAGGGATGGGGCAGCCACAGCTTCTCTGCCCAGCCCGTGCCAGGGCCTGCCCACCCTCCCAGGGAGGAATTTCTTCCACCTCCTCCTAACACACGTAACAAAGTTTGCTTCAAATCTCCTTGTTCAGGCATTCTGAGAAGGCAACAGGGACAGCAGGAGCCGGACTGCAGAGCCTCTCACCCCCTCCCCTGGTGAAAGCAGCCTGGCTGGATTGCTGGAGGGTGTATCCGATGTTGAACTGCTCCCAGCCAGGCTCTTTGGAGGGCAGAAGTAACTGAGGAGTGGCAGCAGCTGCTGCAGTCCCACAGTGCTGGGAGAGGGAGGCTCTGTCTCCACCAGGGATCAGTGGTTGCTGCCGATCAGCAGGGACAGAGCAGTGGGAAGACCACAGGAAATCTGCTTCCTTTGCTGAAATTCAGGATTTCCCGTGCTAGCTGCCACGATTTTGGTATATATCTCCTCATGAGATTACTCTTAAGTGATGTACAGCAGTCAGGATGTTGTGTATATGCCCTTCTCTTAAAACAGGCTTTCTGGTGGCAGTTCTGCCCTGCTGAGAAAATGAAATTCTTCTTGACAGGCAGCCCCTGAGCATGGCAGGAGGGTGGTGGTGTCTGCAGGGTGCTGTGGCTCAGACCAGCTGCCCTGGGATGGACACATGGCCACAGGCAGGTGGCTCCTCCTGAGGTGTTGGTGGTCTTTGTGAGTGTAGAACTCTCACGTGAATGAGCACTGCTCTCTGTGAAGGGTTTAGGCTTCTGGGCAGCTTTATTGCTGAAAATTTCCTTCTTTGACATTGCAAGTGATTCAAATGTGCTGAATGGTGGAGATGCTGCAAGGGCAGGGAGGGGCTGTGGATTAAACCTTCGTGGAAGGACGTGCTGTGTGTTTGCCTGAGTGTAGCCAAGGGCTGTGTTGGTGGCTTGTGCTGTAGTGGAATCCAGTGACATCAACAGGGCTGGAAGAAGCTGCTTTGTGTGAGCCCTGCGTGAGCTCTGCGATGAAATGTCTCACAATTAAAAATTTAATAGCATTCATCAATGTATTGCAGGCAGCCAACAGCAGCTGGAAAACAATGAGACTGAAATTAAACTAGTTGGGGGGTTTTTTTCTGCCTTCTTCTCAAAAGCTAACCAGCCCTTCCCTACTTTTGTGCTGTAAGGAGGAGGAAATTATGTCCTGCAACAGGAAGTAGCGAAAGCTGATCGAATTCTCCCTTTGGCTGAGAGGCTGTCTAGTGCCACACAGGTGCATCCTCTGCTGAACAGGTCTGGATGGTATAAATAGGTTTTATTTAGCAGTTGCTGGCACTAAATGTGGGAGTTTTGTCAGTTAAAAAGGACAACGATGCTGCAAAGTGTCAAATGGCATCGTGGGGCTCTGTCATTATTGCCACTCAATGGCTTTGCATGCAGATTCCAAGGAAAAAGATGGCTTTTCTGGCTGCCAGCTTTGCTGCCTCCATCTGGGATCTGAAATTCAAGCTGTGTCTCCCCTGGCTCTGTCGCTAATAATAAAGATTCTTCATTTGGAACTTAGTTAAACACAATTGATGCTGATGCAGGAGCTGAGAGAGAATCCAGCTCTCCTTCCTCTTGATGTGTGGGCTGAAGCATCAACAAGGAGGAACATCCTCATTTTAATCCATAAGGTCATCAGACAATTTAATAGGCACCAGATTTGTGGAGGAAACAGAAGATATTTTAGCATAATAAGCATGTTGATCGTGCAGCTTTTTAACAAATGCTAGAAAGCTGATGGAATTTGGTCAGCTCTGCTTTCAGACTAGGCAGTAATAGCTCATTATGTGTCGTTAGGAAGCTTTTCTGCAAATCTGGGGAAATTGCATTTGGTGGAGCATATGGTGTAATGTTCAACTCACTCCTTGGGAAGTGCAGGCTGACTACTCAGTCAAAGAGGTGCCATATTTTTATCAGGAAAGTGGCTGTGCAGCTGTGACACTCGCTTTGGAGTGACGTAACCTTTCGTGTCTCTGGCAAACACTGGCATTAGCAGCCTGTTCCTCTCCGTTTAAATCTCCTCCACAAAGTCATTACCAGCTGAGATTGTACTAACACTTTTCCGCCGTGTAGGTGTTTCCTCCTCGGATGCTATTGAACTGTCAAGGAATAAAATGCCTAATGTTCTCATTTTCCCTGGAGGAGAGAGCCCAGAGCTTGTGCTGGTGGCTGTTGGAGCGAGGGAGGTGTGAGAAGTGGCTGGGGCTGTGTTGTGAGTTGGAAGGACACGCTGTGCAGGCTTTGTTTGCTCCACACTTCCTCCCGCGACTCCGCTTTACTAAACTCGTGGGGGAGGAATCTATTGGCTAAATTGTACTTGTAGGCATAATATTACAGTGCTTGGAAGGAGGGAGGCAAGTGGTGCTTAACTTTAAACACGCCCTGGGTGTGTTGGCAGAGGGTTCTGTTTGCAGCTTCTTGCTCCTATTGTGCCCTCGGTGTCTGCTCAGTTGGTTCTTGGAAATCAGCGGGATTAATCCATGGGGGCTGCTGGGGGGCTGCTTCCCTTTGCTTCAGAGATCAGCAGGGAAGCAGCACTTGCAGGGCTCTCTGGGATCCCTGTCATGCCAGCCCACTCCCACTTGCTGCTTTTTAGTATTTATTGAAACCTCCTTTTTCCAGCTCCTGCTCCAACAATGAGTCAAAATCAGCAGTCAGGGAGAAACACGTGGGGAACGTGGGTGGCTTTTGGGGCACGTTCTGCTGTGGCCCAGCATGACTTCCCTCAGTGTGTCTTGGGTTTATTTTAACTTGATCCCATCCCTTTATTGACCGTAAAACACCTCAGGAGTATCTTTTGGCAGCTGTTGTTGGGCGTGAGGTCTCTGTTCTACAGATGGGCTTGAACTCACATGGGCAAGGAGCCTTAATGGTGTTTGACTCTCATGGGTTACAGTGGAATTTAATACCACAACAGCAGTTCAAGCTTTGATGTTTATGACCCTCAGAGAAGCAGGACTTTAAATAACTTTCTTCTGCTATAATGGGAAAACCTTTTCCTAAAGTGTGGTCTTGTTACATCACTTCAATCTGGAGCTGCTGAAAATATTTTCCTTGAAGAGAATCACTTGAACTGGGTGTCTTGGAGTCCCTCTCTGAGCTGAGCTGCTGCCAGCCTGCATTTGTTTCTCCTCACTAACAGCTTTATTTCCTTACTCTCAAACCCTGCAGTTATGGGGCATCATGATAACCCTGGAACCTCCTGCCACTTCCTGGTGTGAATATTGACACTGAACCTTTACATTTTAGCTCCGTTCTACCAAACGAGTGAACACATCTCTGTTGGGAAAGAAATGGCTTAAACCCATCCCGAGGGAACAACAGCTGTGAAAAAGGGAATATGGTCTGAATTCCCAGGGACAACTGGCTTTAAAAACAGCCACACAACCCCCCAGCCTGCCAAATTACCAGGGTGAATTTCCTCTTGAGCACCTTCTGAGGGCCCTTTGCTGGGCTGCCTGCTCCAGGATTAGGAGAGAGCATCTCCCTTATCGTTCTGCACATGCTGTACCATCTGTCCGAAATCTCCCTTTACAGGGCTGTGGATTGCAAATGCTGTTTCTTTCTTTGGAGATAACAGACGTGGCAGAAGGATTTTGCCAGGTATGGCTGTGGTGCTATTTAGGGTGCAAGATTTTTTGTCCTGCAGCCAGAGTGAACTCTGAACCTTCCCGGGTTTCTCCACCCAGGCATTGAGAAAACATTTTGGGTTGTAGTCACTGGGAAATACAGGGAAAATCTCCCTGTCCTATGGTGTGTGTTCTGCTCCAAGCAGGTAAATGTGGAGTTACTAAATTCAGATGTTACAAGAACACGAGAGATGCCTTTAATCTTTTATTGTACATTATAAAATGTTTATTGCTCTGTCTGTATCAGAGGTGTTGACCTCTCCCTCTTGGTGATGGAGGAGTATGTTCTGGCAAAGGATCCACTGAAGAGACCTTTGGGGTTGGCCTGTCTTCTGAAACCAGCACGAGGGAAGCCTTTGCTTGTTCCCCAACACATCTGCAAGCAAACTTCCCTGTGCCTTTCTCCCACACCCGCTATTTTGGAAAGGCTGGTGCCAGTGGAACAGAAGAGATGGCTGAAGTCCTTCCTGCCAGCCTGTTCCTTTGCAGGGACTTCTAACCCAGGCTCATCCGAGTGCAGGTTTGTTACAACAAGATCCAAACCCTGCTCAGGCCAACCTGTCTTGGCATTTGATGGAACAAGTAGGATCCTGCCTCATCCCCTAGTGCATATGGAGTGGTCTTGTGGAGTAATTAAATAAATACAGATACCCCATGGCCCACTACAAAGAGTAAATCTTTTCCATGTGATGGTCCTGCATCTACCAGCTTCCAGAGCACCAGCAAGCCCAGGGATCCTGTCAGCTTACAAACATCAAGCACTTCATAAGAGAGAGGAGAACGCCAGCCCCCTTCCCATTCATCCTCATCCTTTTCGGGAAGGGCTGTCTCCAGCAGGTACCTGCCCTCACAACATCACCAAAACAGTGCAGGCACTGTAGGGAGAACCAGCCCTTCCCCCAGGAACCCTACTAAAAGAAGCATTTTAAGAACTTAAGCCCTCAGAAAAAGGTCCCTCAGGCCAGAGCCTTCCACAGTGAGTAGCTCTTGCCCCTGGAGCCCTTGCATAGCGACCGGTATCATCAGGTATTTTATCTCTTTTTTTTTTTTTTTGCTGACTGGCTACATTTTTATGGACCTTTTATCACACTGGTGGTGGACTCAGGCCCAGCTGAAAATACCATGAAGAAAATGGTTGAAATTATCCTGGAAGCTGAATAACAGCTTCTGGTGTCCCCTCGTGTTGGTCTGTGCCTCAGTGTTCCCCTGTTTGCTGAGGTGAAGAGCACCAGTGTGAGAGAGGAGAGACAGCAACAGTGGAGATGTGCTGCAGCCTGACTGGAGAACAACCAGGGAGGTTCTCCTGGTGGGGATGGGAACTGGGGGATGCCTTTTTGTTTTAAAAACCCACCTGCAAGACGTGTTACACAACACACATCGATGAGCAAAGCAAGGCGAGAGCACACAGCAGCCAAAATTTGGCTCGTTAGTGGTGGTTGGGATGGGCTTCCCTCCATTCCTGCTTGGAGAGGGGTGGTGGTGCCTGATGCCTGAGCTCACGGGAACTCTGTCAGGATGGAGTGACAGTGAGACCAAAGAAAGACACAACAAAACCTTGTACATTCCCAAAGACGGGAAAATTATCCCAGGAGACGGAGTGTGAGAGTGGGAAGGAGCGTGTGAGACGTTGCTCCGGCCCAGGTGATCCACGAGTCCGGATCAGCACCTGTCTCCCCGCTGCTTTTCCATCTCCTTTGGGTTTCAGGCTTGGTTTTTTTGCAGGATTTTTCCTTTCTGGCCAGATGTTTTGCAGAACACGGGTGAGGAGGTGTCTGCCAGCAGGTGACAATCACTAGGTCTCTTTCCAGATTGCTCCGACCATGTTTCACCTCCCCAGTCATCACGGCTCAGAGGCAGAAAGTGAGAGTGAGGGATGGAGTCCATCAATCAGGTGACAGGCCTGTCATGCTTCGATGATATTCACTGAGGGCTTGTTTTTGGGAAACTAGGAGAGAAGAGTAAACAAAGGGAAAAGGGATGTACAGAAGGAAAAAACCCGCATCAGAGATCAGTGCACGGTACTGGTTGGTTTTTGTGAAAATTCTTGTCTCATCCCCTCATGATGATGAAAAAGGGCCAGAGTTGAGCCTTAGGCTTCTGTGACACGGCTGAATGAGCATAAATTGGTGAACTATTTCAAATAAGAAATAAATGGGAAGCGGTGGGGGTGTGCCAGAGAGAATAGAAACACAAGGAAGTTAAATTAATTGAAGTAAGTTGGTGTAAATGATAGACTTGAGCCTGTTTGGAGCTGAACCTGTGTACTAAGGCTCTGCCAAACCTTTAACATCGTGCGTGTTGCCAGCTGTGCTCCTGCTGATTAACTTTCAGTTAATTACAAGAGCAGTGTCCTCTTTGAGCTGGGGAAGGACCCAGGGAACTAATTTTTCTTGCAGAGATGCTCAGGTAATTCAGCGATGTGGTTTGCAGTCTGATTGCTGACGGACACTCAGGCTGATGCAGAGGTGGCAGCGAGGCTCAGAGCACGCAGGGGGTGCGTGGGGCCGCAGGGTGTTTAACAGAGGGTTTTGGGGGCATTTGGCTGGATTTTGTGGCAGCGCCCAGCACTCACCTTGCTGCGCAGGAGCCCCCCGCCCTGGTGCTCCGGGGTGCTGTTCTCCGAGGCGCTCTTGGCTTTCTCCTTGCTGTTGTTTGGCTCGTTGTCTTTGATGATGTCGTACTGTCTGCAGAACAGGGCGATCACCCCTGGCAGGAGAGACCATTAGTGATCACACAAACGAGCTCAGCGCCCGGAGCCTGCCGAGATCACAGGTCCCTCCTCGCCAGCCGCCTTTGTGCCTCCCCGGCAGCATCCACAGTTCTCCCAAGGAGCGCTTTCCAACACAGCCAGGCAGCCCTCTGGCTCTTTCGTTTCCCCCATGCCTAATTCCATGCTACACTAGTTACACAGGAGGACAGGAGCTTAATTATATCCCAGCTTCCCTGTTAATAAACGGGACAAGTGTTTTAAGCCCTCACGCCAACGCCAACCCTGCGGTTCGGTGGGATTTTTGCTTTGCAAACGCGGGGGCTCCTGGAATTTCTGCCTAGTAAAAGTGTGTCCTCTGATCTCTGTCCTCTGAGGGGAAGAGGAGCTGGAGCTGGCAGATGAGAGGCAGGTCCCGTGTGCCAGCAGCAGGACAGCACCTGCAAACGTGCAACAGCGACGGCAGCACAAGCTGCAAGTGGAAATTTCCTCCCACACAGGCACGAGGAGAGGGAAGCAGGGGCAGCCACGGCACGTAAGAGGACTGCAAATGTCTGTCTCCAAAGCTTCTATGTGATGTTTTCACCAAATAACATCTCTGCCTGCGCATTCCAGGCACGTAGGTTAAGTAGATCCAGGCAGATGCTGCTTTTCCTTACTGAAAAATAATCCTTGATAGCAAAATGTATGTAAAACTTCCCCCAGATCGTCACAAAGTGCCCTGTAAAGGGAGTTGCTGTTATGGCAGCTGCCCCTGAGGCTTTGCTGATACACACAGTGATCCAAATCCTTTCTTTGGGAATAGGGACAAGTGGCTGATCCTTGGAGAATGGGTGTTGGCATCTGCCACAGTCACACCTTCTGAGATTTCAGCGGGTAAAACTGAGGCACAAAGGAGCAAAGTGCCAGGAAAAATACCAGAAACATGGGTAGCACAGGAGTTTGGGGCTTGGCACAGTCCAGAGCCCTGGGCACGGACTGGTTCCGGTTTGATTTGCTCAAACATCATCATATAGGGCAGGTGAAGAGCTGGAGAGAGGGTTCTTATATTGAGACTTTGTAAAGAATCCGCTCGATGTAGAGAGATTCTCCCCCCACTCCTTCTCCCTTTTAAATGTAAGTCATCTGTCTGGAAGGGAAATTGTGGGATTAGCAAATTCTTTGTTCTGAGCTGATCTGAGTTTCAGATTATTCTACAGGGGGAGATGAATCAGTTGTTCAGTCACTCCGTGTAATTATTCATGATTGTTTTTCCTGGCAGGGCATTTAAATTTGGATGTGCACAACTAAAACTTGGCATAAATGCTGAAAAAATCATGGACTAGAGGCTTTGGAAACCTTTTAATTTAGTTCAGGTTTTCATGTGGTTATTGTCTTTAGGAATGATTGCTGTGCAGTCTCTGGAGATGCAAGTAAGGGCACAAAAATATTATACATGGATTCACTTGCAGGAAACATTGCAGAGCTGTCCAGGACATGGTTAATCCCTCCTTCTGCCTCTGTGAGGAGGAAAATTCTGTGTGTGGAAAAGTGATTGGACTGGGGCAAGGGGAATAAACACAAGTGGCAAAGGTTGTCTGTTATGGATCACAGGTTTATCCTGCTGCTAATTTCCCTTCCTGCCAAATTTCCCTGGGTCACCTGAACCGTTTCCCCTGGGCAATGTGCTCTGGGACTGGCAGGGAGCAAATGTGGATCATTAATGTTTTACAGGGAGCGCTGGGGCCTGAAAACAAACCCATGCAAACTTTGCTGCCCATTAATTCATGGCCGTAATTCCCAAACAACAGCCACTTCAAACACACTGCACTGACAGAGCAGGAGTTGGAGATGTTTTCCTCTCCCTGTTTACCAGCTTCAATCACAAATGAGATCTCCCCTAGGTACAATTTGCTGTAAGATCTGGTGACATGTGGTGCCAGACTCTTGTTGGAAAACTCTTCCATATGCTTCCATTATTTTAATTGGTTTTAAGTAGGCTTTAGTGTGTGCATATATAGATATATATTTATATAAAATAGTGGGTGTGGAGAGTGAGACTCAAATTTCTGTTTTGCATGAGTGTTGGAGTCATATAATATCCAGATAATTACAGATGACCTGTATCATCTGAAGGGCTCAAGGCATCCTGTTGCATGTTTGGGTGCCCCATCCCTGGAAGTGTCCCAGGCCAGGTTGGATGGGGCTTGGAGCAACCTGGACTAGTGGAAGGTGTTCCTGTCCATGGCAGGGGGTGGAACTGACTGAGCTTTAAGGTCCCTTCCAACCCAAACCATTCCATGATTCTATGGCTGAGGGCATTATATTCAGGGCATTCTGCAAAAAATGAGATTACAGGATTAGCCTTGAGAATTGGTTTCATCAAGTCCATTATCCACTCCTGGTGGACCAGAGCAGACCCCCTGATTCACCTGCTTTTAAGGTGCCCT
This sequence comes from Sclerurus mexicanus, assembly GCA_013396755.1. Taxonomy (NCBI): domain Eukaryota; kingdom Metazoa; phylum Chordata; class Aves; order Passeriformes; family Furnariidae; genus Sclerurus; species Sclerurus mexicanus. The sequence continues at coordinate 25,491 of VWZF01005918.1, forward strand.
TAGAGCTGAGTACTCTGTACTCTTTGTGGAAGGGTTTCTTCCCATGACTTTCCATTATCACATGTGCAAACCAAGCCAGCCAGACCTCCCTAGGGATATTATGTGGATATGACATGCTTTTGAGGGAGAAGGTGAACTGACCTGCCCACATAAACAACACCACAACAATGATGAGAATTTCCCCTGCTCGCAGCTGTTGGTTTTTCTTCGCCATCTCCTTCATTGTCACCTCATCTGCACAAGGGGAAAGAGACACATGAAACCCAACACCCTGACCCAAATGCTCAGTGTGTCAGGGGCAGGGCTCTGAGGGAGTCCTCACCCTCACGGGAGGGCAGCTCAGATTAGATGTTAGGAAGAAATCCTTCCCTGGGAGGGTGGGCAGGCCCTGGCACAGGCTGGACAGAGAAGCTGTGGCTGCCCCATCCCTGGAAGTGTCCAAGGCCAGGTTGGAGCACCCTGGTCCAGTGGAAGGTGTCCCTGCCATGGTAGGGGGTGGAACTGGATGATCTTTATGTCTGTTCCAACCCAAACCGTTCCATGATTCTATGATTCGTTCTGTGACATCCTGAAGGGGCAGAGCGAGGGAGGAGCAGTGGGATAGGATCAACAGGGAGCTGCCACGGGCTGAGCCCACGTGTTATCTGTCCCCGTGGTGGCTCTGTCCCTGTTAGTGCTGTCTGTGCCTGTCACAAAGCCTTGCAAACTCCAGCAGCTCCAGAAGGCTGGAGCCTGGCAGGATATTTTTCAGTGGAGCCTTTTGCAGGGTGGAATTCACCTCCTTGGCTTCAAAGCACTAAGAAGATTACAGTTCAGGCTCCCAGGAAAGGAGCACTGCTCCTCTTTCTTAGTGCTTGCAGATGAGCAGCAATTCAGTATTTACAGCCCCCAAATCTTTTAACAGAAAGAGTCAAGGACTTGCAACATCCTCGGAACCCGGGCCAGAAGCCCCGGAACAGGCGAGATCCTCAGCAGGCAAACAGGGACCAGCGTGTCCCACGGCCCTGCACTCCCCCACCCTTTTTGGAGCAGGGATTCTTGCTGACAGAAAACCCTCAACAATCTGGTTTGGCTTAAGAGGAACAGGTGAAGGAGTTGCCAGTGAGGAAGTGCCAGATTTCCTCCATGGAGACATCCAAAACCCGACTGGACGTGATCCTGGACAATCTGCTCTAGCTGACCCTGCCCGAGCAGAGCTTTGGGCTGGGTGATCTCAAGAGGTCCCTTCCAACCTCAGCTTTCTGCGATTTGGCAGAAATATTTCAAAATGTAAGAAAAGTGGGAGCCTCTGTGTATTTTTTTCCCTGCTGCCCTGAAATCCAAGCACGGGAGGCTCCGTGAATCCCACAAGTGCCCTGTGAGCACAACGTTGTGCCCAGTGCCATCCAGGGGGCCGATTCCACACGAATTCACAGACCGCTGAGGAGTTTCACCTGGCATTCTCCACTTGCAGGGAGCTGGACACACAGCTCCCAGCGTGGGAACCTTCTCTTTCTCACTCTGCCTGTTAAACCTCTTGGGAAAGGGGAGAAAGGAGCAGCCAGCCTTGCCTGTCACCTTGTGCACCCATCAGCCTTGTGTGCTGGCTGCCCTCAGGCATCCTGCTTGTGCCCGTGGGGCTGTGAGAGGACACTGAGGCTCGTGTGTTGGTGGCAGCCATCCTCACTGCACAGGATGCTGTCTCCTCTCTGCGCTGCCTGGCTGTCCCAGGGGCCACGTAGGAACTCACCCACACTTGCCTTTATTTTTAGAGGCTAGTTTCTCAGCTTCCCTGGGGGTCTTGAAGAGGACTGGCTCACTGGCAGGGCTCTGGCCTTGGATGCTGATGGACTGGACATGCACAATGTACTCAGTGTCCTCCTCTAGGTCCCAGAGGGCACAGGAGCGGGTGGTGGTGTTCACCTCCTGGATGAAGCGCAGCATCCGCACGTCCTTCTTCTGGAAGCCGAGAGAGGAGAGCACAGAGTGGTGGGGAGGCCTCCCGTGTGCGCTGCTGTCCCCTAAGGCCACCTGCCTCCTGCCCTGCCCACCACGGACGTGGAGAACCATCAGACCCTTCCCTCTCTGCAGCCAGCAACACGCAAAGCGCCGCCGCAAAGGGGATGGGGAGCCAAGTCCGCTTGGACCACGAGGGACAGGACGAGAAGGAACGGGCTTAGACTGCAGCAGGAGGATTTGGGAACTGAGGGCACCTGGGGGGAAGATGGACATGACTGGAACTGGGTAACCACAGCCACCGTACCTGTTGGGAAATTGCAAATCCAATGACAACTTCGTCTTCCAGAACATCCCAAGTCACAACGGCCGAGTTGGCTTTCAGGTGTTTGACTGTGACATTTACTGGAGCCGACGGGCTGTCTGCAAGGAGGGAGAGCAGAGCCTTTTCAGGGGCAGGAGACACAGCTAGGGCAAGGAAGGCAGTGGGAAAAGACCTTCCTCAGGGTCCTTCCTGGGTTTGTTTCTGGGTATGGGACCTGGAAATCGGAGGTACATCAGGTCTCAGTTCCCAGTGAGGTTCTAGGAGATCTCTGCTGAGTTTGAGTTGCATTAGACATGGGTTCAAACTGAAAGAGGGCAAGTTTAGGTTAGACATGGAGAAGAAATTCTCCCTGTGAGAGTGGGGAGGCCCCGGCATGGACTGCCCAGAGAAGCTGTGTCTGCCCCATCCCTGGAAGTGCCCAAGGCCAGGTTGGAGCAGCCTGGGCTAGTGGAAGGTGCCCCTGACCATGGCAGGAGGTGGAATTAAATGGTCTTTAAGGTCCCTTCCAACCCAACCATTCCATGAGTCTCTGTATGAAATACCTGCCCTTGGAAGGAATTTCTTTGCCAACACAGCCAACCCCTGAGCTGCTCATTCATCTCCTCCTTCGTCTTCCCTGTTGTTCCCTGTTATAGTCTGACAGTGACAGCTGGGAGGAAATGCAAAATCTGCCTTGGAAGTCTGCACAGGGAATGCTTTGATGAGCACTCTGGAGGTTTGAGATGCAGAGTAGTAACTGGAGTGTTTCTTTTGCTTTTCTAAGTCTGACAGAAAATGTTCCATACACATTTTATGTCTGATGTCAGAGGACATCCAGCAACCACCCACTCGCCCACAGCTGGCAGGACACAAGGATGGATATTGCAGTGAGAGAAGGGCAGGCCAGGGAAACAGTGGCCTGAGGCTCTCTGTTTATTCCCAAATCCAATAGAATGGCTCTGTGGAGCTGCCAACCCTGCCAAGGAGAGCTGGACTCCTCCCTGGGAGCCTCTTCCCAAGGGAGCTGCACAGTCCAAAGCTCTTGTTGGCATCTCAGGGGAAGGTTTTACCTCGTAGGCTTGGCACAGCTCTTCCAGTTGGACTCTGTTCCCTCTCCTCCAGTCAAATTTAATTCACAATCTCCAGACCGTGCCCTGAACCCAAAGCAGTAAATGCTCCAAATAACCCTAGTAGGTCAGTAGGGTGAGAATGAGTAATTTTTTCTGACTTTTATATAAAAAAATACTACTTTTATTGCACTGGAATCACTGCAAAGCCCCTCTGGGGCTGGGGCTGAGGTCACCAGTGGAAGAGGGGTGCACGTGTGCCCGTCTCCAGTAACACTTGCTGGATTTATAGTCAGTACCAGCCGCCTGGATGTGGCTGAAAATATTCAAGCTGTAGTGTCAGTGTCTCCAAACTACTGACATCACTCCTGGTGAATGTTCCCCTGGGAACAGAGAAATACCAGGAGCTCAGAGTTCCCCAGCTGAAGGTCAGTGCTGTCCTACACTTGGGGAGCAATGCCCTCATTCCTTTCACACCCACCAGTGAGTCCCTTAGGAATGGGATGTCTGGACAAGAATCAGACCCAGACTTATTCTAGTGAGTCTTTCAGTGAGCAAAAAGGTCTCTGAATGGCTAAATTTGGGACTTTAGGAGGAGCAGCAAGTGATTGTTGTCTCCAGGATTTCACAGGGGGTGTGTCATTCCTCTCCGCAGTAGATGATGGAGTTGGTGTTGACCCAGAGCATTCTCGTCTCCCATGGAATGAGGCAGTGTCCCCCAGCCAGCTCTTGGGGGAAGGAAGCACTCACCACCCTCACCCTCCCTGCAGCAGCAGGGCCAAGGACCAGCTGAGGAGGGAGATGGATCATCCTCCTCATCCCAAACACCAGCCCCTTCCAGCCCCGGCTCCCTGCTGCGACACAAGGAAGGTCTGCATCTCTCACCTTCCCCCGTGACTGAACCACCAAGAGTCAGGTCTAATTTTAGGAAGGGGCAGTCAGCAGACAGGAATGTGCACAGGGAAGGTCTGTGAGTCATGCCTGATGAATTTGTTGGAACATACAGAGAGGACATGACAGAGTTGAGGGACGGGAGACAAAACAGTCTCCAGCTGCAGCCGGACACTTCTGCACCATTAAATCCCGGCGTGGTTGCCTTCCCTGCGTATTTTTAGGAGCTAATTTTTTTTTTCAGGAGCTACCACTCAGTTTAAGTTGAGGAGGTCTTGGAAAAGATTAATTAACCCCACAGGAACAGAGAGCAGAGCTCAGGGAAAAAGCTGGGAAAAGGGAACATGCAGCACTCTGTGCTTGGTACCCAAGTCTCCTTTGAAAACTGTGACCTTGAGGGAGGCACAGCATAGAAGGTGTCCAAGTTTCCCAATGACATAAAATGTGGGGGAGTTGGGAAGACCTCAAAGAGCTGGAGAAGAGTAAAGAACCCTCTGGGAAGTGGTGGGAGAGGGTGGAGGCAGGAGGGAAACACTTGGCAAAGCTGCAACCCAGAGCTCAAAGCCTGCAAAGCTGGAGTCTGGATGGAGGTGGGGGAGAAATCATCTGCTGTGGGTGGTCAAGAACGTTCTAGAACCCCCCCTTTGAAGTAATACCTGAGAGAGACGCAGCCTAGTTGAAGTCAGCAGCTCTAAAATCTGGGAATCTGGGACAGCGGATCGGAGCGTGCTTTCCCTTGCACTACCACAGATTAGGAGTAGCTGCACATCAATCAGGGGTGTCAAACCAGCTTAAAAAGTGCTAAGAGAAGAGAATTAAACAGTGTTTGACAGAAATACAAACCCAGGAGAAATGAGTTTCCTGCTCCCAGAGGTGAGTGAATAATTTGGAAGCAAAATTTTCATCCGTGAGGATTCTTTTCTCCCTGCTCCCAGGAGATGCACGATGAGATCATGACTTCCTAAATTCCAAACACTGTTCCAAGATATTCCACATGCCTTTTGGCTCCCTGGGTCCACTGCAGCTCTCTGTAGTGCCAGCCTGGCTGAGATCAGGTGGAGAAGGTGTAAATTCCTGCTTCCCAGCTGGCTGCAGGGGGTCGGCAGCTCAAACAGGGCCTTGAGGTGCCAAATCCAAACCTTTGCTCCCTTCAGGAGTCATGTGCAACTCCTGGAAACTTTGCTCCCGTGCCTGTGGCAGCCAGGGAAGGTGCTGGTGCTCTGGGAGTGGGCACAGAGGGTGGGATGGCTGCAGGGATAGCAGGGAATGTGCTGTGGGTCGAGTCCGTCTCTGCCTCTTTGCTCCAGAGTGGCTGCGGGCAGCGCATTCCCTGTCTGGTCCTTAAGGGACCCATATGGTGCCATATTCCTGGGTTAGCAGTTTCCTTCAGCCCGGTGCAGGAGCTGTGATGCTGCTGGAACAAATCCTACTTGCTAACTGGCAGAGGATCTGTTTGGCCAGATTTGGATGGAAAGATACTTCTGTTCTCATATCAGCAGAAGTTGCCGTCCCTCCACAAGGGGAAGCCTTGATGATATAAGACAAAATCAAGACTTTTAAACACGAGCAGCAGCTTCAGATCTGGGGATTCTAAATTCCTGTCTTGTTTCCTTCCCACAGAATCCGCAATCTCACCTCCCCCAGGGCTGGGTATCTCAGCCCTACCTCCCTGCTCCCCACCTGGGGCCCTTTTGGTCGGAGCAAGTCGGAGCCACCACTGTGCAGCAAGAGGACATGAGCCATGGAGATTATCCTTAATCCCCTCTGGATGCTGAGAGCCCCTTCCAGCCTCTCATTAAATGTTTTCCTTGTTATTAGTGGACTTTTATTTGAGACAGAGGAGCCCTCCCTACTCTTTACAGCTTTGGGTTGGCTCCTCCCTGGCTTCATTTTCAGCACAGCGGCCGCTGTGGGAGAAGAGAAGGAGGAGACCAACCACAGATCCACCGTGGGAGCTGTAAATTGGGCGGGATGGGTGGAAGAAAGAGCAGGGAGAAGGTTTGTCTCCGTCCCTGCTATCACCCGAGAAGGGTGGGATGTCGATCAGGGGTTGTGGAGTAAGAAGAGGGGGTGTCCAAACCCTGGGGTGTCTTGCCTGGCACCTGTAGGATCAGGGAGGTTCCTGAGGCTTCACTGAAGAAAGGTGGAACCCATGGAAATATCACACCCTTGGAGGTCACCTCAGGTCGGCCAAGTCCTGTGGTTGGGCTATAGGTTTGGAATTAAAGTGTATTCCTGGATTTATCTCCCCAGCCGAGACCTCAGCCTGGCCCCAAAACCTCCTTCTGAATTCAGCTGTGCTGGAAACTCCAGCCACTTGGAGGTGCCTGGAATTGCTTCCTACGTGGCTGTACTTCCAGCATTTTCCAATTCAGTTAGCTCCTCTCCCAGGCAGCTCCTTTCCTGCTGGGAAGGGCTCAGCTGCCTCAGAGCCCCAGGGACACGGTCCAGTGAGCCTGCCGAGGCTCTGAAGCAGCTCCTTCCATGCTATCCACCTGCCAGCTGCCCTTTCCTGCAGGAAGCAGTGAATGCCAGCCTTAAATCCCAGCAGCTCTTCATTCCTGCACCACAACCTCCCCTGCAGAGGCAGGAGACGGAAGGACACGACCTGCAAGGGGAAGGAGCATCCGTAAGATCCGTGTGATGTTCTCAGCTAGCCCTGCCTCCCGTTCCCTGAGTGTGGATTCACACACACCTGCTTTTGCTGCCTCTCGAGCCTCTCGGAGCTCTCCCAGCACGGATCCCATCAGTGGATATAATTGCTTGTCGGCTCTATGGGGTGTGTAGGAAGGGCTGGCAAGTTGCTCAGCATTCCCGAGGGTTTTAATGAAGGAAGCCCCAGGGGAGGAAGAAGGAGCAGGGCCCATCCCGCTCCCGGCCCCAGGGGAAGCAGGGCTGTTTGCTAAGCTCTGGCAATTTCAAAGAGCAGAAAGACCAACTGGTGGTTCTTCAGGCTGGGAAAGAGGCAGTTGTGCCCTGCTGGCCGCCCACTTCCCTGCAAAACTGGGATATTAATAGGCCAGCCCCCTCCTACCCACCCCTCGGCTCTGCCGCCCATTCCCAGGGAGCAGGTGCCCAAATGTGAGGGTGGAAATGCTGTCAGGGAGGATGGAGCCTTTTCACAGAGCATGGAGATGCTCACTGTGCCCTGCCTGGCCATCAGGAATTCCTCAGGGCAGAAGGAAGGGGTATTTCTACTTTAGAGAGTCCCCTGCTGCCAGATCTTGGGGTCCCCGAGTCCCAAAGCCGGGTGGGATTCGCTCGGATCTCTCCAACACCACCAGTTTCAATGCTGCAAACCTGCAGCAGAGTCACTGCCATCATGGCATGGTTTATCCAGGACCTGAATGCCCATGGAGAACTGGGTGCCACGGGCTTTTCTAGCTCCCACTCCTCTGGAATGTCAGGGAAATCAGAGCAGAGGGGCTGAGCAAGCCCAGGATGTTCCCGGGCAGTGCTGGATGCCAGACCTCTCCCGGGAGTCTGTTGGCAGCTCCCAACCCAGCTCTGCTCTGGTATCCCACTTTTTACTGCACACATAAAGATTTGCAGCTTCAGTGCTCAATACACTTCTGCTTTTAACTGAATTATGCTTGATCCAGGCCTTAATTCAGCCTCTGGGCACTTTATAAACCAGGAGGGGTTTATTTAGCAATAAATGTGCAAAGGACGAGGCTGTATCCAGTACCAGCACATGGATAATACTCCATGGAGGACTGCCATGGTGTGCGTGGTTAATGCCTGCAAGCACATCTCTCTGGGAGGAATCTCCCTTTTCCATAGGTATATTCCCAGCAGGAGACAGTGTCTGGAAGAGGATGGCACAGCCCCGGCTGCTGCACGCAGCAACATCCCTGCTGAGAGGCTGACACCGAGGTTAGAAACCTCCACATTCCAATTAAATCCCTGCTACACTGAGTGCAGAAATCAATAAAGTGCCTACGCCTCCGTCAGCTGGCCAGGAATCTCCATGGCCTCTGGGATGGAGGGAAGGGGCTGGAATGGGTCGGTTCGTCATTCCAAAGAGCTGTCGGAGCGATCGCTGCTCTACCGGCCGTGCCGAGCTTGTTGCTCGGTGTGATCCTGCCACGCCAGGGGGGAGCTCAGCTCCCCGGGCTCAGGAGGGAGGTGGGCACATCCAGCTGGGCACAGCACGGGAATCAGCACCTGGAATCGGGGTGTCACCTCTGCTTTGCTCTCCATGCCCCCTGGGGCCGGGGGCTGCCTGGGGAGGGGGCGAGGATGGAGGAGAGGAGGAGGTGGCTGGTTTGCAGCGTGGCTTGGGGTGTGAGGACACACTTTAGAGCCGAGCAGTGACCACAGTCCAGCCGGGGGGGTTTGGCCCCTTTTCAGGCAGTGGAGGTGGGGGGCTGTTAAGGGTCTCCTCAAGTTGGAGACCAGTCCAGGTCTTGAGAGCTGAACTGGGCCTGGAACTGTGCTGGCAGGGGAGGTTTTACCTGTCACCTCTCCCCTCCACCTCAAAAAAATAAACCTAACTTGAGCTTCTCTATGGGCCAGCACCTTGCAGAGATGCTGTTTGTCCTAACAAGTTGCAGGGGCTGTGGTCTATTTTGGGGTCTTCCATCATCTCCTTGCTGCTCTCACAGCCCTCAGCAGTGCCCTGAGCCCAGCCCAGCTCTCCCCCTCTTCATTGCCTCAGCCTAATGAGGAGGGAGCTGCTGGCAGAGCAACGCTCTGGCAAAATTCAGCCCTGTTTCTGACGTGCCAACCATCCCAAATGTTTTCTCAGGGACCCTCTGGAGCAGGCAGCAGTAGGAATGACTCTGAGGATGTCACCCACACAGGTCTGTCAAAGAGTGTCAGTGTGGAGGTTATTTCTCAGCTACTTTTCCCCCTGGTCCTGCTTCTGATTCTTGCTCACCTTGGCATCACCTTGCCAAAGAATGGTCCTGTCTGGCCAAATCCCCAGCTCAGAGCAGGGCCTGTGCTTAGTGTTGCTCACTTGCCACCCCTCATCGTGGCATTGCCAGGGGAAATTTGCACCAGTTCCCTCCCAGAAACAGCAGCTTTAACCTTTCACAATGGGAATTACATCAAACTGACTTGCACAAGCTCTGGGGCCAAGGGGAAGGACCCCCAAGCCTCCATCCCTGCCTGGGAATGGTTTCCTCTCTATCGACTTTTTCAATCACTCTTGACTTGTGGTCTCGGTGGCCTCACGACCACATCATCAGGTAGGGCTGGGGAAACAAAGCTGGTGGTGATGCTGCCACTACCTCCGTGTGACCTTGGGAAAACCACTCCATACCCTCATTCCCCTGTTCATTCTCTGAAAAACAGAGACAGTGCCAGTTTGCTGCCTCACCAGGGCGTGGGGAGAGCTCATCATGGCCCGTGGCAAAGCAGGCACGGAGAGAGGAGGCATCGGGGCCGTGCAGCCCAAGAGCAAGGTCACACAGGTCCATCAGAGCCCATATCTGAGCCTCCTGCCTCCCCCCGTGCTTGTACCCACGGGACAGGGCAGCTCCCCGTGCCCACACAGCTGCCCAGCTCACAGCATGGCACGGACGCTTCGGGGCACCAGCAGGAGCAGGAGATGGTTCTGGCCTGGGACACAACTCCATGTTTACTCCCAGTTGTCGACTGAGGTGATTCAAGGATAAGGAAGAGCAGGGAAGTGGCCTAGTTTATGGAAAACCGGAGGGCTGCCACAACTGCAGACGCCTCCATTGTGCCGCGGTGTTTTCCTCATCGCTCCCTCCTCTTGGGAATGTTTCATTAATCTCCCCGGATCTGCCAGTTGTGAAACGGCAACTTCAGAGGCCGATGCGTGGCCGAGGATGGATGGCAGAGCTGGAGGCATCCAGGGTGGTGGGGGGGTTGCTGCAGCCCCGACCAGGCTGAATGCAACTCCAGCAACTCCCTTGGGCAAAGGAATTTCCACTCCCTGGAGCTCTGCATCCCGAATAGTCACCCTCAGCCTCCTGGAATGCAAGATATCCTGGCAATCAGCGCTTTGCAAATCAAAGCAGCTGTTCCACCAACATCTTGCAGCCAGCAAAGGAGACAACCCTTGGCTGCCTGCACAGAGCAGGGGAGGGCGACTGGGTCGGGCTGGTGAGCACCACCAGCACTGCCCAGTTTATACCCACATGGCACGCTGGGGTCAAGCCTCAGCCTGGCCCATGCAGGGAAGAGTGGACCTGAGCATGTCCTGGTGGCTCCTCAGTTAGGTCCAGCTCATGGGCCCCTTTGCCTTCCCCAAAGATCCCCCACTTCAGGAGCTGCTCAGCTCGGAGGGGCCTGGTTCTCAGTGGCCGGGGTGTGCTGTGCCCCCAGAGAGGTGGTTCCTCTGAGGTCATGGTGCTTCCTCTGGGGTCGTGGTGGTTCCTCTGGGGTCGTGGTGCTTCCCCAGCTCACAGGGCTCCCAGGCGGACCCCGGACAGCCGGGGCTGAGCAGGGGAGGGGGGTTGCCATCAGCATGGGCAGAGCCGGTCTGGCTTTGCTCCCTCTGCTCCACTTCATCCCCGTGACACGAACCGGTGCCGCTGCTCAGGTGCCCCAAAAGGCTTTTCGTCCCGGTGCCCGGCGCTGGGCTCGGGGCCGCGGCCGCTCTCCCTGTTCCCACGGCACATCCCGGCTGCGAGCGGGACCCCGCGGGGCGGCGTGTCCGGCACCGCCGCCTCTGCTGCACCCCAATCCCCGCCGAGTCCCGGCGCCCCCAAACTCCGTCCCCTCTGCGCGGCCCGATGCGGGGGTCTCCCCGCACACCTCGCCCCNGCCTCAGTTTCCCCGTCCCGCCCCATCCCGACCCCGCCGGGGTCCCGGCACGGCCCTCCCGGGGGCTGCTGGAGCCACCGGGGGTCCCGCTCCCACCCGAGACCAGCCCCATCAGCGCCGGCCGGGGTGTCACGGAGCCCCTGCGAGTCACCAGGCTCCAAATTCCTTGATGAGACGATGAGATGAGCCTCTGGAATTGGCCATGCCCCCAGGTTAGTTAAGCGGCACCGTCTGATTAATGGCCACTAATTGACGGGAGTAGAAGCCGTGTCCCCAGCTGCCGAATCGTGTGCCACTGCACGGGGGGACTCTGCTCCGACCCCTCTGCTGTGCCCCACCAGCAACGAGGTGTCCTGCCCCTGTGAGGGGCTGGCTGTGATGGCACGGGGTCGGTGCCACTGGGCAGGGACAGCAGGTCCCAGTATGCAGGGATGGCTCTGACTGGGAGCACCCGGCCGTGCTGCAGGTGGGAGGTGCGGGGTCTGTGCCGTGGGTGTGGGCAGCATCGCTCCTGTCCCAGGCATTTATCTGCCACCTGTCTGGGGGCGTGGGGGCATCGGTGAGGTCCTGGTAGCTTGGTTTATGGACCAGTGGCTTCTCTTTGCTCATCCATCCAACTGGGTGAAAAGCAGAGTGAATCAGGTGTGAGGGGCTTGGTGTTGGCAGCCCCTGCCACTTTCCCCTTCCCACTCTCCCTCAGCAGTGCTGGGGACCCTCGGGACATGCACAGACACTCTGATGCTCGGGGGTCACTCCTGAGCTAAGGGGTCCCCTTGGGTACAGGAGATCCCGCAGAGCTCCAGGTATCTCCCTGTCAACCAAATCTCCTTCCCAGAGAAGCGTCAGGCACCCAATTGCCCAAGAGACACTCAAAAAACCTTCACTAGAGCCAGGACACAGCCCTGTCCTGCCAAACCTGTGCCATTCCACCACTCCTTCCTCAGCCCGGATGGTGACAATTCCCAGCACAGTGTCCGTGCTGCTCCCCATCCCAGTGCTGGGGCTGCAGTGGCTGCATCCCAGGGAAGCACCTGCGGTGCCTCCCTTTCATCTCCTGCCTGGCAGCAGGTTAAAATTTCATCACTTGAGCAGTGGAGAAGGTGCAGGGGAGGAGCAGGAGCCCCAGGCTGGCAGTGGGGGGTCAGCCCCTCGCAGAGCCGCCTGTGCTGAGCTCGGTGCCCACCCCAAATGCAGCCACACATGGCTGGGCTGGCTGAGCTCAGCCCATGGGGAAGGATTCGGGCACAGCCACGCAGGGGTGACTGCAGGCCGGGCTGCTGCTTCCCTTGGGCTTTCCCTCACTGGAGCACGAGGCTGGGCAGGAGACACTGCCAGGCTCTGGGCTCCTGCTGGTCCTTCCTCCGTGGATGGAGCACCTGGAGTGGGACCACAAACCCCCAGTTCCAAGGCAGGTGCAGCCAAACTGGCTTCAGAAATGCAAAGTCGAGGTCTTGGCAGGATGTGCCTCCAAGCCAACAGGAGCAGCACTTGCCTGTCTCTGCACAGGGATCTCCAAATCCCCTAGCAGCAGTGACACAGAGGGATTGTCACACAAAACCAGAAATTCCCTGCCTTGCTGGACCCCATCCTGTGCCAACAGCGAGATGAGGCCAGGCCCCAACACGTGGGATGGCCGGTGTTTTGTCCCTGTTGCTCCTGGCAGATGAGGGAGGGCTGGTCCCTGTCATCCCACTGCCTCTCAGACTCCCACAGGAGGCTTTTTGATGTGTCCTGGTATTTTTCCAGAGGCTGAACATAGATAACACCATAGTTGCTTGTTTTTCCCTTTTCCCCTTTCCAAATGAACATTGCTCTTTTCCAGCCCCATGACTTCTGCCATCCTTAGCAGATGCCCTGGGACCTCACCATCACACTGAGGTCCCCCCCAGGGACAGCCCATGCTGTGTTTGTCCTTTCCCTGTCCCCTCTCCTTTCCCACCACTGGGCAAGGCTTTTCGGGGTGCCCTGGCCCCCTGCTCCCCTCTGGGCTCTGTGCAGTGTGCAGCCTCCTCCACCTCCCCAGCCCATCCCAGCCCATCACTATTCAAGTCACACGACGCCCATTGCGTGTCCCCCGTCTGCCAATTAAGTCACAGCTCTAATTACGCACTCAGGCTCCACAGACTCTCCCAGCACCAGACAGACACCTGGGAGGCCGCCAGCTGTCCCCTCCTCACACCCAGCCCCGTCCTGTCCCACCTCACCCGAAATACCCTGCACTGGGCTCTGGCAGGAGCTGAGAACTGAGACCACGGCACCCTGACACCAAAAACTGTCCCTAAATCGGTGCTGTGGGGTAGGGCCCTTGTGAGGGGCCTCCTGTGCAGCCCATGAGGGAAATGGATGCATGCAGAGATGCTCTGGGTGCCCCCCAAGATGGACAGTCTCAGTCCTGGGGTCCCCAGGGGATGATGTGGTGACAAGAGTGATGTTGGCAGATCTGGGGGACCCTGTGCTTCTGCTCCCCAGAAGCCCCTGACCCTCAGAGCTGTAGTTGTGCCCCAGGAGCAGCTTGGTCACCCCCAAGAATCACCTGCACCTCCCTGTGACATCCCAAAACCTNACAAGGAGTGCGGTCCCCGTCCCCGCAGCCCCGGCGCTGCCGAAAGTCGCTGCTGCCACCTGCCGATCCCCTCGGCGGTGCCGGCCCCGCACAGCGCCGGGTGAGGGAGGCACAGCCGGGACCCCCCNCTCGGGGTGAAGGTTCCCTGCACCCCATCACAGAGCCCGCCCACAGACCATCACAGATGTGGGCACTCACGGGGAGCTGTTCCAGGGTCTTGGTGTCCCCCCTTGGTCCCTGGGGCCTCCTGTGTGGATGTGGGCACCCATGGGGGATGCTGCATGCTGGGGGGACACTGCTCTGGGGGGGACTCTGCATGTTGGGGGGCCATGGCCCCATCCCTGAAAGGGAGCAGGGCCATG
>VWZF01005918.1:48699-67906 GCA_013396755.1 Sclerurus mexicanus
AGCCCCGGAGGGACAAAACTGGGGACCCCTGAGTGGGGTGAGGGCTCACAGATCCTCCCTCGGGCTGCTGGAGTGGGGATGGAGCAGTGGTGGGGAGACACTGTGGGGTCCCAGCCCCCTATAACTGGGGGGTTCAGCCCTACTGGGCTGCTCCCCTTGGGGAATCCAGTTTGCCCTGTGATCCAGAGGAATGGGGGGAGTTGGGGGTGCTGGGGTCTCTCCCTACTTTGGATAAGGCAGCAGGTGCTCCAGGCACTGAAGCCCCCGCTGCATCCATGAAGCCCCCAAGCCCATCCTTTCCCACTGAGGGGTCACAACACAGCCCGGGGTGCTGGTATTGGGTCAAGGTCCTCCCGGAGCCCCCAGGGTGGGGATCTGTGGTGCGTGGCCAGATGCTGGACACCCACCCTGCCCTCCACCGGCCCCTCTGTGCTCCTCAGGGGTGATCCTGGTGGGATGGGGTGCGCTGGGTCCCCCCCTGGGCTGGGGGCACCCTGAAGGCAGGGAGAGAGCCCCAAGCAGGGACCTCCAGCCTTCCTGGGGCTCCAGTGCCTGCTGGAGGCATCAAATATTAACAGAGACAGTGGTGGAGCTGAAAATAACCTTCCTCTGAGGGATCTGACCCAGATCCGGCCAGCCCAAAGCTGGGCTGGACCCACAGCCGCAGGCAATGCTCTGCTGGGGCTGAATCCAGCCCCTTCCCCTCCTCCGGCTGCTCTGCCCTCCTGATCCCACCTATATATCTCCTATATATTATGCAAATGAGCTATAAGGGCTTATTACGCAAACGGGAGGGGGCTGGCGCTGCCCAGCGCTGGGTGGTCCCCGGGGCCGGCCCCGACGGCTCAGAGAGGTCAGCGGGGATGGAGGGGGAAGCATCGGCGTCCGGCCGGGTGTCCGGGGGCTGCCAGGGAGCGCTGCCCCGTCCCTCTCCCCTCCTGTAGCCCAGAGGGACCCCTGAGCCGGGCCAGGCACCTGCCCCTCTGCAGCTCTCGTCCCCCGGGACGGCCGGCACGTCCCTGCGCAATGGGGAAGCAGAACAGCAAACTGCGCCCGGAGATGCTCCAGGACCTGCGGGAAAACACCGAGTTCTCCGACCTGGAGCTGCAGGGCTGGTACAAGGGTTTCCTGAAGGACTGTCCCTCGGGCATCCTCAACGTGGAGGAGTTCAAGAAGATCTACGCCAACTTCTTCCCCTACGGCGACGCCTCCAAGTTCGCCGAGCACGTCTTCCGCACCTTCGACACCAACGGCGATGGCACCATCGACTTCCGAGAGTTCATCATCGCCCTGAGCGTCACCTCCCGCGGGAAACTGGAGCAGAAGCTCATGTGGGCCTTCAGCATGTACGACCTGGATGGCAACGGCTACATCAGTCGGGAGGAGATGCTGGAGATCGTGCAGGTACCAGGATCCCTCGCCCCTCTGCCGCTCCCACTGTGTGGCCCTGTGTGTCACCCCGGTGTCACGGTGGCTGTCCCCTCCCAGGATGCAGATGGGCTGGGGACATGCACCCTGTGGGACCCCTGGTGCAGGGCTTGGCTATGCCTGGGATGGAGCCTGTTGCTGTCTGCAGCTGTGGCTGTAACCCCCCAGTTACAGCTCAGTCTAATCTGGAGCATCCCCTGGCCCTTCCCTGTCCTGGGGACATCCCTTTGTTACCCCTTCCCAGGGCTCTTCCCATGTTTCCAGGGAAGACTGGGTACATGACATTGTCCTCAAGCACGTCTGGTGCTGTTGGCAAAGGGATAGGACATGTTCTCCTTGCCTAAACCCCAACCTGGTGGCATGAGCATCAGAAGGTGACTTGCCCTGCCGCTCCAGTGGCATCTCCTCCCTGCAGGAGCAGCTCCAGCCCTGGCTGTGCTGGGAGCTGAAGGCCCCTACAGCCTGATCCCATGGGAAGGGTGTTAAACACCAGCACCATTCCCAGGGAAGTGAAGCCCAGAGCTCTGTCCCTGTCTCCTGTGGGCAATGCCAGGTGCCTGCACTCTCCCACCTCCCCATCTCCCACTCCCAGGCCATCTACAAAATGGTCTCCTCTGTGATGAACATGCCTGAAGATGAATCAACTCCGGAGAAAAGAACGGAAAAAATCTTCCGACAGATGGATACTAATAATGATGGTAAATGAGAGGAGATGGAGGGGATTATGGAAAGGTCTCATGGCTAAATCCAGGGGTCTTAGAAGGAGCTGCACATACGCTGATTAAATGGCTCATGTCTGCTGGTGTGGCCAGGGGAGCCCCGGCAGCCCGAGGGGCTCAGGGTGCTGAGCACCCCAGGGTGCTCCCCCTGGGGGGGTGGGTGTCTGTGAGATGTGCCAGGGGGTGTCTGGTCCTGGGTGGTGTCCACCAGGCTGAGCCGTGTCCCCTCCCTGCAGGGAAGCTCTCGCTGGAGGAGTTCATCAGAGGTGCCAAGAGCGACCCATCCATCGTGCGCCTGCTGCAGTGTGACCCCAGCAGCGCCACGCAGTTCTGAGCCCCACGGACCCCCACAGTCCCCCACGGCCCCCCCGACCCTGCAGCCGGCCACTGCCACTGCCCCCTGCCCGGCCCCGTGGTCCCCACCCTGTGCCCTCACAGCCCGCTGTGGGATGAGAGCTGGAGCCTGGCTGACACTGTGGTGAGGGGGAGCCCGTGGGGATGGTCCCCATCACCGGGGGGGCTTCGGTGCTGGGGGGAAGGATGGAGGCAGGGTCTGTCCTGAGCAAGGATGGTCGCCCCCAGCAGTGGGGGCTCGGAGCAGGGGGACAACCCAGCCCAGCAAAGCCACCGCTGCACCTCTGGTTGGGGTGGGGACACGGCCCAGGGGACAATGACCCAGTGGCTTCGGGGGCCCCCCACCTCACCCCCCCAACATGCACACACTGCCATGGGTATGGGCCGGGCCAGCCCCCTCCCCACGGCCGGCACAGGGGTGGGAGCTGCGGGGAGGGGACACGCTTCTGCTCTTTTAATACCTGCAAAATAAAGTTTGTGTCAGTGCAGTCTGTGGTGGGAAAGGGGCCATCGAGCCCCAGGGGAAAGTTCTTCCTCGAAGGGTGTGGATCCAGCGCAGTCGCCTGCTTTGCTTCAGCTCCAGGTGACCCAAGGCCATGGGAATGGGCTCATGTGTCCTGGCTGGTGGCGTCCAGGGGATGTGTCCACACAATAGCTGGGCTGGGAGGCAGCTGAGCCCTGTCATGGGGCTGTGAGGGCTCTGGGATGGGGCAGGAATGGCCAGGACGCATCCTCAGGGTCATCCCTCAGGCCCTGCTCAGAGCTGGGCAGTTTCCATGCTGTCCAGCCTCAGCAAGCCCAGGCACTTCCCAGGGTCGTGGCTCTCTGCTGGGGCTGCCTGCAAGGAGACCTGCAAGCCAGAGAGGATGATGAGAATGAGACCAGTGAGGTAAGAGGGTTGGATCGGCAAGTCTCACCCCCAGCCTGGAGCCCCTGAGCCCAGGCAGGTCCATCCCAGCCTGCACGGGAGCAGGTTGGTGCTGAGCCCAGGAACCAGGAGTCACCTTCCTCCGGTGCGTCCCGCGGCAGCAGCGGCCGAGGCCGAGGAGATCGAGGGTGAGCAGGAGGCAGCGGATGCCAAAGATGATCTCCATCGACTCCAGCAGGAGGGAGACAGCCCAGAGGGACAGCGTGGAGCTCTGGGGGACATGGGCCATCAGATCCCTGCACATCCTCCCCATCCCCAGTGCATCCCCATCCATAACCCACGGGGGACTCACGTAGACACGGGTGGGATCGAAGGGGCACTCGCGGGAGACCGGGCCAAGGGTGACGTCGGCAACAGCACAGGGGGCCAGCAGTGCCTGGCCCTGGTTGCCCAGGGTCAGCCCGATGGCCACAACCAGCCCCAGCAGGCAGGACAGGCAGCCCAGGCTGCTGCAGGCGCTCAGGGCGAGAAGTGCCCATTTCTGCAGGAGGGAGAGAAGAGGCAGCAGAACGAGGAAGGGCCACGCACAGGCAACTGTCCACGCTCCCTCCCCGGGGACGGTCCCCGAGTGAGGGGACGTGGTGGCTGTGCCCACCCCGTGGGAGGGCTGCAGCCTGCTGGAGGCTTACCAGGGTGGTGGGGGCGAGGTAGCGGGACAGCATGAGGGCAGCAATTCCACAGCAGATGGTCTGCAAGGCAGCAGAGGGAGGTCAGAGCGGCCCCAGGGACATCGGTCCCCTTTCCCTGCTGACATTGTCCCTGACAGCTCGACTGGCCAATTCGGCATTGCAGGGGTTTCATCTTCCCCAGTCTCACCCAGTAACAGGTCCCTGAGTGTTTAATCCCCTGACTTTGTGCTAGAAAGGCTTGTTTAGAGCGGGGAAGGGGACACAGAGCAGAGTCCACACTGCATCCCATAGCAATCCATCCTGCATCCCATTTCCGTCCCACCCTGCACCCACACCACATCCATCCCATATCCTCCTGCATTCCCCGCTCCTGCCCAACCTGCATCCACATCACACCCATCCCACACCCCGCCCCTGTCCATACATCCCTCGCCCCCCCCAGGTGCCCAGCCCTCTCCCCAGGGTACCAGCAGCGCGGCGATGAGGGAGGCAGTGTTGGCAATGAGATATTCCAGGGTCACGGCGTCCCGGGGGGCCACCATGAACCGCAGGACGGTGCCATGGACAAGAGCCCCCGTGATGAAGTTGAGGTGCCCGATGATGAGGAGGATGAGGCCTGTTTTCATCAGGACCTTTTGGTGGCTGCTGGGGTTGAGGTGTCCTGCAGTGAGGGGCAGGAGGGTGTGGAGTGGCCAGCACTGAGCTGTCCCTCCTGCTCTTGCACCACACCAAGTGCAGGGATGGGGCATTTGGGGACAGCCCCAGAGGACGTGCCCCATACTGGTGGGAGGATGAAGCAGGAGGTGATGTGGTGGAAGCCACTGGTAGCCCAAGAACGCAAACCACTGCTCCAGCCAGCTCTCCTGGGAGCAGGGAGGTGGTGTAGGGCCAGCAGCCACGGGCACAGGGGTTCCTGGGGGGATTGAAAAGGGCTGGGGCTCCCAGGGGCAGCAAGGAAGATCTGGGAGCTGTTTAGCGTCCACCTTCTGGCTGGTTCTGTGGATCCATGGGGTCTTTGAGTGGCCCCCAGGGGTCCCTTGGGAATCCCTGGTGGTGCTAGGGGTTCCTGTATATCCCCAGAGATCCCTCTAGGTCCCCAGGGATCTCTTTAGTTCTTGGGGGTCTCTGGGGGTCTCTAGGAGTCCATGTGGGTCCTTGTGTGTGCCCCGGGGGTCCCTTGGGATCCCTAGTGGTACTTGGGGTCCCTGGGGGTGCTGCAGGTCCCTGGAGGTCTCTGGGGTCCTTGTGGGCCCATGGGTGTCCCATAAGGAAGGCTTAAAGACAGAGGAGAATTTTTAGGTGTGACCCAGATCCTTAACAGTGATTGCCAGTTCTTTCCCTAAGAAAGGAAGCCTGTAGCCTTCGGGTTTCAGGTGCAGGTGATGGGCCAGCCAGGGCACTCCATAGCCAAACAAACCATTCCTAGCACCCCAGTACCATTTGTTCACTCTCCTCTGTGTTCCCACCTCTGTGCCAGTTCTCTCCCAGTGCTTCCCCATAGCACTCCTTGACTCCAAAAGTGAATACAGACAAAAACTCCTCCCAGCCTAAAAATGCCAAGACACAAAGGGGGGGAATGCGCAGTTGTGTTACCTAGTGGCAGGGGTTGTTAACAGCGGTGGGAGTTCCGCGCTGCACTTATTTGGGGAGCGGTCTCGGAGAGTCAGGGGGTCGGTTTGAGGCTAGGGTTATGGTAGCCACCATCCCTAAAAAGCAGTTCCAGCGCTGGGTTCTGGTGCCCCGCACTTTGAGGAGCAACTGTGGGGCTGTTCCTCTCTTGGACCCCACCCTGGGGCCGCTGTCCTCGCACCCTCACCATCACCTGGTGCCTAGCCCAGCTCCATCCCTGATCCCATCCCAGCCCTTGGGCTCCCCTCCCTCCCTCCCTCCCTCCCTGCCTGAGTTTCCTCTGCAGGAGGGCAGTGCTGGAGCCCTCCTTTCAGGGATCACCACACCAGACCCAGACTTACCTACTTGGCACATCTTCACCGGACCAGGATCAGGCCATCAGAGCCCCTCGATGCCCAAGGGGCCTGCCCCACCCTCAGCCCCCAGGAAGGCACATCCATCAGGGTCCAAATGCATCGGATCAGGGCCAGGGCTGGGACGGGCAGGACCAGGCAACCAGAGCCACTCACCTGCTGCACCCCACTGCTACTCCAGTTCCTGTCAGACCAGCTCCCTGGTGAACCAAAGGAATAACTCCACCTTCACCTGCATGTCCCACTCCTGCACTTCCCTTGCTGCCAAGCCAGTGGCCATGCCATGACATGCTGTGCCGTGCTAATACTCCATGCCGTGCCAACACACCATGCCATGCTGCCTCATCCCCTTCCCCATCCATCCCCACCTCCCCAGCACACTTATCTTGTTCCACCCTACGGCAAAGGCAGCCAGGCAGGTCCAAGGCCAGGGGCTGAGGAGAGAAAGCCCCTCAGGGTGGGACACTGCTGGACCATGGCGCACAGATCAGCACTGCCAGGTACCAGGGGCTGACCTGCAGAGAGAGGGCAAAGCACAGGGGTCAGGGCGGGTGCTGACTTCCCAGAAGGTGACTCAGAGGAGCAGGTCTGGTGGCCACCACCCTCAGGAAGCTTACAGGGAAGTTAGTGACAGCAGGAGACAGGGAGAGAGACGGGGAAAAGGGCTTGCTGAGGTGGCTGCAGGAAGAGCTCCCCAGCTCTACTCACACCGGGGGGCTGTGGGGACCCTCCCTCCCTGGGGGGAGACCCTCGCTAAGAGATGCTCTCTGCAGAGCTTGTTGCAGACATGAGGCACCAACAGCTTAACTACAGGGACAACCATGGTTCCTGGGAGAGGTCTGGGGAAGGGCCTGGTCCAGGCAGAAGCTCAAAGACATTGTCCCCAGTATCTCACCTGAGCCACCACTCTGAGCCTCCTCAGCTCCCACACACCCAGCTGTGCTGGGAATTTGGCTGTAGTCCCCATCCTTCGCCTCCTTTAACCTGTACCCAGGCCTGCTGCACATGGAAAGGCTGAAGAGAGACCTCTCCTGTTTCCAAGCCTTTGGGAACAGCATTCACAAACGCCTGAGCCGAGGGCAAAGGCAGCTGCAGGATTTCCCTGTAGCTTTGAAAAGGACGAGATGGATGCAAGTCGAATGACAACCAGAGTCTTTATTCCAAGAGTCCCATAGGATGGTTGCAAACATACAGACACACGTACATATTTACACTCTTACACACCTCACAGAGTTTGAACCAATAAATTAAAAGAAAAAGAGGGCAGGGGATTTTTTTTTTTCCTTTCCTTTTTATGTCATGTAAGAAACAGCGACTTCCCGAGGCGAGGCTGGGGAACCAGCTGGAGAACGGCAAACAGAAGCCAACACGGACACAACCCTGGCCCAAAGACACAATGGGAGCGAGTGTGCTCCCAGCAGGAGGACACGTCACACTCTGGCCTCGATGCATTCCAGCTGGACCATTTCATCCAGCCGGCAGCCCTCGGCTTGGGCACAGTGGCTCAGGTGGGCACTTGGGCTCTCGGCACCTCTAGCTCTGGGGGTCTGTGGGCAGCCTGCTGCAGTCTGAGAGTGGGGGGAGTCACACTCGTCCGAGGTAATGTCCGGCACGTCGTCTGACTGGCTGTCGGAGCTCTCCAGGTCGCTCCGTATGCTCTCAGGCTGGGCCAGGGTGATGTCCCAGGTTTGGCTGGCAATGCAGTCCTTTTGCTCACAGCTTTGGTGTTTGCATGTCTGCTCCTGCTCACCGTCCTCTTCCTCCTCCTCCTCCTCCTCCTCCTCCTCTTCCTCATTTTCTGCCATTTGGGTGTGGACATGCAGAGAGTCCTCTGTACTGCTGCCACTGGCCAACTGGTAGTGACTGGGTTTGGCTTCAATGTCCACCTGGATCTCCATGTTATTGCACTCCCTGCACAAACAAGCACCCTTGCATTACTGGAAACTGTTACTGAGTTCAACTGGGCACTGCATCACCGAACTAGGAGGATCACACTTCCCAAACATGAGCAAGATGCTGCTCATCACCCCATGGCACGTGAGGAACAACACTCACTACTAGAGTTCTCCTAACAGCGGCCAAGATCTGAGCCAGGAGCTGAGCTGGGAAAGCTCCAGAGTCCTCACAAGCTGCCAGGAACAGACCTTGAGGGTGCTGGGCTGCAAATCCCTTCCTCAGGCTCCACACCACACATGGAGGCTGCTCCCAAATTGTTCCCAGTCCTCCTCCTGTGCCAGCAAAAGGATTGCTCCACTTGCCAGCGGCAGAAGAGCAGCCTGGTGCAACTACAGTCATGCCACCGCCCACAGCAGCGCTCACAGAGCACGGATCTTTCCAGGACACCCACTACCAACACTCTTCTCACCATTCCATGTCCTCCTACCTGTCCTGGGGGTTGTAGGAGCTGATGATGGAACCAGCCATGGCTCGAGTGCTAGCGTTGTCACTGATCGCCCCCAAACTGACCGAGTCTTTGGGGAAAATCTCCTTCTGGACATCTGCCTGAACTTCCAGCCTGCAGGAAAGCGAAGGATTCCTCAGAAATGCTTTTAGATGTTCCCAAGGAGCATCACTCAGTCACTGTTCCTCACAGGAAAGCAAGAGGCCCCATGTGCTGGCACAGCTCAGCATGACAGACTTTAACCCCAGTGGCTGCTCTCATTTAGTCTCATTTTTGGCTCCATTTAGGCAAATTCATTCTGTTTTCCATGACAAAGGTAAAGTAGTGTTTACATCTATGACTCACATAGTTCCTGAGAAGAATTGATTTCCACAGATCTCGAGCAGGGACATGATTACATCCTGGCTGCCATATCAACACGTGTCTCTAATTACCCAGCAAACTGACTCACAGGCAAGTTTGGAGGAAAACTGTGGTGTAACCTCCTAACTTGGAAAGCAGTGGCCCTGTTTGCTAAAGGCCACAGGAGAACAGGAAGCCTCCAGGCATCAAAGCCTCCAGGCTGGGATAAGAGGACTGGAATAGCTTTAAACAGGCCATGCAGACATCTCTGCGCTGTTCCCAATTAACCTGAAGCATCAGCTCCTAAATTTTAGGGAGCTCAGTAGAGACAGAAAGTTATCTTCTGTCCTCCTTGCCAGAACCAGCCCAGCACTGAATCTAGAAGCAGCCTGATCAGAGAATCATGGAATGGTTTGGGACAGAAGGGATCTTAAAGATTATCTTGTTTCAACACCATGCCATAGGCAGGGACACCTTCCACTAGACCAGGCTGCTCTAAGCTCTGTCCAACCTGGCCTTGAACACTTCCAGAGATGGGGAGTCCACAGAGCCACGCCACCCTGGGTGGGCCTGGGTCCCTGATCACCCTGGGTGACCTACTGGGACTGGTTATTATATGACAGAACAAGATGCAAAAGTACTAGGACATAACTAGATCAAAGCAGGACCATTCACAGTCCTGGAGAGCACCCCAAAACAATCCTGCTCAATCAACACAGGCCTCAGGACCCTCTCCTTTTCCCAGCAGTCCAGTTACCTGCTGTACTTCCCCTTGCTCCCTGAGAGGACTCCCCCACTCAGGGTGCCCCCAGAGAGGGCAGCAAAGCTGGCTGTCTCGCTGTAGTTGCCCTGCATGACACTGAGCCCATCTGTGGGGCTGCCACTGGTGCTCAGGACGCTGGTCAGCCCCTCGATGCTGCTTTCACCAATGCTGGGGTTCTTCAGGGCTCGCCAGGCATCAGCCACTGCAGGGAAGGAGAGCACAGGGGTGGGAATTGGCAAGGGAAGTGATGTCTTGTCTCAGGCAGCCTCCCAGCCTTCACCAGGGCTGAGACTTTGCTTTGAGAGTGACACACCTGATCACAGTAAGACTGAAGCAAATACCTGCTTCTAGCCAAGCCCAGGTAAAATCAGATGTTCAGATCAGGGAAACATCAGGACCCCTGAGCATTTCATTATGAGAGGCAACAACGGCGTTTTCCTTCACCCCCTTCCCCTCACCAGTGACCACATTACCTGTGATAGGTCCATCATCTTCATCAAACTCTATCTTCACCCCCTTTCCATTGGCTGTGCTCACTCCACAGCCACCGCCCCGGCACAGCGAGATGGGCACGACACCATAGACATAGGCCAGCATGATGGGGACCCCAATACCTGGAGAGGAGGATGTGCTGGGTTAACAGGAGCTCAAGGCTGAGCTGTGTTGGGCAGACTGAAAGGATTTCTAGGGGTAGGGACTCTCTCAGCTGTGTTTGTGCTGCTTTTAAAGGTTCTAGTTCACAATTTCGCAGACAGGCAGAGAAGGAGCCCTTTGCTTGTGCAGAGTGAGGGAATCCCAAGAGCACTGAAACCCCGAGACATCAGCCACCAAACCAGTCCATGAGTAAGAGACAGCTCTGTGTGTCAAAGGGCACCACCATGGGCTGTGGCACAGGCAACTGGTGCTCCAGACAAGCCCTGTGCTGGCTCCAGGCCAGCTCGAGCACATCAGGACGTGCAGCCTGGATGTGAGACAGAGGGTTGTGCCCAAAACCACACAGAGCAGCACTCTGCAAACTGCCTTTGGCCACCCTCATCACACAGGGCTGGGCTACCCACTTCTCTCGGTGGCTACTGGCCCACCAGAAGGGACAGGGACTGAGCCCACTTACCAACACTGACAGCAGCAATGACTGGAGAGGCAATGACAGACAAGGTGACCCCTCCAGTAATGGCCAAGTTCCTCTTGTGTTTAGAAGTTTTCTTCCCCTCGTACCTGCTGTGGATCTGATGGAAGGAGAAGTATCAGGTGAGAACAGCATGGCCATGAGTAAACACCCAAGGGACATTAATATGTGATTTTACAGCCTTGTGAGGTGTGTGAGCCCTTCAAGAACCTCATCTTAAGCACAGATCTTCTCACAGACTAGACCTGCGTTTATGAAAAATAAGCAGCTACAAGTGCAGTGTTGATGTGCCATTTCTTCCCTCTCAATACCTCTTTATCAGCACAGACACACAACAGCATCACACAGTTTGGGACAGCAGGTCAGCACCAACACACAAGTGATTTAAGCAAGGCAAAGTGTGATGCTCAGGTCCAACCACTGCCTCACAGAGCCCAACATCACAGGATGGGCTCAAAAGGGACCAGGTTCCTCCTTGGGTACTCCTTGGTTAAGGCAGAGGCAAAAGAGCACTGCAAAATGCATTTAGGAGGACAGAGGCCTGAAGGGCTATCAGAGCTATCAGCCACCACCTTCCCTCTGCACACACAAAGCCCAAGAGATAAGACAAGCTCTAGAAGAGACAACTGAATTTTGGTTCTATTGCAAGATCCACCCTTCATATCAGCTCTAAATTTCTGGTCAGATGCCTTGAGCACAGAGAACGCCCCAAACCCTTCTGCTCCCCACACTTACCTTCCTCCCAACATACACAGGGATGCCAATGACCATAGCAGGAATGGCAATGCCAGCAATGAGGGAAATGCCTACAGGAGCCCCGATCAACGTGCCCAGCTGCCAGAGAATCTTCTTTTTACGACTCCATGGCTTTTTGCCCCAGAATGTACAGCCAGAGGGGCTTCATGGAAGGGAAAAAGAGTGACATTAACACTCCAGCAATTACTAAATGTTCCTGAGAACCCCAACTTCCACATAAATAAAACCCAAAACTCAGGAAGGGGGTAGACAACACAAAAAAAGATTTCTCTCTTTTTCCCCCCCTATTAACTTTTCATCAAGGTGATTATCACACACCACTGGGTCTATGTTTAATACCCAGCAAACAAAAAGCTCTCAAAAGCAATTGTATCAGGAGCTTTTTTTGGTGTGGAAGAGCATCTTCACGCTATAAAATGGGAACAAAGTTCAGCTCTTTGGGTAAGAAAGAAGAAAATTGAAGAGATTTAAAAGACTGACTAGAGAGGCAGGAGGATGAAAGCCCAACACAGCCAGTGCACTCCCCCAAACAGCCTCGGAGGAGCACGTGCTGCCCCAGCAGCAGAAACCCCGGTGTGCTGCTCGCCTCCTCACCTGAGGTAATGCAGATCCGAGATCTCCTTCATGCACAGCCAGCAGAACTCACAGCCACACACTGCACACGTCATGTGGTTGCAGCTCCCATCGTTCATCTTGATGATGTAGGCGCTGCAGCGCGGGCACGGCTTGATGTCATCGGCTGTGGGGAGGAAGCAAGGCATGCAGTTGGGTTCTGTGCTGTGAGCATGAAGAATCAACGAGGGGAATTGTGTTATGGATGAAATCCTTGTTTTCTGCGCGGGCAGAATGCCTTCACTGACTA
This sequence comes from Sclerurus mexicanus, assembly GCA_013396755.1. Taxonomy (NCBI): domain Eukaryota; kingdom Metazoa; phylum Chordata; class Aves; order Passeriformes; family Furnariidae; genus Sclerurus; species Sclerurus mexicanus. The sequence goes on from VWZF01005918.1 coordinate 60,990, forward strand.
CAGGTGAAGAGAGGATGTTGTGTCTTTAGTTTATCTTCAGAGAGAGATGATAATATTGATGGGACACCACACCAGAGCCTGGACAGCGGGGACTGAGAACAACAGCCACTTTAAAAACTTATTCTAACCTTGCACAGAATGTATTCCAGAACATGTTTAAATGCTGGGAACAAGTCATACCTGCTCTGTGTTAGCCAAGGCAACAGCTGAAGAATGAGCCATTATGGGATTGCTCCAGAGGTGATTCACAGGCCAAGAACAACAGAACAACTGGGAGAACAGGCACAGGACAAATACCAAACCCAGCCTTCTACAGCAGCCAAAAGGGGACTGGGAGCTGCAGCAGAGGCTGCACAGGCCCCAGTTTGCTGCTGGCAGAGTGGGATAAGGGTCTTTCATCTCTTCCTTAATTCAGGCATCATCTGATTGTGGTTATGCAATGGCTGCGCCGCAGTTCGGGGCTTTGCTGGCCCCTGCAATGCTCAGCAAGATGAAATCCAGCTGCTGAGAATCAGCTCACACCTTATTAATCACCACACTGGATCCAGCAGAACGGGGTGAGGAAAAGCCACTGTCTCAAAAACCTCCCTTTCCAAGGCTAAGTGTCTTTCCTGGCAGGGATCTCTTTTAACAGGGTGAAAAAACTCAGAAACTGGTGGGGTTTTTTTGCTGGCTGGTTTGTACTACAGTCTGTGGTAGTTATCTCTGCTGTCCATTATCAGGGCTCCCTAAATGGGGCATGTTGAACCTTGACATACCACTAAGCCACCTCTGAACCACCCACAACAGCTCCACTCTAAGTGAACTAACATTTAAACTCCTGACATAGAAGGAAAAAAAGGGTGTTTTGTATGGGGGTATGGCAGGGCTTTACAAAATGGCCTCACTGCCCACTTCCAGAGTAAATGCAGTTATTTTTAAGGAACACAAACTCAGCAGACACAGCAGCTCCTACCAGGCAGTGTAAGAGTCTGTGCGTTGGCATTTTTTTGGGACCTGACATTACTAACACCTAACAGTGTGGTCCCCACACTCAGCTGGGCATGAATGCTACTCTTCATGACCACAGCAGGCAAATTTGAAGTTGCAAGAGTAAGAAGTGACTATTTGTTCAGGGTTTAGATCAGCAAAAAGCGAGAACATCCAAGATCAAAAGAGCCACAAGCATAGCTGGGGCGGATGAGGGGAGCTGTTGTCACACAGAAGGACCCAAAGCACATCATCACCTACTGGTCTGTTTAGTGCTCTTGGAGGAGCCCAGATATGCTCTAGCACACAGGAGAAGGGGAAATGACTCTCAGCTTCACAGCTGCCCTCACAGGGGCTGCTGGAGCCCCTCAGCCGTGCCACACAGGGCACTTACATTTAGGGGAGGGAGGGTTTGCTCAGAGGTGGCTCTTTCTCAGCTTCACACGCACAACCACAGCACCGAGTAACCCAAAAAATCACGGTGTGATTCTCGGGGCTGTCCTGTGCAGGGCAAGGAGTTGGCCTTTGATGACCTCAGCGGGTGCCCCCCAGCTCAGGATATCCTACGGAAAACGCACGAATCCATACCCGGCCCGGATTCCTGTCCGTAGCTGAGGCCCGACGTGTGCTTGGTCCGTACCCGCAGGGTCTGTGCCCGCTGCTGGCGGGCCATGTCGCAGGTTTGGTTGGGGTGCCATATCTGTTTGCAGTGGTAGCAGAACTCTGTCTGGCAGCCGTCCCTCTCGCAGGTCAGCTTGGGGCAGCTGGCACAGCCGTAGGCAATAACCGCGTAACTGCAGGAGGAACACACCAAGGGAATTAGTAAAAGACGAAGTTATCAAGGCAGAATCCAGTGATCCTTTAATTCAGTCTGCCCAGGCTGTGGCTGCGGGAGCTGCTCTGCTCAGAGCAGCTGCTTGAAGAGCTGCTGCCAAGACATGCATGCCTGGTACCCCTGGAGCCCACAGCAACGCTGCCCTCAGGGCAGGTCATCCAGAGCCCCCAGTCAGCCCACTCCACCTCTTCCATCTCCTTTCTCATCACTGGTACGGCAGCCTCCATGCCAGACACATTCCTGCTCTCTCCAGCCCTGTGGCTTGCGCTGCAGAGCCTGAAATTAAGCGCTGCTAATTGGGTTACTCAGGGCAGAGACCTTTTATACAGGCAGCTTGTGATACCGAGTTCTCTCCTCAGTAACTGCTGGGAGTTCTCACTGGCAATTCACACAGAGCAGATCTGCCTTGCACAGTGTGCCCAGGTAATTCCTCGCTGTTTCTGACAACCCAGGCAACTAGAGCAGGCTCAGACTGCTCTTTCCAGGCACACACATACCCCAGTTCCTTAGGACAGGTATATGGGTGGATGCTGTATGGTCTGGAGGAGTCTGGAGGAAAGCTGAGGTTATCCTGGGCACTTCTAATAACTGAATGATTCTAAAAAAGTGGAATAACGGGGTAGCTGTGTCAAGAAGCAAGCTCCTCTTGATCTCCCCAGAACTTCCTTTTCCAAAGAGTGGTGAAGAACAATGCTCTGCCTTTGGAATAAGACAAAATTTGAGTAAAACCAACCGAATGTGCAAGACAGAGAGGCCAGGTTCTGCTAGCTCACTTCCTTCCAGAAGGAAGTGTCCTGTGTACACCAAAGTCTAAGCAGCATCACCAAGCACTGTTATAGCAATCTGACTTAGAGTCATCTAGGATGAGGCTGTTTCCATTGGCAGGGGCTGACATGAGCAATTCCAGAAGTGCCTTCCCAGTTCTGCGACACCCGTATGGCAAAGGGTATTTTTGTTGCTCATCCTCAGTATGTTTGTTAGTGGTCAGAGGAAAATAACTCCTATTTAGGGCTTTATATTTAGAGCTCATGTAGCTCAAGTTGTATTGCCTCTTCTCAGAGGCAGCAGCGTGAGAACCGCTGAATGTGTCATACCACAATGATTCACATCCCGTGGGAGTTTGAGCAACTTCATCCTGCCAGGCTACGACATAACCACCAAAGAAACAACATCTCGGGGCCAGGAGGCACGACTGCAGGCTCTACGTGTGCACCAACACACCTGCATGCACCTGAGCCCAGCACCGGAGGAGAGACAAGAAAGCCCCATCCTTGGAGGTGTCCAAGGCCAGGCTGGATGGGGCTTGGAGGAACCTGAGCTAGTGGAAGGTGTCCCTCCCCATGGCAGGGGGTAGGACAAGATGATCTTTAAGGTCCTTTCCAACCCAAACCATTCTGTGATCCTGTATGATGATTCTATGATACGGATGGCCCAGGGAGCTGGGAGGGACAAACTTGACTCCTATGCATCTTGTCTAAGGAATATCCCACTAAACATTCTCACCCTGCCACTATCCTAGATCCAAAGACCTTGGCAAAACAAGAAGGAAAAGCTTCATCCACCCAGCTGTGTTGTGACACTGCTATTTCAAACCATAACAGTGGGCTAGAAAAGCTCAGTGTAATATATTAAGCAACCTCAAACTCCAAATTAACTCCTCACTCAAAACGCTGGGTTTTTTAAACACTCGAGAAATTTAAATCATCATCATTTATATTTTATTGCTAGAGCTGAAATGACAAATAATCATGAACAAGCCCACAGCTGTGGGGAGAAAAGCTACATGACTGTCTGTTGGGGAAAGAAATAACACATCTCCAAGTCAAGGTCAACTAGAAAGTGGGTTTTGAAGGGCTATGCCTGGGAGTAGTCATGGCACTGGATGGCCAGTGCATTCCCCTCTTCCCCTGACCTCTGACACATGGCTGATTGAAACAGCCATTTCCAGGTTCAATCCCAGCAGATGAGGAGAGAAACTGAGTTTTCCCCACAGAGCAATGGCTGCGAGTGTGTCCCTGAGACCTCAGGAATCACACAGCTCTGCTTCCAGCCCACTCCTTGGACGGCCACGAGTTGCCTCCATCCCTTCTCCTGCTCATTCACAGAGCTCAGCCCACACAGCTCCGTTTCAGTAAAGGTCCTGTTATTCTCCCAAGCTTCTGGGAAGGATGCGGTGTGACAAACACTAGACAGCGATACCACCTGACTGTAGCCAGGGGAAAAACTGAATCTGCAAACATAGAAAATGATTTGTTTTGCGATTGATGGCGCATCAATTGACCGGAGTTTCCATGGCAACACGCACCGGTGTTGTGTTGGTCCTCCTCCTCCTCTTCCCTGCAGCACAGTCAGGCTCTTTCATTTAAAGAAAGACTCTGGCATGTGAGGAAGGCGCAGGATGTTGCGTGTCACACACCCAGGGTCGTGACTGCCATCACCCCACAGCCCCTTGATGCCACCACCTTGGTGGGGGTGACATCCAGTGCCAACCACAGCCGTGCCCCCAGCCCTCCACTCCTGCCCTGGCTCCGTACTCCAGCCCTACTACAGAGGGAAAGCCCGCTCTAAATAATTCATACCCTGATTTTACAGAAGCGCAGCCACACAAGCTCGCTGGGAAGAATGAATAGGGTGATTAATTCTTCTCCCCGCCGGAGGGCTGATTCCAACAGCCTTTGTTCGAGCGCTACAGACACACCAGCAGCGCTGGTCCACGAGGCTGCCTCCACTCCAACAGCCCCAGGGTCGCTTCTTGCTGCTCTGGGCAGCGGGGAGGAGGATGCTGTGCATGTCACCTGCTCACTGACAAACCAGGGAGGAGGCTTTTGCTCACAGAAAGAGCAGTGTGTGACACCAGTCTGCCCAAAGCCCCGAAAGCAACGGCTGGGTTGCCGTGACAGAGGCAACGCCCTCATTGCTGGAGCTGGCTCCTTCCAGCCAGCCAGCCTGGGTGACGTCCGCTGTTTGTACACCTTACCCTGAGCACAGATAATATCACAGCAGTCAAGGAGCCGAGATTCGGTGAGCAGGAACCGGATTTTCTCTGGTTGGTTACCAGCAGGGGCATTCCCTCTGTGGCAGCACAACCTGCTCTATCTCTCTGATCTTATCCCTAGTGCTGCTGAAATATCAAGATCTCACACTTGATTTGGCTCCTATTTGCTGTTGTTTGCTTTTAATTTCATCTTCTGAAGGAACAGGCCCTTATACAGGATGCTCAGAGGCTGTGAAATGGGTAACCTGGGCCAGGTTCGCTGATTTGCATAGGATGCCTACTACAATGCTTTGATTAAATCTTCACAACCCTCCCACCATCTTTTCCATTCTGACTACTAGGTCAGACTTTCCTTTCATGTTCTTGCTACCCAGAATTGCCATCCAGGCTGAATTCTAGCTAAACTTCACAGCACTTCTTTTAAGTTTCCCAAACAAAGCCCTTTTCCAGGCAACTTTGGCTTATGCTCAAACAGAAACCAACAGAGTTCGTTGGAAGGAAAAGGGAAGAGAAAATGAAAGCAACACGCTCATAACTACACAGTCATCACAGTTGGCTGGGCTGACTTCTGGACAGACAGACGTTTCCTCACTTAGGCAACGGCTAGTGAGTCAACATCACTCCTCTCTGCCATGTATTCACGTCCTCACCAGGAAAAAGTGACTGTTTACGGTTCCTTCTTCCCCACCGTGGAGCCTGCAGCATGTCCCCATGCACTGTCCCCACAGCTCACAGTGAAACACGCAGCTGGGAAACTCCATGCTTCCCATTTGTGCAGGAAAAAAAAGGTTTCTGTTAAATTAGGGAAACGATGGCTCAGCTAAAACCCCCTTCAAGTCCTATCACTCGTGCCTGATCTGCCTGTATTTTCACAATCCCCAAGGTCAAATCCTGGTGCCCTAGTGAGGTAATAGGGACAGTTGGAGTGTCACTGTGGTACCCAAGGCCCATTAGCTGTCCTGAACAGACTGTTGACAAGCAAAGAACATCTGCAGTGAGGGCTTTCCTTGGGACTCAGTAGAAGAGAAGAGTGTATGAGCAGCAGCACCCACTAGGGCTGAGCCACCCCTCCCTGAGCTGTCCTGGGACCAAGGTGGGGACAGGCAGCACCTCCGCAGGACAGCAGGTCCCACAGTCACCCCATGCCATCCCCAGGACTTGCTGGGGACAGGCAGCATCGCACTGGGACAGTGGGTCCCACCTCACCCAGCTGTCCCAGGACATGTTGGGGATGGGCAGCACCCCTGCCAGGGTGGGGGTCTCCTTTCCCCAGGACATCCCAGTACAGATGGATGGGGCAGCACTCTACGGGACAGCAGATCCCTGCTCCCCAGTCTGTCCTGGGGCAGAGGGGCAGCATCCCCTGCAGACAGCAGATCCCTGCTCCCCAGTCTGTCCCGGGACAGAGCAGACAGCATCCTCTGCAGATCCCTGCTCCCCAGTCTGTCTCGGGATGGAGAGGACAGCACCCTACGGGGACAGTGGCTCTCCCTCTCCCCAGTCTGTCCCAGGACAGAGGGGCAACATCCCACACACAAAGCAGACCCCTGCTCCCCAGTCTGTCCCAGGACAGAGGGGCAGCAGCAATCTCCGCACACAGCAGACCCCAGCTCCCATGCTGTCCCAGGACAGCAGCATCCCCTGCAGACCCCCGCTCCCAGTCTGTCCCAGGACAGGGGGGCAGCAGCATCCCCCGCAGACCCCTGCTCCCACGCTGTCCCGGGCCGGACGGCCGGGCAGCGCCCCCGGGGAGCAGCAGGCCGTCCCTCCCGGGCCGTCCCTCCGCACTCACCCGCAGTCGGGGGCCGGGCACCAGCGGCAGTCGGGGTCGGCGGCGAGGCAGCGGCGCAGCATGAACTCCTCGTACTTGGCCACGAGGTGCGGCGAGTCGTGCAGGAGGCGGCGGATGTCGGCGGGGTTGAGGCGCTCGCTGCACTCGGGGCAGCAGATGTTGACGCGGGACTCGGTGATCTCGATGCGCAGGTACTGCCGCAGGCAGGCCCCGCACGACCGGTGCGGGCACGACAGCAGCCGCGGCGCGTTCTCGGCCGGCTGCCGCACCAGGCACAGCGGGCACTCCAGCTCCTCCTCGCCCTCCGGCCCCACCGGCGCCTCCTC
>VWZF01005918.1:68291-90838 GCA_013396755.1 Sclerurus mexicanus
ATCCCCCTCAGTTCCCCATGTCCCCTCAGTGCCCCGATCCCCCTCAGCTCCCCATGTCCCTTCAACATCCCCATGTCCCCTCAGAGCTCCTGACTCCCCTCAGTGCTCCGATCCCCCTCAGTTCCCCATCTCCTCTCAACATCCCCATCTCCCCTCAGCCCCTGGCTCCTTCTCAACACCCCAGCTCCCCTCAGCCCCTGGGTCCCCTCGGGCTCGAAAGTATGCAAGGATGAAGCACCAAAGAACATCCCTTCCCAGGAAAATTTCCAGGTATTTCACATTTTGCAGCACCCTTGGCACTCCTGTCTCCCAACAGCACTGCAGTTCCCTCAATGTCCTGTCTCTGTTTGGACAGCGTTCTCAGGCACATAGGGTGTTCTGTGTAGGGCCAGGAGTGGCACTCGATGATCCTGGTGTGTCCCTTCCACCTCAGGATATCCTATGATTCTATGACTGTCCCTTTCAGCTGCCCAGCTCCACTCAGCATCCTTCCCTCTGCACTGCCGTGGCCACAGCGCTTGCCCAGAGCACCTCTGCCCACTCCAGAGTGGCCATCGCAGCCTCCTGGCCTCACCCAGAGCCTGGAATGGGGAGAATCTTCGGTCTGGCTTGTGCAGAAATAGAGGTTTCTGTTAAATACCCCTGGGGTGGTTTGCTTTTTAACCTGTCTCTTGTTGGAGAGGGGTGTCTGCAACCTCAGGAGTCCCCTCTAAATCCATTCATCCCACTGGAGGGCCTTGTCCCTCGCTGTGTGTCCCTCCTTTATAACATTTGTGAAGATCTTGTGCAGATTGACTCCCCCGGGGACTCCTCCCCGAGTGCTGTGTTCGGAGGCACTGAAACTACAACCCCCATTCTTTACTGCAGCCATGCAGAAAGTTAAAAGCCTCCGTTTCCTTCCAGGGTTCCCCTGTGCCCACAGGGGTCTGCCAGCCTCGCGTCCCATCCAAAGGCAGAGACGCTAACGGGAAGGACGCTGTTTATTATGCAGAGGAGGCGAAGCAGAAAGATCTGCTGTGTCTAGGAGGAGCCTGTTAAATCAGCACAGAAGGGGCTGCTTTCCCTTGGACTGTCAGCTCTCACTGGACAGGCTGTGGTTATTCATGTGACAAGTGTGGCTCCATCACTGTCTCCCAGCTATGGCTATTCCTGAAATCATTTCTCCCAGCAAAGCCAATTTGCATTGTTATTACCAGGATCCTTCCTGGCTGCCGAGAGCCCTGGTTGGCACCTCTGGGATGGGAACATGGAACCAAACCCAGGCTGACAGTGGGAAGCACCTGGGTTTTGGTGCTTGTGCTGCCTGATTTTCGTAGGCAAAGGCCCTGTGTCTGTCTGTCTGTCTGCACAGTGGGGATAATGATGACACTTCCCTGTCTGATGGGTGAATGAAGGCATAGAGGGAATAAGTCACCTGTGTAAGAGCACAAATGAAGCTTCCTCCTCACCTAAATACCCTACAGCAATTGTGCTTTTCCCTGTGCTTTTCTCCATTAGTTCTGTGCCTGCCATACAGCCTCACTTACTGCTTATCCCAAGGTATCTGCTGCACCCAAGTCCTTCCCTGGAGATTACATTCCTCAAACATTTGTCAGCTCTTCTGCTCTGCTCTGGCATTCCTGCCACAGCACACATGGCTTTGGACCAGCTGGAAGTTTTGGACTACACATAACATTGGCCTCAAAGTGGTAAATTACTGCCTGGGATCAAGAACCCTGTTAATTAGCAAGGTAATTTGGCAAGGGAGCCAAACAGCTCTGCTCCAAGAGAATCTGGGATGCTACAGCAGTGTCTGTGGAGCACATTGTCCCTGAGCAGTGAGTTGCTGAGCTCTGGTCCCTGGCAGATCATGGGTAGGCATGAAGATGCTTTAGCATCTCCCTGACACTTGTGATGTGGAGCTCCCAGAGGGAAAGGACCCTCTCCCCATTTCACTATTGGGAAAGGAGGGCGAGAGAAAGAAAGGAGAGATCTTATATTGGTGTAAAACAAGATTATATCAAAACTAACTGTTCCTGTCTGAGACAAGCCAGGTATGAGGCATCTTTAAATGGCTGTCGCTGTCCCTCTGTAGCAGAGACTGTCTTGCTTTGATGATTTCACTAGAAAAATCACACTCTTGACTGAAATAGAGAAACCTGAACAAGACTTGTGTGTGGGACGGATCTCCCAGACAGCGCTCTGCCAGCTCAGCCCTACGTCCTCTGCAGCGCAAGAGCACAGACTGTAACTAATTGTGGGAAGGTTTCGGCTCAAAAGCTAATGTGAGACAGGCCCGAATTACCAGTAGTGCCGACACAGAGACACAGAGAGCAAAACCATCTGGAGTTCCTGGGAAAAGCATCGGCTCGCAGCGTGCTGATGGGGCAGAAATGACTCTTCATTCCCTTATATGAGGAATCATGATACAAACAGGGCTGGGGGAGGCCAGGGTAAATCCGAGTGACTTCAGAGCCATCTGTCCTGCTCCCAAGCTGTGCAGACTTCTTGCTAGTCTATATATTTGAGGGAATTCAGTGCTTTTTACGGAGCTCAGAGACACAGCCTTCCAACTGTCCAGACCCCACCATGGTCCAGACATACCAGCTATTTAAAAACAAGTTCTCTATGGCCAAGGTGTTTCTCCTTGGCGTGTTTTGATATCCCTTACCAGGAGCAGAGGCTCCTGCACAGCTTGTTCCTGACTAGCAGTTTGAACCTGATAGTTTGTTTTGATTCAAACTGGGGGGAAAAACCCAACAAAACAGCCAGGAACTAGGGCTGGGAAGCTGGGAAGGAGAGGGCAGGGAAGGAAGCTGCCAGGGAGGAGAGGAAAGAGGCTGATTGGAAAGTCACCAGATTGGGAGTGAGATCAGACCAGCCACTCCCAGAGGCTGCAGGGAAACCTTCACCAGTCTGACCGTTTCACTCGGGGATATTTGAAAAGATAAACCAAAAACAAACAAAAGAAAAAAAAATAGGAAGAGGGGAATTCAAACGCTGCAGTGAATCATTCTACAAATCCCAGCTCCAACAGGCAAAATTGCTTTTGCTTACACTGGCAGAAAGCTGCAAGACTGCTGACTTCCGACCCTGCTGCTTAAATCAGGGCAGGATTTGGCACAGGCGACTTTCAAAGCTGCCTGAAAATGCAATATCTCCCAGGAAGGGTTCCAGGGAGAAGGCTTTGTCCAGGCACTGGTTGGAGCCACCCCATGCTGCCCAGTGCCGTTCCCAGCCTGGATGGAGCCACTTGGGGAGGCTGAGCTGGGCTAGACCTGCTTTTGGGAGGCACAGGGCCCCTTTCCAGAGAAACACCCTGGCCACCCACACCCCAAAACCTCCCTGCAAAGCAGTGACAGCTCTGCCACTGTCGAGGAGGAAGAGCCTCTGGTGATGTAATGAAAATTCCCCTTGGTAATTCAGAGAGTGAAAGCTCCCGGTGGCTGCCGGGAAGGGATTGTGAAACTCATTCTGGGAGTATTTGCAGGGAGGAACTGGGGTGTGCCAGGCTGGGAATATCGCTGTGGTGGGACACTGGCAGCAGGCACACCAGCTTGGGTTTGCAGCTGAGAAAATAGAAACTCCAGCTCCTACCACATCCCCTTTGCCCACCCCCTCCGCCTTCCTGGTTACCCACATATCACAGGTATGGTAAAATACCTGTTGCTCTCATCCCTGGTCTGCAGGACACAGGGGATGTTGAAACAGCTATTTCAGGACAAAGATTCAATCTGCCTGAAACCCCCAGGTCATTCAGGCACTGAAGTGCAAAGCCCTCCCCGGCACAGACTGTTTTCTCTAGAAGTACTTGGGTCTCCTTGGGGTTTCCCGCTTATCACAGGCGGGGATGAAGGTTTACTCATGGGGCACAGGCTCTGTTGCAGAGCTGACAGAGTTTAGAGAAAATCCACCTCATGTCACTGCTTTCTGAAATAGCCACAGACACAATGGAATGCGGGAAGGAGTGGAACAGCTTTACACCAGGAATTCTTCCTTGTTTTCAGACAGGGGCACTCAGGATTGACTCAGCTTTGGCTTCGCTGGGCAGGCTGAGACCTTTGGCCCTGCTGGGGTGGGACAGCCAGGGCTGTTAAAGGGATCCAAGTGCATCAGGATTCCCCAGTGCCAAAATGCAGCTGGCAGTTTCAAGGGTCTCTCTGCTGAGAACCCTCCACAAGGCACAGCCAGGTATGTGCTGTGACACCTGAGAGGTGCTGTACTCCCAGCATTCAGGGAAGGTGACAGGGAACAGGGACAGACAGATCCAAGTAGCACAGAGGTATTTAAAACCTCTCAGAGATGCAGTGCAGATTCTCTTCTTGGCTTCCTGCCCTGAAGAGTCGTGCCAGGAGGATCTGGGCTTCTTTACTCCTCTTTTTGGGGTCCCAGGTCTGCCGTGTGCAGAGCAGGGATGTCAGTCTTGGTCTGTCTGAGGGGTTCAGCGAAGCTTAACCCTGAGAGCCTTGAGGGACACTATGCGTTCATGGGGAGCAGCTGTGAATGCAAGAACTGAAGCTCATTGGGGTCATTTTCCGCCAGGGCCCCAGGGAAACACTGGGTTGTAATGACATGCACTGGGATCGTTTGTCAGATGGAAATGTCATTAAGGGCCCTCATGTCTCTCCAGGGAAGACACCAGTGGCTGGGGAGGGCTCTCCCAGTGTGCACATCGCTGGGTCTATCTAGTTAGTTCATGTTCTGTTTGCCTCTCGTGGTCCCCTGAGATATGTTCAGGAAAGGAAAAGATGATTCTGCTTGACTCCCCTTTTCTCTGTTGGACATAACAAGGATTGACATTCTTTTAAGTGAAGAGGAAAAGGCAGGAGATGGGAGCCTTGGGATCAGAAATGTGAGGGTCTTCCAAGAGGATTTGCTCTCATTTAGTCTGTGGTTACACCTCCCCTCCCCTCCATCTCCCCATCCCACTCTGCTCCCTCCTAACACCCACACGCACAGCAATCTTCCACTCCCTGCTGTGACTTCCCGGGGAAGATGCTGTCATGTGAAATCCTGGGAGAGAGTTACCACATGGAGCTCTCCGAGAGCACCGTCCCTTGCAGAGCAGGCCTGCAGACGGAGGAACGCTGCGCTCCCCCTCCTTGAAATCCTCAGCGCTCTCATGGAGGAGCTGGGGGGAGCGGGGAATCATCTTGGAAGCTTGGGAGCCGCCTACACACATGGCAAGGCTTGTCAGCAGCTGATAAAAGAGGTGGGAGGTGGGGAGATTTTGAGGGGGAAGAATGTGGAGGCTCTCGTGCCCACATAAGCTCCCCATCCTGTCTCTGCCAGGGCTCCAGCAGCCAGGATGGCCATGGGCTTGGCCCCATCAGTGACACTGGGAAGAGACCCCAAATAGGGACTCAGATAACTACTGTCTACTTCAGCAGTGACGTAAAGGTGTAGGGAGCAATAAGCAATTACTTATAATAGTAATCTGACATGCTTTTTTCCTCTACAAAAGAGGCATTTCCTTTTGTAATTAAAGCACAGGCTGTTCTGAGTTCTTTATACACCTGCACACCCACAGCTTTGGGGATGGAAGTGACAATGATCCCCACTCTCCAGTCACTTACCGGTGACCTGCTACCCTTAATGATGGGGGATTTATAACTGAGAAGGTTTAGCACAGTAGGGTGCTGCCATCAGGAAAGGGCTGGTCTGATCCCCACGGTACGAGAAAGCAGCCAGACTCCCTCCTCACCAGAGTTGTTAAACAGACAATTATGTGTTTGGTGTTGGCATAAACACAGGCAAATTAGTCACTGGAGAAAACCCCACTGCCTGTGATGGCTGGCTGTGGGAGAAGGTGGTGGTGACAAACACCTGTGACAGCAGAAGGCACTGGCCTTTCCTGGGCACAGGTGCCACCAGCAAGAGCCACAGAGATGGCAGGGTAGGAACCCAGCACTGGCTCTGGAGTATCTCCCCAATGGCAGCTGTTTTTTGGGGTGCTCAGCATCATGCAGGACATGAGCAAACCGGGCCACAGCAGAGGCAGCAAAAATCAAGGTGAAATCTTCAGGAGGATCATTTGTGGAGGACTGAGGAAGGGTTTGTTCTGCCCTTCAGAGAGCAGATGGAGAAGCCAGAGCTCTGCAAGGAGAACAGAGTGAGGCACTGGCCTGGTTTCCAGGAAAGGAGAACAGTGTGTCACAGAGAAGGCATTGAAAAGACCTGAGGCTTCTGCCTCAGCTTTCTGACTTACTCCTGCAGACACGTGGGTGTTTGGGAGTTCAAAAGGCTGAACTGGAGGCTGTCCTGCAGCTGGCAGAGGACAGGAAGCTGTGGGCTTCTCCAGAGCTGCTGGAGCATAGACCACAGTGTTCTTGTCTCTGCTGGAGATCCCTGCTCAGCTCAGCATCTCTCCCTGCAGCGCTGACCTTTGCAGTGGGAGTGTGGGAATCTGAGCTGGATGGGAAGACTTGGTACAAAGCACTAGCTCAAGTGCCCAGACCCCCCAAAAGACACTGGCAGCCCTTCAGCAGCATCTCAAAACCTCAAAGAATCTCTGACATCCTTTCCGGCTGGTGCATCCCACAGCACAGGTAGGGCTGGGCACACCACACGTTTCCTCCAGCCGACCCACCCATTTCCTATTTTCTGCAGACATGACAACTAGTGAGTTAATCCTGCAGGCCATAAACTAAGCTGTATTAGCAGACACCATCTGTCCTTTTTCATTTGCTGATGCACGACCTATTTTGCTGTGTAGTGGAGCAGGCACTGCAGTTTCGGGGCTTGCATGTTGCAGTGTCCCTGTTGCCAGGGTATAATCCACTGCTTGCAGTGACCTGCTAATGGGAGAAAGCTCCAGTGAACTGAGCACCAGTGGGACCTGCTGTCGTGGGCAGGTGGTGGCTGAAGCCTGTCCCTGTGGCTGCTTGGCCTCAGAGGAGGTTTGAGCTTCAATTTCACAAAGCACCAGTTAACACCTGGGAAGGGAAAGGAAAGGTCTCAGCAGGGCTTCCAAGGACAAGAGCATGACTGCCCTCAGCAGGGTCTCACCTTACCTGAAGCTCCTTCAGCAATGGCCAGGGGAAGGACACTGTGAAATAATACCCTCTTAGAGCCACCACCCAGCTTTCACAGCCCTGGGGCTGGGGACACAGAAAGCAAAATAGAAGTGAAAGGGACTGTTTACTTTGGCAAGGGAAGAGACATATCCACACTCCCTCACTTGCCAGGAGGTCGTGGAGAGACCTGAATTGTTCAGGTCTCTTTGGGATTATCTGTGAGAATAGGGCCCCTGCTGTCTCCTCCTGAGGGTGCTCTTTCCCTGAGGAACAACCCTTCATTTTGTCTCAGAGGCAAAGTTTCCAAAACACAACAACCTCAGCACCTCCAGAAGTGCCATCACACAGGGATCATTCTCACACCAAAGTGGGGTTCATGGGAACAGGCTGTGTGCTGAGCTCAGCACTCCAGCCACACTGGCCTGGGTTAATTCCTTTGTGGTACACAACTGAGCAGGGGCAATCCCACCAGGACAGGGGAAGAGAGGAAGAGAATTCTTTCTTTACCCCTCTAAGGGGATCTGGTCATGTCTTGGAGCAGTCTGGTGACCCTTGTCTGGGTACAGAAGTACAGACATTATGAAAGTCATAAAACCATCAGGATTTTTCCAAACCCGTTATCATTAGTTGACTTAACCAACTCTTGAAGCAATTCCAAAGGTTAGTGCCTTGCTGCAAGAAGCCTTCTGAATTTACCAACTTTTAATTTAACTCAGTGCGGGTGGCAGAATTTTCCCTTGAATTCTGAAACGAAGAGCCAGGAAAGTCTGTTGTTTGCTGTAAGGAATCAGGGAGGGAGCTGAGCACAGGGACTGGATAATAACACACTCATCCGTTACTGAGAACCAGGATGGTCATTGCCCACTGACCTCTGCCTGGGCTCCCAAAATCAGCTGGGGAATTTTCAGCTTCCTGTCTCACTGCACAAAAGCAGAAGAGAGAGTGGAAGGGTTTATTCAGACTGACCCTGGCCTTAGCCAGACCACTTCTTTCTGAATTAGCTCAGTTGCAGCATTTGGGTTTTCTGAGGAACTCCCAAGTTGCTGGGTAGGATGTGGCCCAAATTCACCCACTTCTGTGCCATCAGTGTCCTCTGAGTAGCCAGTGCTGGCTGCCACAAGGCCAGTGCCAGAAAGCTGGCCTGGAGTCATTCCCTTTTCCTGCTAGTCCCACTCTTTTCTCTTTGGAACTGGCTTAATCTCTGAACCCTGGGGTTTCCTACCCTGCTGGAGCCGAGATCAGTGATTACTCCTGCACAGACTCACTGCCTATAGAGATGTTTGACCCTGTTAAGCTCTGTAGCCACAGCTTCCAGGAGCAACAAGCCCTGCTGTCTCCTTCCTGCCTTCTCCAGGCTTTGCCCAGTGCTCCCTTTTTGTGGACACTCACTTGGCCTCTCTGTCAGACGTGACAAGAAATAATGACTTTCTACAACACGCCCTGATGTTCCTACTGTTCTCCTGGCGAGGTGTAATCTCCATCCTGCACTTGCAAGAGGATAGATGGTGTCAGGATCTCTGTGCTAGCAACAGACTGACGGTTTGGGGTGCAAATCCCCACAGCAGGACTGACCCCAACCTTTTTTCTTCCTTTCTTTGTGCTTTGGGAAGAGAATTGACTCAGGAATTATATTGATCTGAGTCCAAGAACAAACAGCCTCTCCTGTGTCATGTGAGGAAGAGGAGCAGGGAAGGGCAGACTAGAACGTACCCAAATCTGTGAGTACTGTCAGTAGCTGGGAAGAGGAAGAAAGAGCCCATGTGGTCAGCCCTGGAAAGGGCAGTTCCTGCCGAGAACTGGCTGGGGAACATTCCCATTTTCATAACCAGCAACAGCTGTCAAAAGGGGAAAGAAAAGTGATTCTGGACGCTGCCAGCACCACCTCTCATCTGCAGCCGGGACGGGAGAGCAGGGAGCTCCCAGCACAGCCCTCTGGCCCCGCAGCAAGGAAAACTTGTGTCATTTTCCAGAGGGCTGAGCCAGCACTAACCAGGTGGGAAATTTTGAACATGTGCTTGATCAGGCTTCCCTTGTCTCAGCTGAGATCTTTCCCCAGCCTAATCCCTGGCTGCTGATTCAGTCCAGGGCTGCTCCCCCTGTGCTTTGCTCTCTCCACAGCAGGACAAGGTGGGCAAATGGGGTGGGGAGCTGTAGTTTGGTGTGTCCTTCATTCCTGGGCCATCATGGAAAGGCAAATGGGTTTTGTTCTGCTGGGGTTTGCTGTTGAGCCCTCCCTTTCTTTCCCCAGCCTGATGCCATGACCACAAGTCCATTCTCTCTGACGTCTCTTCAAGCAGAGCCCAACTTTACCACAGCCAGGAAATTTCTCTTCTCCCTCCCTCCACTCCCTCACCCCTTCACCACCATGAGAAACCCTCTTCCTTCTCTGAGACTTGTCATATGTGGGTTGTCTTAGCCAGTGTTAGAGCAAATTACCCCCTGTGCTGCCTGAGGCTGGGCTGTGCACAGCAGAAAACTGAGTAGGAGGTTTCTGGGACGATCAGTGAGCACTGAGACCTCAAATGCTTCTCTGAAATCAGGTCCTGCTGCTGCTCCAGAGCATCCTTCCAACAGAGAGGCAGAAGATGTGACCGCCTCTCATCTGCCCAGCCTGGCCATCCCTGATCCAGGCTGCCACCCCGGTTCTCCTGAGCAGCAGGGAAAGTCCAGTGCCCGATACTGAAACAGCAGGAGCTGCCAAGAGCCTCCCAGCTGCCTCCGAGTTCTAGGATCCCTCCCCAGATTAGCCCTGCAGTCTCTCAGGGGGAACTGTGAGCAAAACCAGCCCTATTTAACCAAAGCAGAGGCAGCCTGGCTTTACACGGACTCCCTCTGCCTTTCCCCACTCCCTTGGCATCATTAATTCTTGGGGAAAAGCCTCTTAAGGCAACGCCGACTCCTGCACTTCCCACTGTACGTGCAGCCCAGCCACAGCAACATGCAGGGGTTCACGTAGCTCTGGGTCCTGCTTCAGCTATTCCCACCCACTTTCCTTGGATCCCCTGCAGGATTCACAGCCCAGCACCCAGGGGTGCTGCCTATCCCCAGACCCGCGCTCCCAGCATGGGATGAGCAGCAAAACTGCAGCTGGAAAACCTGGCAGTGGCCATGGAGCAGAGCCCTGTCCCTGGGCTGAGAGCCAAGAATGCCTCTTTCCCATCAGACACGCCAAGGCTTTGAGCTCTGCCAAACCCCAGTGTTTGTTCCTGCATTTGGCAGGGGAGGGATGGCAACAAAAGCATGTGCGAGGCAGGAGGAGTTCAGTGAAGGAGGGAAGTGGGTTTCTCTTGGGTCTCAGTGACCTTTTCTGGTTTGGAAAGAACAGAGATGTGCTGAGATGCTCACAATGCACAGCAAGGCTGTTTCCACTGCCCCAGCGGCAGCAGAACAAACCCCTTGGCCTCCTTCAGTCACAGGAAACTGGAGCCCAGAGCCACAGCCCAGCCTTTGGCTGCTGGGGTGGAACCACTGGAAATCCAGCTCCAGGGAGTCGGTGCCTTTGCCTGTTTGCAAGGAAAATTTATGTGCAGCCGTGGAGCCTTTCTATGGGCACCTTGTCTTCCAGCCCTGGTTCTCTGGGATACAGCTCATGCTGTGTGATGGGAACAGTTTTAATTCGTCTGGCAGGGGCTGAGCCAAGTTCTCTTGGAGCCCATGGACTGGGAGTTACATCGGCAATGCCCTTGGCCACGAGGATCCTATTGACTCTCCTCACCTCCCTCCTTAGAGAAACAAGCGCAGAGAAGGATCTGTTGGAGCAGAGCCAAGAGAAGGGCTGAGACTGAAGAGTCCACTGAATTCAGCAATTTCTCTGTGTGCTTCCAGCCATTCTTGCTTAACCTCAGAGAGGAAAACTGATGCTGACAGGAGGAAAGAAAATAAAAGGCTTCTGTGCAGGTAGATGAGGAATGCACCTAAATCCTCCCAGAGCTGAGAGTCAGGAGCAGGTTTATAGCAAAGATAGAAGAGCTGATTTGGAAAGCTGATTTGGCCAAAGGGATAATATTTCTGTTGGGAACCAGAGAACTATTGATTACTCAAGTAACCTCAACTATTAAACAAACAGCTACCTCAGCAGAGAGAAATTTCAGCCTGGGTTTAGGGAGGGGATGGAGGGGACTCCAGGGTGGCCCAGGCAGAAGTGGGAATGTGTGTTCCCACTCTCCTTGACTCAGCTGCTGCACTGCTGCCCCACCTGCTCCCAGTGGTACCAGATAAGGAGTGAAAACAAACACAAGGTAGGCGCCTGTGAGTGCCCCTGCCACAGGACTGGGAAAACATTCACTGCAGTGGAGTCACGGCCAAGATAGACTGGGGAATAGGAAGGATTAAAATGTCTCACAGGACCTGGCTGAGCTCCCAGGGCCTTCTCTGGACACTGGCACAAGGGCAGCTCCTCCCGGCGCTCCAGGTCTCTGCAGAGGCTCAAAGCTCCATAGCTCTTTCCCCAGGAGGGAGCACAAGTTCCCATTTATTGTGTTTCTGTATTACTGTGTATCTGACAGCCTGTGATAGGGACCAAATGCACAGGTAACAGAACGGAGTCACACGAAGGCACTGGGAGCATGTCAGAGCCTCAGCTGCTGCAGCTGATGTGCAGATGCCAGGCTATGTAATATTCACATGATCATCCTTTTTGCAGTGTAGGCAAATATGGGGGAAGGCAAGGAGAGCCAGCTGAGCCGTGGAGAAGGTCAAGGACTGGGAGGGTGGGAGGGTTGACTTGGCCTTTCTGCTCGTAGGAGGTTCTGGTGCCATTTCCCCACTAAATTTTGAATAACCTTGGAAAAAAAAAAGTCAAGTTGAAACATGACTTTGAAAGCAGTCCCAGTGCTGGTCATGCAGAACTGCAACCTCAGGGACTGAAACTGCAGAACAGCAGCGTTGACTCCTCCCTGCACCCTTCCCAAACTGTCCCTGGGATCCTGGCTCTGGCCGTGCCCAGCGAGGTCCCACTTGGAATGCCGGGCCCTGTCCCGAGCTGGCTCCCTCCCAGCACAGCTGCCCCGTGTGGTGCTGAGGGCTGGCACGGAGCTGATGGGTCCTCTCCTCCCTGCCTGCCCACGCCAAAGGCACAGAGCACAGCTGGCCACAGAGCCACCGAGGTGACAGCACTGCCTGTCACCCTCCATGCGTGGGGCTCCGAGCCCCTGTTCCCGCAGAAGCCCCACAGAGCAGCACAGGCTGGTGCTGGTTGCAGTTTCCATCCCATAAGCAGCACTTTGGCCACCTGGGCCGCTCCCAAACTCTCCCTACAGACCCGGCATCTGTGCCTTGATGGGCAAGGGCCATGCATCACACAGCAATTGCTTCCCTAATTAAAGCATATTTATGCTCGTTACTGCAATTCTGCTCTCTCACATACTCTCCAGCATTCCTGGCTGCATTTCTCCACGGCCCCACTGCTGCCCCCAGCCCTTTAAATGACTCGGAAAGTGTGTTACTTCAACAAAATGGTTGCAACAGGAGTATCAGCCTCTTCTTGTTCTTGGATTTAAAACAAGGTTTTTACTTTGTGCCTCTTCCATCTCCACCCTTGTACTGGTTTCTGATACCCACGGGGGTTACCAACACTGGGCTTTTGGCCCCAAATGTACTTTCCTCGGTCAGATGCACACTGGGGATCCTGACAGGCCGAAATCAGGTTAGCACAGATGAGTGGGTGCTAACAAACTCACTTTCTAGTTTGCTAACGCTGCGTGTAGGTGTAGAGTCCCTATATCCCGTGGAATCAGAGCTGTGAACCCACCAGCTTTTTCAAGCGTTAAGGAATGAGCCCAACTCTTGCATTAGGGAGAAAGATGACGTTCCCCCCAAGGGAAGGGGGCAGGCACTGCTGGGCTGCTACAGGGCACGGAGGTGACTGTCCCCCCTGCTCCCTCTGCAAGCCGATCGGATCCCGTTATGCAACCGTGGTGCTAAAAGGCAACACGACATCCAGAGAGGTCTCAAGGACTTTGTTATTTTGCCTTCCAGGACTGCAGATCCCCGGGATCCACATCCAGAGAGCACCGGGCAATGATCGTGCTCCTGGCTGCCTTCCCCAGAACTCTTGCTTGCTGCACAGGTAGGGTAAGTTGCTGAGGCTGCTGGAGATGTGCCGTTTAGGATTCCCACCCCAAAGGCCCTGCTGGGATGGATCCCAGTGCTCCAGCTCTGCTTACAGCCTCCTCTAAGATAGATGTAGCTCAGGGGACAAGGTATCCAAACTTCTGATTCAGTTCATCAGTGATCTGTGCTCTGATCCCTGGGGAGAACTCTGCTCCCCTTCTCCAGAGAAGGACCAGAGCTGCTTCCCAGCCCCTTCAGCCCGTTCTGGAGGCGTGGGTACTCCTGGCTCTTCCCAGCACAGTGCCAGTGACACACACTGGTATCCTGCGGGGAAGCATTTGCACCAGTTTCTGCACCAGCCAGCCACTGACCTGGTCTCGCTGTCCAAGAGCCAAGCCCTGCTGTGCCAGGCTGTTGGGGCATTGTATAATGTTCCTGCTGCCCGGGAGCCCTCCCGCAGCACATGCCCCGGAGCGATGCCGAGGCAAGCGCTGGTCCTGCAGCCGCTGATGGAGCCCACCCTGACCCGCTGCCCCCGAGCATCCCTTACCTGGCCCCGGAGCCCACTCCCGGCGCAGCGCTCTCCCCTCCGCAGTCTCCCCGCTCTCCCTTTCCCACTCCCCTTCCCTCTGCACCACCTCCCTGCGTGATGTCAGCGCAGCCCGGCCCCCGCAGCCTCCCCAGCGCACCCATCGCATCCCACTGCTGCTCTCCCTGCCCAGCGGTTGCCACAGCGACAGGAGGGGGAATCCCATCCTCCGGTCCTCCACCTCGCTTGGTATCACCCACTGCAGCTCTCCCCAGAGAGACCGCGGGAAGGACATGGGGACAGCAGGGGACAGCAGCAGGGAATGGCCAGAGATGGCCTTGGGGAAGCCGTGGCTCAATTCACCTGGGAGGGAAGGAAGAGCAGAGGCACTCACGGGAGGCAGGTCCAGAGCAAACACCTTACCCACAGTTCTGCCCGTGCCCCCCTCCCCGAGCTCTTCCCACCTTCCCACCCGCTCCATTCGCTGCTCCCAAGCAGTTCTTTGTTCCTCAGCCCCACGCGCTCGCTCCATCAGGCACAAACTCCCCCCAGACCAGGGCCTGTGCTACTCGCCCGCAGCAGAAATCTCTGCAGTGACTTCTCCTCGCTCCCAGGTCAAGGTCAGAGATCAGGTAACGATCAGAAACTCAAGACCAGCTCCAGACCAGACCATCAGGAGTCAGTGGGCTCATTACTACTAACCACAAACCCACAGTGAAAGGTTTGTCTGCAATCCCTGTCGCCCATGGTTTCATTGGGAAGGGAGAAGGGCAGATACATTTTTAGGTCTGCAGCACATTTTTAATGGAAAGAGATGGCCCAGGGCTTTCATCCCTCCCCCCATCCAAGATGCTGTTTCTTTTCAGCAGAAATATTGCTGCATTAGAGAACAGGTCACTTCCTCTATCAGTGAGAATTCAGTGTCCTATTTGATGCTGGTCCTTGTGCTATAAATAGGAATTTTCCCCTTTTATAGTTGCTGAATAATTGTGTGTATGAAATATGAACGCAGTTTTCAAAAGAGTGCCTGATAAGCAGCTTGCTGGAACGAAATGGTTGAGCAGAAGGAATTTACAGCACCTGCAGAGCATCGTGTGCTGTGGAAAACATTCAAGGTCAGCGTGAGACAGACAGGTCACAGCACAGACCCAACTCCAGAGGATGTAGGAATGAGCCAACAGCCTCCCACTAATCCATTTCATGCTCCACACTCAGGTAAGGATCACATGGAGGCAGCTCAGCTCAGAGAAGCCAAGACTTCTCCATCCCACAGACCAGAAAGCCAGGAGGAGCAGGCAGAGCAGGTTTTTAAAACAGCAGGCAGGGAGTAGAGGACACAACCCCAAACAAGGAAGAGCACAGTTTAACATCTACCATCAAAAGAAACAAGGGAAGGACACCACAAACGCCAGAGAGGCACAAGCTTGGCTTCAAAAGAGGGAGCACGGTAATGGGAGGTACAGAGAGGTAATAAAGACACCTGAGCACAGAGACTGAATGGCGGAGGAGCAGGAGAGCCCAATTAAGCTGGAGCACCAGTAATTTCTGGAGGAAATGGGCATATGCAGCCCAACCCTTCCTGCTGCTGGGCTACAGTGCCTAAACCAAAGCACTCAACACAAGCAGGGTTGCAAGAGCTGTGGATAAACAACTCTCCTTCAGCACACCAAGAACAGCCTCCCCTGGAATGCCTCAGAGGGTCAGGGTCCCTGTGGAGGCAGGAGAAAGGGAGGCCAGGAAATGCTCTCATTCCCTGCAACTGGACAGATTTTAACTTGTGAATTTAGAGAGGCACTGGGGGAGGAAGGGACGTAAGGTCTGAAAGGCACAAAGCAAATGAGCAGAAACAGAAGCCACGATATGCGGCTTCCAGTTGCTGCAGGAAGAGAATAACATCAGTTCCTTCACATACTGAAGATGCAAAGGGAGGAGGAAAAAAAAAGGAATTACACCAGTTAAAATACCTGCAAGATGCTCTGGACAGAAAAGCAGAATACTTGGGGGATCAATGCTTTCAGAGTCACGCATGGACAGGAAGGAGAACCAGCAAAAGACACCATTGCTATGGTGATGTAAAGCATTGGACACACTCAGTAAGGAAAAGAGATAAAAGGAATTACAAGGCACATTTTCAGCTGCACAGAACATCCTTGAGATAGGATCAGGCCCCAAGATCCACCCAGCAGAACTGTTAGTCAATGCTGTCATCTGCCTCCTCATCCTCAACGCTGTCTTGCAGGTCAAAGAGGACACAGCACCAGATACAAATGTAAAGGGGTTATTTTATTATTGATTCAGAGGTTAGACAAGGCACCATTTGATCTAAAAAGAAATGCAAAAAAAACCCCAATTAAGTGTTATTTTTGCAGGCAATTAAGAAAGTCTCTTTTGCATTTCTTCAGCATTGTGTGAATTCCAGCTTGGTCATGATCACAGAAAAGCCACCCCATTCCCAGTAAGGCAGGTTTGGACTAGAGCCACAGCCCCTCTGTTCAGCAGCAGAGAATCCTTGAGAAGTCTCTATGCCAGGGTTTAGGAATGCAGCAGAACAAGAAAAACAAAACTTCCAGGAAAAGACCATGGCACCTCTTTTTCCTGTCCATTTCAGACATGATGCATCATTTGTTCCTTTTGGTCGTCGCTGATAGGAGGCAATTTTAGAAAAATCACAGCAAACTTTTCAGCGGCTTCAGAGTACCAAGAGCCCACAAGACAAGCCCTGAAAGTGCTGGAGAAGCCTGGAATAGCACCTAACCCTACCCTCCAACAGGTCAAGGACCTGCAGCTGATCACTGAGAGATGTTTCACTCTTGTTTTGCCTCCCCAAACGTGATTTCTAAGGAGGCCACCTCTTCTTCACAATGATTCCGCCAAATAAGAAATCCAACCAAAACCCAACCAAATCAGCCCCCAAACCCCTTGTTTACCACCTCCTTGCCCCCCCTCCCATCAACCATACCCCCCGCTCCCAGCTGCCCTCCCTGCACCCAAGGGAAGGCTGCAATGGGTGATGTAGCAGTGTGCAGCGTTTGGTGGTGTCTCATCTGGTTCACGGAGTCACTCAGCTGGAATAAATGGGAACAAAGAGAAAAAAAATATTTAGGGGAAAAAATCAAACAAAATGAAGCATGGTTCATGGCAGAAAAAGGCTGGTGAGCTGGATGCAAAGTGAGCACAAGGGAGGAAAGGAATGGAGAGTGGAGGAACATCTTGTTCTTGCTGTAGAGTAAAACCCTGACCAAACCCAGGAATGCCAAGTGGCTGGGAACCCTTCCCTGCTATAATGGTGGTGGGGAGGGGGCTGCAGCTCTCTTTCTCTCAAGATAAAAGCTGCTTCTACTCAGAACTTCTTTACAGCCACTGAGATGCCAGGGCAGCTCTAACACACACTTTGTCCCTCCCTGGAGCACAGCAATCCCATCCCAAAGGCTATCCTGACCTCCTAGCACGCAGACACGTGTCGTGTTGGGGCTGCCCTTCCACAGGAAAGCCAGAGACAAAGCAAGGGCCATCTGGGAATCCCAGAGGACCACGGGCTGCTGACAAAACCAGCCCTGTTTACTTCCGAGCCCTTTCTCCCCAGTCATGTGCTTTCAAGAGAAACAAGTCAACTGCTTGGTTCCCCGGTATTATTTCCAGTTTGCTGGAAGGGAAGAGGTTGTTTCCCTGGAAAGGATGTATGAGGACAGAGAGGGATTTTCAGACAAAAGAGAAATTATCAAGAAAAAGAGCAAGGGATTCCTGAGGATTAAGCATCTGGTCTGGACACAGAGCCCACAGCAGCTCAGTGAACAGGAGGGAGATGGGCCATTTCCTCTGGGAAGGAGGGTACTCAGTAACACTCACTCAGCAAATACACATGGAGGGCCAAAGGACAAAGTTTCACCCAAGCCAATCTATATTTACAGCGTGGTCCTCTAGGAAGGGCTGGAATCCCTCATGGACAAAGGTCAGTGCCAGCCCTGCAGTGTAACCAGCAGCAGCACAGTGGCCCTGAGAAGACCAGGCACTACAACAGAGTGTCCTCAAACAGAGCCTGACGGAGGATTAGCTCAAGAAACAGGAACATTTCCATGAGCTCATAATGAAGGTCGTTAGCTCAAGGGCACATGGAGCCAGTGGTTAATAACACTGTCTCTCCAGCCTTGAGAAATCATTTGTTTTGCAATAAGGCTTTTTTTATATTTAGACTTTGGGATCAGGAGAAGCTCAACACATCTTTATCTCCTTGGTCAAAACCAAGGCAAAAGTGAAGAGAGAAAACCGAAGTCCTTTTCCTATCCTCAGGAGATCCCAGCCAGCCACACAGTGGCTGTCCGACTCTGACCACAGACTTCACATTGTTAAAAAGGCAAGAAGCAGCTCACTGATTTGCTGTATTAGGGCCCAGAAATCACAAGAGGCTGAACCCCACTTCCTGCCCCCCAAGTCCCATCAGCACAGGATGACAGGCTCGGGTAACCTGCCATCCCACAAGGAATAAAACACATACAAAGAGAACAGGTTGTCACCCCGCCCCGAGCAGCAGACAAGTTGTCCCTCCCATGGCTGTCCCCCCAGCCACACACAGAGCAATCCCACATTTCATTCCTGCAGCTTCACAACACCTCCGAAAATCCTTCCCCCATTACTTAATCGTGATCTCCAACCTTCTCCTGGGCTCCTGTGGAGCAGCCAGGAGGAGCTGGAAGTACAGCTGATTCCAGGGCGGTGCACCTCTAGGATGAAACAAAAGCTTCCTGACCCAAAAGGGTGTAGATCCCATTTTTGGCAGCTGGAGCCTGGGCTCGCTGCGGCCTCTAGAGGCCAAAATCTCCCACATCCGCAGACAGACTGACGTTCACATATAGCGAGATAGAGACCGTTGACAGCTTGTTTAATTAGAGAATTAGCACAGCCCTGCCTTGGGCTGCATCACCTTGTCCCCTCCCTTTCTATCTGCTCAGCTCTTCACCCTCCCTGGCCCCAGAGAGACAGGAGACAGAGAGACAGAGGAAGAGAGAGAAAGGAGAGCTCCATCCTGGGACAGAGCCCTAAATGAACATAACCAGGTCTTTACATGTTGCTTTCGAGAAGGCTGCCAGGATGCTGGCAAACACCACGTCAGGAGACTGGGAGGCATCCACAGCCGTATGGATCCCTCTCTTGCTGTAGTAGGAGACCAGGGGAGAAGTCTGGCTGTGGTAGGACTTCAGGCGGGTTTTCAGGGCGGTTTCGTTATCATCGGAGCGGCGGATCAGGGGCTCTCCGGTGACCTGGGAGAAGCAAGGGGACACTCTCCAGCTTGCTGCAGCCTGGCACGCTCCCCCCTTCTCTCCACAGCTACCACACCCCCTGCTCCCCTCGTCCAGGCCAGGCTAAATGCAGAGCTGCAGAGGCAACCCCCAGGTCTGCGGGGCAGACGGAGTGAACCTGGGGCAGCCAGAACAAGTCCCAGAGCAGTCACTGAAGGCAGAAGGGTTCAGCATCGTGGTCGTTCCCCCACACACCACTCTAGGAGCCCTGAGAGCAGGCACCAGCTACAGTTGCTCCTCCGGATGGAAACCAGTCACAACCCACCGCAACTTGAGCTGTGGACAGAGTCCAACAAGTTCTGAGGCTGGCAGAGCCCGGGCCAGCTCTGCAGCACGGCCATGCCCTTCATCCATCCCTCCAGGCCTCGCTCCCCGCAGTGCCGTCGGCTCAGGCTGCCCAAGCAGTTCCCCACGCTCCCCAGAAAGCCAGGACAGAAGGTACAAGAGAAGGAAAGAAATGAGTTTTGTTCCAGGGAGACTGCAAAGCATCAGCTAAACCCAAAGCAAGGTAAGCTGTGGCCTTGGGAGCTCACATACATCGTCCTTCATGGGCTCTTTTGGGGGTCTGAACTCCTCGTGATACGAGCGGCCACTTGCTGGGTGAATCAGCCTGAGAGAGAAAATAAGTGTCAGCAAAGCAGGACAAGGTCTCCTGAACCTGCCACTCATCAGCACAGAAACATCTGCAGCAGCAACACGAATTGCCTTCCACTTGTAAGAAAATTCTCTGTAGTTATTTCTGTACCAAGGGCCTCTTCAGTTTGGAAAAGCAGCTGCAGCAGGAGATGGAGAAGGGATTTTGACTTCCTGCTTTACTGTGAAAGGGGTCTGGCTCCTGGAGGTGTGAGGGTGACATAGTACAACAGAAAACACATCTGAGCTCAGTCAGGAAGTTCACTGGTGTGCAGTGTCCTATGTAAGGAGCAATAACAGCTTCAGAGAAGGAAAGGTTAGAGTCTAGCTGGGGCACCAAGGATGCTAATTCCTATCAGCAATCCCTAATTTATAGGGCAAGGAAGGGGCTCTGCTCAAGGCTGGTTGCTCCAGCCATGGGAGAACAGGTGAGGGATTGCAGCAGAAATCTAATATAGACCAGCACCACAGCCAGCCGCAGGCACTGTGAGAACAACCTGGGATCTGAAATCATAGACTAGGAAACCCCAAGCTGTGCACTGAGCACTTGGGAGGGAAGCGTTACCGTCCAGTGATCCTCCGGATCAGCAGGGAGTCAGGGATGCTGAACTCGATGACGGAGTCGAGCTTCTCCCTCCTCTTCTCCAGGAGCTCATCCAGCTGCAAGAGCAAACACCCAGCTCAGAGGGGCTGAGGGCCCGGGGACCCCTCTCTGCAGGGAAGGAGGTGCCAGAGCAGTCCCTGAGCAGGACCTCACGTACCATCTCCGCCTGCTTCACCGTGCGTGGGAAGCCATCCAGCAGGAACCCGTTCTTGCAGGGAGGGGAGTCGAGGTTGTTCTCGATCAGCTCCACCACCATCTCATCGCTCACCTGCAGAGAGGGGAGATGCCTGTGGTCAGGAGGGACACCCTGGACTCACACAGAGCTGCTGCGCTCGTGTGCACATGGTGGGCCAGCAGTTGAACTCTATAATCCCTGTGGGTTCCTTCCAGCTCAGGATATTTGGTGACTCTACGATCCATGTTAGTGCCCAGGCTGCTTCAGGCCCTTCCTACTGCCATCCCTGGTCCCAGAGGCAGCACCCACAGCACAGGGCACTGCTGTCAACAGCGTGAGAGCTGCACGTTCAGACCTGCTCATGTCAGGGAAGCACTCCCTGCTGTGATTGCCACGGGAAGCACTCCCTGCCACGGCTGCAACACCAGCATGTGGCCAACGAGACCTTTCACTCCAGGGATACTCCAGCCTGTCAGGGACTTGGACCAGTGCTGTAACCTTGCTGTTACAAAGGTTGCTGTATTTCAAGGCAGACTGTCAGCTCGAAGACAAACTCCTGAGATTTATTTTTTTTTAAAACCAATTCACAGCAGAAAATATCGACATAACCTTGATTTCCTGTTACTTTGTACCTTCACCCACACATCCCCCTCAGGAGGCAGGAAGGGCAGAGCACACAAGTTGCTCATTGACTCCCATAAACCTCGTGTGAAGTAAAGGCCCAGCAGTTGCTGACAAGCTCTGGCTTTGCTGGATAGTTTTTTCCCACCTAACAATCTCGGCATACCACTGGGATTAGTGCCTTTTCCACACTGCAGAACTACCAGATGCTGCAGCCCCAACAATGGCTGTTTATTTGGGAGCAGCTCTCCTCAGCAGCGCTGTTTTCTTCAGCACACACAGCTGGGACCCAGCAGGATTTGGGAGCCAGGCTGTCACAACAGACAAACAACAGCCCCACTGGCAGGGGGGGGAAGTCTGGGTGAAGCAACAAGTCATTTCTGTGCTTTCCTGATTACACCCTTCAGAGAAACAGCTCCTGGGCACAAACCCACCCCAAGCTACTGTGCTCCCAGCTGAGTTATCACAGAGCCAGAGCACGCTGTAGGATGTCCCCATGGAGCAGCCTGGAGCTGGCTGCCATGCACACACGTGGCAGATACCACCAGCCTCACCAGATAAGGTCCCTATCTTTCACAACCAGCTGGGTATTGCAGGCTCGGTGTTGCAATGAGCAAGAGCTGAGATAAGCCACGTCACTCTCTCCATCTGGGGCCTGCAGAGTCTCCCCAGGGTGTTCCGAGCCCGTGGCAGCCACAGAGATGCCCAAGATCTGCCCCACACCAGGGCAAGTCACTGCAGTTTGTGGTCCCTCAAGTTCCCCTGAGATACTTCCGTCGTTTTGATAATTAGACCCTCAGAAAGTGAATGTCAGAGATTCTAACTCTCGCCTCTTGGGGATCCAAAGCGTGTCTCTCACATAGCACCTGCTGTAACTATCACAGCAACACCTTCACATCTATTTTCACCATGGCAAAGTGCACTTATGTAAGAGCTGGGATGCAGATGAACCCTCCAAAGTGATACCTGAAGTCCAGGTACCACGTGAAGAGAGACAGGAGCTGCAAAGCATGGCTGTAACACCCTGCAGCTCCAGGGGTACACCTTCACCTCAAACAGTGCTCAGGGGCCAGAAAACAGCGAGCCAGACTTCACCCCGCGAGCACCAGGGACACAGGCTGCTGGCAAGCAAAGGGCAATTCTGAAGGGGAAAGATGTTTTTATAGGATGTTTCTTCTGCAGGATAACAGAAGGAAAACCCTCATCCCACCCCTGCCTTCACCCTGCAATCTGCCTTCCTGCACTAATTAGTTTTGCCACCGAGAATTCCAAACAGGAGATGAATTTTGCCTGCTCTCGCTCCCGGTGCCGCCAGCCCCGCTGCCCTCCCAGCACACCAGCCGTGACCCACCAGCTTCCCAGCATCCATCGTCTCCTTGAGCCGCTTGCCCAGCTCGGAGCCCGAGGCCACCATGGCCCGTAGCATGTCGCCGGTAGCCAGGTGGCACACGCAGTAGGTCTCGGCGAGCTTCGGGGCCTGCGGGAGAACACGGACAGCGGTGAGGATGAACCGGGGCTGCGACCCCCGCCCGGTGGGACCCGGGAGAAGAGGGATCCGGGACCGGGGGGGACGCGGGACCAGGGGGGGACGGGGGCCAAGGGGGACCCAGGGCCAAGGGGGACCCGGGGCCAGGGGGGACCCGGG
>VWZF01005918.1:113448-206376 GCA_013396755.1 Sclerurus mexicanus
GCACTGGGATGCACTGGGATGCACTGGGATGCACTGGGATGCATGGGGCTGAAGCGATCTGGGCTCACAGGAATGCACTGGGATGTACTGGACTGCACTGGACCGCCCTGAGCTCACTGGGATGCACTGGGAAACACTGGAATGCATTGGGCCGCACTGGGATGTGCTGGGGACACTGCTTGTCACTGGGATCTCCAGGTGGCATTGTGGCCCTGGGACATTCTGGCATGGCCCTGCTGGGCACTGTCACCTCCCGGTGCCACCTCCCAGTGTCATGCTGGATGTCACCCCTCGGTGTCACCCCTGGGTGTAGCCCCCCAGCTGTTGTCCCCAATGTCACCCCCTGTGCCACCCCCAGTGCCACCCCCGGTGTCACCGCCAGGCGTCGCTGCGGGGCCAGGGCGGGCGCAGGGGGCGTGTCCCACTCGGGGGCGTGTCCCTCACAAACGGGCGTGTCCATGGGCGTGCCCGCGGGGGGNGGGGCGGGCCGGCGGGGGGGGGCGTGCCCCTCCTCCGTGGGCGTGTCCCTGTGGGGTGTGCCCTTTCCAACGGGCGTGCCCCCCCGTGGTGGGCGTGCCGGTGGGCGTGCCCCCGCGGTGGGCGTGTCCCGCGGCCGGGCGGGCGCGNAGGTGTCCCCTGAGTGGGATGCCCGAAGGCTGAGAGTCCCCTGCGTGGGATGCTCAGGGTTCCTGCGTGGACTGTCTGCATGCTCAGTGTCCCTTCCTGGGCTGCCTGGATCCTCAGTGTCCCTGCGTGGGCTGCCCGGGGCTCAGCATCCCTGCATGGGGTGCCCGAGGGATGAGTGGCCCTGGTGTCCCCT
The DNA here is from genome assembly GCA_013396755.1 of Sclerurus mexicanus. Classification (NCBI taxonomy): domain Eukaryota; kingdom Metazoa; phylum Chordata; class Aves; order Passeriformes; family Furnariidae; genus Sclerurus; species Sclerurus mexicanus. Next base: position 114,269 of record VWZF01005918.1, read on the forward strand.
ACGTGGGATGTCTGGGGTCCCTGCGTGACCTGCCAGGGGCTCAGCATCCCTCTGTGAGATTCCCGTGTCCCCCGCGTGGGGTTCCCAGAGTTTCGGTGTCCCTGCATCCCTTACCCAGCATCCCACCACCGCTGGCAGCGCCGTGACATCCGTCATCCCCGTGCCCTCGCTGGGGTGGCACAAGGGACGTGGGGACCCCTCAGTGTCCCCATATCCCCCAGGGGGCCAGGGTCCCTCCCTGAGCCGCAGCTGGGCAGGGCAGAAGGGCCGAGGTGCTGCCCAGGCCGGCGTGGCGGTGGCAGTGCCGGTGTGGGTACCGGCAGTGAGTGTGCAGTTTTGATGTCAGCGGCTCATCCCTGCGAGTTGTGTGCACTCCCATTCTTCTGCTTGTTGTTATTATTTCCCCTCCTTCGCTGCAGCGCTAGACTTGTCCTGGAGCCCAGATTTCAGCCCCACAGGGCTCCCAGCGCTCCGTTTTACAAGTTTAGCAGCCAAGTAAGTCTTTAAAATGCGGATGGCCGAGCCCAGAGGAGCCAGGCGCTCGCAGCGCCTGTTTCCTTTTCCTTTCTGCCCGCGGAGAAAGGGGAATAATGGATTCCCTGGCTCCCCGAGTCAGGGGGTGCCACTCAAACCTCCCAGAGGTGGGAGAGACACGCAGCCTCGCGCTGCTTCCACGGGGAGCAGGGGTTGAAGCGTCTTCGGGAGCCTTGGAAAAGCGCTGGAAAACGTGACCCGGGCTCATCCAAGTACTTGACAAACTTTTATTAATGAGAAGCTCCTTTGATGTAGTTGGGTTCAGCGTGGAGACGCAGGAAACAGTGCAGCGGGTGCCAGTGCTGGCACGGCAAGAGCTGCTGTTTGCATCGGGTTTGCTTTGTTCCAAAAGAGAAATGGAAATTCCAGTGCCTGTATGTGCCGGCCCAGCTGGAGCACCCCTGGCACCTGGGCTCCCTTTGCTGCCCTGTGCTTTGGGTGTTGGTGCTTTCACTGAGCAATTGGGTTCCTCTGGGAAGGAGTTCTTTTTAGGTAATACCTAGTTTTTATGCTGGGATATGGTAGAAAGCTGGCAATAAGTTGAAAACACCCTGCTGGGTGTTGCTTGAGCTTGTCTGTGGTGTAGGGGAAATGAGTATTTATGCTCCATAAAAACATTTCTTTGCTTTTGACCCCTTCCCAGCTCCCCACCCTCCCCAGGATGTCCCACCTGTGCTGGGAGGGCTGAGGTGGAGCCCCAGTTTGGGTCGCTGGGCTCTGAATTGGTGGGTGTATTGTCTCTTCCCTGTTTTCCCCCATTGTAGCTCCTGTGATTGGTTTGGTTTTTCCTGTCCAGGACAAGTTTTCTGCTGGCTCATCCCCTCCCCCTCTTAATCCTTCAAAAACGTGGAGTTTTCAGTGAAATATGACTGCTGAGGGCCCAGTGGGGAGACCTGTGGTGTTGGTGTCCAGCTCGTGGTGGCCACTCTGTACCTGCCACATCCAGGACCTGGCGCTGCCAGGACCGGCTCGCACCGTCGGAGGGCAAGGAGGACGCTTGGCACTGCTGGAACTGGGATGGCAAATGCACTTCTCTTGGACAGCACCGCTCTATTCCTAAAAAAAATGGCCTAAAAAACCCCAATCCGAGCAGCGGGGCCTCTGCTGTCGACAGGCCGGGGCAGGTCGGGTTGCAAGTAGAGCAGTGGCATGGGAAGGGTCTTGGAGCAGCATGGGGAGCTGTAAATCCTGCCTTTCCCTGATGAGCAGGAGTGAACCAGCTGGCAGATCCCCGTGATTTCTTTCTTTGTAAGAACACCCACCTTCGGCAGCGGGGTGCCGGGGGGGTGTGCCGCAGCGCTGCGGCTCGCCGGGATGGAGGAGGTTTGCATCAGCACTGCGGGGGCACCCACCTGCTCCCCGGGGGGTGGGTTGAGCAAGCGGATGGGGCTCAAGGTGGGGAGTTTGGGGATGGAGGCTCCAGTGCTGCGTCCCGTAGCGTGGCTCCCTTCAGCCACCGGCACCCTCTGGGGCACGGCACCCTCCGGGTGGTCTCATCCAGAACAGAGCGCCACACCTGCAGCTGGGAGGTCTCCAGTGCCATGACCTTCCCCAGTCTGGCCCAGTTTCCCGTGGCTGCACTGGGGAGATGTGACATGGGGTGGTTTCCAGCCGGCACATGCCGGGACGTGCAGCGTGGGTGCCGGCGGGAGTGACGGCATCAGCGCTGGGAGTGATGGTGGAGCTCTTGGGGACCCTCCTGGATGCTGCCACCGTGGCAGAGCCAGCGGGCAGAGGAGTCTGGGCAGGAAGGGAAGGAAGCCTTTCTCTGTCCTCCCATGGGCGCATGGCACCCTGAGCAGGGCTCAGCAGCTGAGGCCGCGTTCCATTCCCATCATGTTTTGGGGAGTGCTGGCAGTCACTGTCCCCTCTGGAAAGCAGGATCCAGTGTGTGGCCTGTTCCGAGCAGCCTCTGGGACGCCTGGCAGCTCAAGGGTGCTGGCAGCACTGCCAAGAGCTTGTAACACAGGTCATGCTTTTCTTGCTCAGGTTGCTGTAAACATTAACTAATCAGTCGTGGTGAAATCCTTTTTTTTCCTTAATTAGCTCTTTTTCGGGACTGGGAGTAGAAACCTGGAGCTGCAGTATCTGAGAAGCTTTTTCCCACCCCCACTGCCATCTCTGCCTGCTCTGTGGCGCCCAGCACGTGGCTTGGCTTTTTTGGAGTGGGACAGCACAGGGTGGATTGTCACCTTGTTTGAGTAACCTTGTTCCTGTTAGGGAGGGAACAACCTTCCAAGGACTGGAGGAGATCCTGGAGTAGCAGGCAGGAAAGGTGGAGGACCCTTGGGTAAATCAATCAGGATTCATTCCCAGTTGGGATTGAAGCCTTCCTGGTGGTGGGTAGCAATCCTGCCCATGCCCATCTCTTAAGAACCTCCTTTTTTCCACTTGTGCCTTTTCTTCTGCCACAGCAAGTTCAACTGGAGGTGTCTGGACCCCAGTGCTGGGGTCTTGGAGGTACCTTGAGCTAAGCAGCTCTCCCAGCACGCAGCTGCCTCCTGATGCAAGGCTGTTGCTGGGATTTCATCCCACAAGGATAAACATGGTTCCTGGGTGGTGCTGAGTGGGCTGCACGAGGTCTCTGCGGTCTGCGAGAGCGCTGGGGGGGCTGGCGGTGTGACAGTGACTCCTCACTGGGGGAGAGGAAGCCCTCCTTCCTCTTCATTGCCCAGGAGGAAGGTTGGCCCAGTGCCACTTTTGGAGTGGAGAGTCCCTGGCTTGAGCAAGCGCAGGGGGAAGCTGGGCCGGATGTCATCAGGCTTCCCATCATTGAGTGGGATAATACTGATTTTTTGGGGGGAGGTGCATGGGAGGCATTGGCTTCCCTGGTACGGGGGGGACCAGAGGCAAAGGGGCTCAAGAAGGTGACCGGAGCCTCGGGCAGCCCTGCGTGTCTGAGGTGGAGCCCGGGCGCTTCCTGGAAGATGTTTTGCTCGTGTTTGTTTTGGCCGGCAGCGAAACGGAGTTGGTGGTTTTTCAGGTGACAGGATCCACCCCACCTCGCCCGGCCGGCTTTCTGCTGCCTTCGCAGTGGAGTCACCACCATCCCAAGGCACGGCGGTGCCTGCCGGGCTGGGATTGCCTGGCAGGGAGGCACGTGCCTCCCCCGTCCCGCCGGCATCCCCGCCACAAATCAACGGAAGCCATTGCCGCCGTTGTCCTGGTGCCCTGCTAATGAACCAGAACCGTGGCAGAGCCTGGCTCGCACGTCCTGGGGCTGTTGGCTGCTTCTCCTCGTTTCCCTGTGCTTCTGGGCCAGAGAGAAAATCCCCATGGAAGGTGGGGTGGTGGGTGCCCGTCCGAGGTGGCCACATCGCGGTACCTCACTGGCACAGGCAGGGGGACGCGGCGTGACCAGCCGGTGTATGGGGCCCTGCCGGAAGGCTTTGATCTCATCTCAGCAGCCAGCTCGCCGCCGAGCCTCTGGAAAGGGTTGTTCTCTCCCTGCTCTTCTCAGCACAGCCTGCACGCATTCCCGTCGGAGCCTTTTCCTTCCCAGCTCATGCTTCGGGGCGAGACCGGAGTCTTTGACCTCCGTCTGCTGGTTTCGAGCCAACCCCCTTTCCAGGCTTGTCTCGCTTGTGTCAGCTAAGTTTAGACTGCTCTGGACATACCGTGGCTGATGCCAGTGGCAAGAAACCTCCCAGAAGGAAGTAAAACAAGAGGTTTTGTTTAAATTTAAAGTGTCTTAACACCATTGTTTGAATACCCGGGTGATAAGTGCTCGTTTTATGCATCTAAAATGGATAAATTGAGGCAGGGCACTGCAGTTTCCAGTTCCTCCTGTCTTGGTGCAGGGAGAAGCTGTGCTGGAGCTTGGGGTGGGTGTACTGGGATCTCTGGATAAAGCTCCATCCTCCTGCACAGGGGGGCTGTGAGCCCTTCCTGGGACCATGGGCTCGGCCTGGCTGGTTCCTGCACGGGGCAGTGTTTCACTGCCGGCTGGAGCAGCAGGGCTGGGACAGGCGTGGGGCAGCGGGAAGATGCTTGGAGCAGCTGGCAAGCAGTGCAGCTCCTCCCGGGACTCTGCTCGCGCAGGGAAGCCCTGGAAGGGACCCCACTCCCTGAGATCAAATAATCCAGCCCTTCCCACTGCTCTCTGTGGCTCGGCCGTACCCAGGGCGTTGCTGCTGTGGGAGCTCCGTGCTGTGGACGGATCCTAGCAACGCCAGCTGAGTTTCCAGGCAGATGAGGCAATCGCTGCCCGTGGGGCGAGGCGGTGCAGTGGTTGGAGTGCTGGCACACCTGGGATGGGGCCAGCGGCACGGTGGGAGCCCTAATTTGTGGGGTTGGTGGTGGCTGTCACCTGTGATGTGCTGCCTGGAACAGCAGCACAGAGGGAACCCTCACAGGGCCATGGGCAGGACCTACAGACTGGCTCCTCTTGGCACCCCCCAGGATTGTTCACACCTTTCCCATTCCATCAGATTCTGCGGGTGGGGTGGGAACCAGCAGAGCCGGTGCTGGGAGGTGGAGGAGGCAGGGTGATGATCTCCCCAGTACAGGGAGCAGAGCAGCTTCCTGGCAGTGAGATTCCTTACCTGGACATCTCCCTCCTGCATCCTGAGCAGCCAGGCCTGCAGCATCCCTGCTGGATGCTGGCCTTGAGCTCCCCCTTCTCCTTCCAGACACTCTTTCTCAAGGCTGAAATCTGGAAGCTCCAGATTTAACCTCTCAGCATTGCCCTGTCTGGTGGGGGGGCTGAGCTGACTGCTGGGTTTGGGGGTGTTCAAACAGCTTGGAGAGGGAAACTGCCAAGGAAGTTCCCTGCACAGCAGTGTTTGCAAAGTACGGAGGATGCTTGTGTTAATAAGCTGGGAAGTTTTATTTCCAAGCTCATGTCGTGGGGTTTTGTATGTCTGGATGGATCCCACCCGGCTTGGGGGCCAGGGAGGGAGATCCTCCAGCATCAGCTTCCCACTGAAATGTGTGGTGGGGCGGGAGGCTGAGTGATCAGATTTGGTGTATGTTTGGCCATGGACATGGTAAAGTGAGTCCTTGGATGTGATCTGAGATGTGTGTCCTGCTTCTGGGTCAGATAAGCCCAGAGATTCCTGGAAGGTGGGGGAGTGGGGAGGGCCATTGGGCAAGATGGTTTGGGAGATTTTGGCTGAGAAGCAGGATGATGAGCCTAGCAGGATGAGCTGGGGCTCCCTCTTGCCCCATTGGAGCAGAGCCACGAGCAGGCTCTGATGGGATCCTGGGTCTGTGGGTACCAGCAGAGGTGAGACAGGTCTGGCTGCAGGTCTTGTGCTTGTGCCTGGTCCCTGCAGCCACATCCTTGCAGTGCCAGGAGTGTCCCTTTGTCCTCCCCTGTTTATCAGTGATCTGGGACAGTGAGCTCTGGGAGCTGTGAGGCCACAATCATATTTATTTTGTTGTTTTCCTGTGCGTGACATGCTGCATTTCCATTTTTCATTTCCTGTTGAGCCCTGTTTCCCTCCAGTGAGTCCGAGTGTGCCGGCAGCTGCCTGCCCTCCCTGCCCTCCTCTGCTCCGATCCAGCTTGTTTTAATAATGCTGGGGAAGCTTTTCCAGCCTCCCACAGGTGATGAGTGCTGTGTTTTGCACCCCTACAGCTCCCATGTGGGTTGTATTCTCTCCCAGCCTCTGCTTTTGCCCGCTTTAAGCTCTGCTGGGACCCCTGCCCAGGTTGAGGACATAGTCCTGCTGCAGTTAGGATTGAAACCAGCTCTGCCCCAGCCTGTTCCCAAGCCCTTGCTCTGCCCTTGCTGCTACCTGACCAGCCACCCCACTCCTGCACAGCCATGGAGCAGTACCTTGATCCCAGTGGGATGTTTGTGCTGACTTCTGGTTGTGTCAAATCAGGGTGTAACTTGTCTTGGTTTTTATTAATTGTTATTTGGGTCCGTTGTGGCCTTTCAGAAATGCTTTTGCCAGCAGCTTATTTATCCCTCCAGGAAACTGTATACAAGGGCTCCCGTGGCAGAGAGGTTCGTGCTGACCTTGGGCAGTTTTGCTACAGGAGCTGTACTGGTAAAACTATCCTGTGGGAGCGACTCCTTTCCATGTGGAGCAGGGCTGGGCTGTCTCCCCAGCCCTTCAGTCTCCTGCCAGCTAATGAGCGTTAATTAATGCCCCTGCACCACCTCCCTGCTTCGGGAATTTTCAGTTGACACGAGGATTGCTACAAGTGATGTTGGGGACAGCTGGTATGTCCATGGCCATCACTGTGTCCCTGATAGGCGCTCGCCAGGGCGGTGATGCTGCAGCCTTGCTGGTGAGGCTGTCCTTAAATAAATGCATCCTGCACCCCGGGTGTGCCATGGATCAAACCTCCATTCCCTGACTCTGCCAACATCCTTGGAATGGCTGCAACAGCCCCTGCCCCACTGCTGGTGATGGTGGGGAAGGGAAGTGAAGCCCCCCAGCTGCACACTGGGGAGCAGTGCCCTGGGGTGAGGCTGGGGAGGACAGCCATGGTTTCATTGCAGGCGGCTCCAGACACTGAGCGTGGAGATATTTCATCCTCTCCGGCTGTTTGGGATGCTTCTCGTTCCTGCTGTGGGGGGCAGTTGCCGGGCTGGGAGATGCTGGGATTCCTTGTCGGGCTGGGTGTGTGGTGGCCATTGCAGGAGCTGGAGGCTCCCCCGACTCCCCCCAGTCTCTGTGTGTCGATTGAGCCAGCTGGAAGAATTCTCCAGGAATTCCTGGCGTTCCCAGCAGGGAGAGGGAGCCGGGATGCTTGTGGATGGAGGGAGCTGGGATGCCTGTGGATAGGGTTTGGTGTGTCAGACCTGCTTCCCTTGGGATAAGAGGGGGGAAGCGCCACTCTCCCTGTCACTGCAGGGTTTGGGGGTACTGGTGGGCCCCAGGCTGCCTTCCCACTCAGCTAACTTGCATCCATGTTGGATCCATTAGGGAGCAAGGCAGGAGGGAGGCACTGAGCACCCTGCAAGCGTGGGGTTATCCTGCTCACCCTGGGGGTGCAAAGCCACGGTGGGCGCTGGGGGAGAGCTGTGGTTCTGGAGGGGCCCATTCTGAGCATCTGCATCTCCCTCCCACCGCTGTAATTTTGGAGCAGCTGCCTGCTTGCCGTGTCTGGTGGCCATCCTGGTGGTATCTGGTCTCTCCCCTGTGCTGGGAAGGGGAGGATGGGGATAATTCAGATGGGATGTTCACGATGCCGCTGTTCCCTCGTGATGGGCTCAGCTCTCCATGCCTGTTTTGGGGTGTGGGAGGGGAAGGAGACCATGTCCCCCTGTGCCCCCTCCGTGGGGTTGTTCCTCCCTTCTCACAGCCCCTTTGTCAGGAAGACGCAGGGTTTTTTTCCTTTTTCTTTTTCTTTAGAGGAAAATTCCATTGTGCTATTTTTAGTGGTGACAACTTGGCTTCTCGCAACAACTTTATTCTGCTCCCGGCGCTGCCGGCGGGCGCGGGGGGATGTCTGTGGGAGCGGCCCCACCGTGCCGGGGATGCAGCCAGGCTGCCAACCAGGCACCTCCAGCTCCAGCCCTGAACCCAGGCTGCTCATGTGGCCACTCGCTGGCTATAGGATCAGCTCCTTCGTGGTGTGATGACGAGTCCACAGGGCTTGGACAGCCCCCTCGAAGGCAGTGCTGTCTCCAAGTGTCACCTCCATCCCACCAGATCCCGGCGATGGATGCGGGTGGTGCAGAGGTTTCTGGTGTAATCAAAGGGTGGGGGAGGCACCTGACCACCTGCCCCCCTTTCCCCCTCGGAGCTCCCAAAGGGATTTTGGCTCCCTGGTTCCCAGGCAGACAGCTGTCAGGGGCACAAGCGGCAACTGGCATGCTGAGGTTGCTCTGCTAGCTGTGGAAAGCAATACCCCCAGTGTGAGTCTGTCCCTGGAGAGGTGTCCATCTGTCCATGGAGCTGTGAAGGGGTGGGCACAGCATTGCTTCCATGAGTGTTTTGGTTTTATTAATATTTTTGTGGGTGGTGTGGGGTGTTGCCATGGGATGCTGCTTGCTGTGGGATGTACCCCAGCACATATGGAGAGAGTCAGGGATTCATGTACCCATGGAGGAGGGGAATGTCCTCACCCCCCTGAGACACAGGGAGCTCCCATCCCTGGTTTTTGGGGGGGATTTGGCTCCTGCAGCACATCCTTGCTCTGGTTTCTCTCCTCTACCTCTGGCAAAGCTCAAAGCTCGTGCCGGTGGGCCAGGGTGGCTCTGCCGGGAGGTGCCGTAGCCCAGGGAGGCAGATCCTGCACCATGTGGTGGGTCTTGCTCAATCTGCTGGGATCTTTCTGGAGATGGAGCAGGGTGGTACAGGGAGAGCAGGATCCACCTCCGTGACAGCACATTTCAACACTGCTGATTCTATTATTATGATGATGATGATGAATTGTTTGATTTGACAGAAGTTCTGGTCCATGCCCAGTGGACAGCAGTCCTGCTGAAGGGCAGCAGTGAATGGGGCAGGTGCTTGGATCCCCCCCGGGCTAGTTCTTGCTGCCAAAAATTCCTTTAAAACCAGTAAATCTCCTTTTCAGCTTCCTAAGCACCTTGCTGCCAGTTCAAGGTGAGCATGTGGCAAATGGGGGGCAAACTCAGGAGGGCTCTGCCTCCCATCTGCTCCTGAAACTCACCTGGCTCATTTTTCCAACACTTTATGACACTTTTTCTGGTGGCTTCTTCCAGGCTGGTAGCCTGGTATCAGAGTCAAAAGGGTGTCTTTTTCCACAGGATGAGGACACTGTGTTTTCTCAGTCTTCTGCCTGCCCATCTTGAAGCCTGATTTTTTGCCCTTCCCAGTTGCCTCAAACATGCTCCTTGCTGGAAATATATCCCCAGGACATACAATCCCTGATTGAGGGGTGGGGTAAGGGATGCCGGGGGGCCCTGATGGTGCGGGGCACTCGCTGGGCTCATTTGCAAAAAGGGGGGTGGCCTTGAGCCATGGGAGGTTTTCATGTGCTTCATCAAATAAGGAAACGCTGCCAGTGGTCAAAGGGTGACGGAGCGAGGAGTGCAGCGGGAATGCCGAGCTGGGGTTGGCGGCAGGAGCTTGTGGGCCACCCTGATGCCACCCAGCTGAGGAGCGGGCTGGGTTCGGCTGGACAATGGACTTGGAGAAGTACAAGAGGTTCCTGGGTGGACTCGGCACCCTGAGAGGTATTTCTGACCCTCCGCGGGGTGGATGTGCAGCGCGGACAGAGCCTGAGCCGCCCCGGCGTCGCATTTTCCCAGGGCTCCGGCTGAGTGCCGCCACCTGCCATCGATCGCTGATCGGGGCGAATCGAGCGCTCCCGGGATGTCAAGGAGTCGCTGGCTTCCCGTGGAGGCAGCTGGGAGGGGTGGTGCTTTCCATGGCTCCGCTTCACTTCCCTCTTTTGTCTTTTATTTGGATTTGGAGCGGCGCGGTCCGGGCACAAAGCGAGCGCTGGGGCAGCAGCTGACCCAGCCCTGGGAGCAGTGCAGGGAGGCTGAGGAAGCTGCTTTGCCAGTACCAACTGGAAAAGAAACTGAGCTCCAATTCCTGCTAAAGGGAGAGGAGCTGGCTGCTGTTCCCACAGGATGGGGACTGATCCGGCTCCGGTGAGGGCATTTTCACTGCATGCATCCCACTGGCTGTGGGTGCACGGTGGCACCTGGGTGCAGATTGCTGTTTTCCCCCTTCCCTTCTTTCTCTGACTCTTTCCCAGGGCTTTGTCCTCTCCTGCCTCGCAGGCTGTCCCTGGAGAGCTGGCTGGGACACCGGATCCTGCAGGGCTGGCCCCTGGCAGGTGGCTGGAGGCAGGCTGCCGTTGTCCCGCTGCTGCAGGCAGCGAGCCCGGGCTGTGGGAGAGCAGCTCAGTTTACCTGGGGCTCTGGGAATGCTTCCCTTGCTTTTTTTCCCCTTTCTTTCTTTACTTCTTCCCCTCCTTGCTGTTAGAGGAGGTTTTTCCTCCGGAATTCCCAGCCAACCTCGCAGACAGCTCTAGGGATTCTTCTGCTAGAAGGAAGGCAGAGCAGAAAACAGAAAGCACCTGGAATGCCATTGCCTGTCATCTAACAACACTGTCATTGACTCGTCCCTTTTTACAGAGTGGCCTCAGCCCGGCTGGGCTTTACCAGCTGATCCCATTGTATAACAAAGGTGAATCAATTCCATGTTTAATTTAGCAGGGAGCCAAGGGAGTTGTCACCAGCGGGCTGGCAGCCTCCCCACCCTCCCAGCAAGGGTTAATCCCGCAGCTCTGTGGCTGACAGCTGCCCTGAGTTATCGCGTCTGGGAGGAACATAATTCACTTTCTTATGCTGCCGTGGTGTCCATCATAAATTTTTCCTGAGCCTCGCTGCAGCTGGCACTGGGAATCAATGTAAAAGGAGCCCTGAATTGCCATGTGCCGGCTGGGCGTGCCGGGGTGGTGACCGGCTCTGTCCCCCCAGTCTGCAGCCCCTTGGCAGCCGGAGCACGGGTGGGTGCTGGGTCTGGGTGCCAGCATGTTTTGGGGCTGCTGCTGAGCCTCTCACACGGGGCTTTCTGGCCCTGCTTGCAGCTGCAGCTCAGCAAATTCCCCTCCTGCCTGCAAGAACGAGGTGCGGGGAGCCAACATGACATTATTAATCGCGTTTACAAGGTGACTGGTTGCAGGAGCTGATCTGGCAGCGTTCCCCTCTCCAGGTGCTGCCCAGAGCCCTGCTGGGAGCGCTGGCTCTTGCATCCCATTGCTTGTGGCACTTTCCACTCCTGCGAGCCTGTAATGGGAACATGAAAACACGGGTGGCAAGTCCCCAAGAAACCCAATCTTTGGGTTTAAGTCTGTTTTGCTGCCTGTAGACCAAGTGATGCCGACTTTGTCTGTCACCAGCTGTGTTTACCACAGCCCTTCACAGCTTTAATTCAGGAAGTGGAGCCGGCAAGGAGAGAGGAAAACACATTGTGGGCAGGGAAAGGGCAGGGGCTGGAAGCACTTAAGGCCAGGTTGGATGGGGCTTGGAGAAGCCTGGTCTAGTGGAAGGTGGCCCCCCATGTCAGGGGGTGGGACAAGATGGACTTTAAGGTCTCTTCCAACTAAACCAGTCTGGGATTCTGTGCTTCAGGGAGGCCAAACAGCTCTGTGAGCAGGCACAACTGCCCCTTTCATGCTGCTGGGGGGCTTCCCCACACATCCAAGCACAGGAGGGATGCCCACCTTTGCAGGCAGTGATGGTTGGCTCTGTGGTGCCCACTGGCATGGAAACACTGTGCTGTGCATCTCGCTGTTGTCATTTGGCATTTGCCATGGATCTAAGTGTGCTCTTGGTGCTGAAAACAGCAGGCCCAGCCTGCCCTTGAGCTGCGGGGCTGGCCTGAGCTGGAGGAAAACAAGGTTTTATTACTGGAGAGGTTTCTTTTCCCTTCTCCCCCCTCATCTCTATTCATCTCCCCAGGGAGGTGGAGGCAGCAGCGGATATTGGAGCTGGGAGTGTTTCATATGTAAATGCTCGTGTATGTAAGTCCAGGCCCCTGACCCCCGGCGCGGTGCCAGCATCCATCTCCTCCAAAAGGCTTGGAGAGCATCCCGGTGCCCCCAGCCCGCCCAGCTGGGATGGGGCTGGGGGGCCCTGCCAGATCCCTGTCTCTGTGCCGGGGACAAAAGATGCTGCTCGGCGAGGGACCCTGCCCCAGAGGTTGTGGGGTCACCCAGACTTTCCACGCAGTTTCCATCTTGAGTTTCCTGGGGCAGCGTCTGTCACAGCCCCGGGGTGACCAGATCCTTGGGCTTGGCTCAGGAAACCCATTTGATTACAAATTTATTGCTGGGTTAATTTTACCAGCAGCATGAGGACTGCTGGTTTCACTTTCTGAGGAGTTTGTTGTTTACTTGGCAGCTGGCTCAAACCCGGCATCTCCTCGGCCCTCTCTCTGTGCATGCCAGCTAATCTGGCTCCATCTGACCTTGTCGCTGCCACGTGCTTTCCCCAGGGGAATCGGGTTCAGATTTTCCTTGTGCCCAGGCAGCCACGAGTGGGTCCGTGCTTGTTCCTGCTGCTTCACCATCGTTCACGTGCCCAGAGTGATGAGTTTCTTGGCTCCGCTGAGTTTCTGCTGTTAAAAAGCGGGGTTCAGATCTTAGGTGCTGGCCCCGCTGCTGGAGGGACGTGTGGAATTGGAGCCGGAGTCAGGAGCAGCCTCCTGCCCCGGTGTGTGCCACCGTGCCAGTGCTGGAGCAGTCCCACAGCTCATCCCTGTGTGCCATCGTCGCCATTTGCTTTCGTCCCATCATGTGGTGGCTTCCCCGAGGAGCAGCCCAGGCTGGGGCCACCCAAGGTGGCTGGGTGTGATAAGAGATCCAGGGCCACCATCTGCCCCAGCCACTGCAGGTGGGGGCCCTGGAGAGTTTTAGTCCCTCTGGCACATGGCTCTGCCAGCCTCGTCTCCCTCTGTATGAGGAAGATGGGGCTGGTTGCTCCTGGGAATGGGTTGATGACACTCCTCTGGCACAGCTACCTGGGGAGGTGTCCCCTGGGGACCACTGCCAGCTGTGGGGACTCGCAGGCTGTGCCCCTAGCTGAGGATCCCTGTTGATTTGCAGCTGTCTCACCATAGCCTTGTGGTTTTAGCTCTGGAAAGGTCCAGCTTGGCTGTGCTGAGGGAATCTGCTGGCCTTGGGCCAGGCTAGTGGGGTCCAGCAGATCCGAGGCTTGAACGAAGCGGACAGAGCAGTGTTAGCAACTGGATTATTTCATTTACTTTTTAACAGGGATTAAGTTTCTCTGTGGGAGAGCAGGTCTCTAGGGAACTGAAGTTTCAGGCTCCTTCCTCCCTCCTTTTTTTTAATCCTGCGTTTCTCTCTGCTTGTGCTGCACACCAAGGCTGACTGGCCAGGAGCTGGCAGAAGCACCTGGGATGAAGCATCACTTCAGGGCATGGCACAGCCATCACCCTGGCCGAGCCCATGCGGGTGATCGAGCATGAAAGGACGAGGACCAGGTCCTGGGAGCTGTGGGGAGGGAGCTGTGGGTGCCCTGCTTCCCAGACCTCCACTGTCCAGTCGAAGGGTGCTGGTGCTGGCTGGCAGAGCGAGCTGCTGCTCCGTCGCCCGCCTCCTGCCCAGCACTAATCAGGTTTCACACTGCTTAGTTTGGGACATCTAATGAGATCAGGGCTCAAGGTTGCTTTGCTGCCTGCCCTCCATCTGCAGAGGAAGAGGAGAGAATTGGCTGCTTCCTTCTCTTTGACCTCCATTTGTCCATTTGCATATCCCCTGTTCCAGGGTGGCAGCTCCACCACCACTGTCCTTGTGTTTCTTGTGACCCTGAGCTGCTTTTTGGGGCGCACCTGGGGGGCTGAAGGCAGAAAAAGGGGAACACACACATCTTCCTAAAAGCACCTTGGACTGTGACCTCCCTTTGCCTTTATGCTTTATTTGTGAGGAGCAGGATAAGGTCACCAGAGCTGGGGGCTGCCAGCCCAGTCGGGGGCAGCCCAGCCCTGACCCCCCTGGCCCTGACCCCCCCGTTGTGTGGAGCCTGTGCAAACACAGCACCCCCAGACAAAGCGCAGCCAGTTCCCACCACCCGAACGTTTTCCTATTTCTCCCGCTGCCAAGCAGCCTTTGGTTGGCGTTGGAATAACAGGCCTCTTTGCAGAGACACCAGCTCTTTTGTTAGCTGGTAGAAAAGGAGTTCTGATGCCGGCCATCCCTCCGCCTCCCGGCTTTCCTGCTCCCTAAGGCGCTGCTGTGGGAAGTGCAAAGCTTGGACTTGAGCAGCCGAGGATGATCCAACTCCAACCCGGCTCTCTGCAGTTCTCCCTGGGGCTCAGCTCTGCTGGGGTGCAGCTCCTCCAAGAGGCACTGGGGCCTGGGACTTTATTTTGGGGATTTTCCCAGGATTCAGGGCATTCCTGGTGTTCAGCTCCTGTGCAGGTAGTGGGAGCAGGCGCTGGATTCAGCCAGGGCTTGGGCTGCTCTCAGGCACAGGGCTCTGCTGGGGCTTCCATCAAATCTTGTGGTGGGGTTTTTCTGGTGTTTTTTATGTTTTGTTTTTTCCACGGCTTTTTCTCCCCACTGTCGGGGTGTGCTGGGAATTATGGAGCGGGTGTTTACCCAGCCACAGAGACGGCGGCTCTTTGGAGGTGTGTGGCGTTGTCCCCGTGGCCGGAGGGGCAGGGAGGGACCCAGAGATGGCATCGCCTTCCTCCTCCTCCCCCAGCCTGGGAAAGATGCCACCTCTCCATGTCAGCACAGGCCCCTGGTAGAGCGTGCAGACGTGTGTGTCCTCTTGCACGTGGGCGTGCGAGCTGATGTTGCTCACTCCCAAAAAGCCACGGTGTTTTCTGCCGAGAAACCTTTGCCGTTCCTCTCCCTGTGCCATCCCCATTCTCTGGCATCACCTCATCCCTCTCACCCAGCAGTTCCACGTGCACCCAGGACGGCTCCAAGCGCCCTCGCTGCTTGGCCGTCTGCCTCCGGATGTGCAGCTTTTATCTGTGCCCTGGTGCCACCGCCTGTCCCTGTTCCCGGCTCCCTCTGCAGGGTGATGGCACTGAGTTCATCCCAGCTCAGCAGGGGCTCGGTGCTTTCCCAGAGCCAGGGTTACGTGGCCGTGAGTTTTGTGGCATCGTTCAATGAGCGAGCTCATAGGGCTCCCTGCCAGCATCCTCGCAGGGGTGACGAACCAGGGGAGGCTTCCGAGAAGTAGAAAGCGATGAAATAATGCCTGAACTGCTGCATCAGCAAAACCCCAGCAGCCTTGGAGAGGGTGGATGGAGGGTGGTTTGTAATGCTGGGATAGAAGCGGTGAGGTCACCCTCACCTCTCCTGTGTGACGCTTGCTCTCGGGCCGGAGGGCTGGATCAAAAGCCTGGACAGTTTTGGAGAGGGGGGGAATGAGACGTGTCCAGGATGACATGGCATGCACTTGGCTCGTGTGCGTGGATCTGCTGGGATCCGTGTGGTGGGGAGCTTTGGTCACTCTAGGGGATGCGTGGAGGGGTGGGCACCCTACCTGCCCCGGGAGCAGCAGGGCTGGAAGTGCTGATGGCTGTGGATATCCCTGGGAAAGGTGCTGAATGTGGAGCACAAAAAAGTGAGCTCCAACAAGGAAAGGAGCCTGGAGCTCTGAGCCGATGCCCTGGAGATGCTGACTGCCCTTCCTGCAGGAGCTGTGGGGGCCGGGTGAGCCTCCCTGCTCCTGCTGAGAAGGGAAGAGTCTCCTTTTAGGTTATTCTGGAGATTCTTGAGGCCATGTGTTCTCCTGTTGGCTCCATCCATCTCACTGGAGTTGGTCCCCTCGGATAGCCCCTGTTGGGATGTCACATTCCCGTAGACCCCACAACCGCTGGTGTGCTGGGGGATTTGCTCTGCAGCCTGGGAGCAGGAGTTCATGCCAAGCCGTGCTGCTGGGGAGTGATTAAGCTGTGAGCAGGTGGCTGTCCGGCTCAGCTGTTTGCCTTTGCAGAATGAAAGCCAGCAGGAACGATGTTTGCTTCCAACCTTACCTCAAACCATCTCATCCCTCCCCTCCACCTCCATATCCCACCACAAGGTGGGCCTGGGAGTCCTGTCCCACATCCCCCCCCAGCTGGGGCAGCAGCTCTGCTGTGGGAAAGGAAGTCTTGGGTTTTTCTAAGATATTATTCTAATTTTGGTGCCCAGACGTCTGCTGGAAAGGGGAACATCTCTGTCCTTATCATCAGAGCTTCCTTTTGCTGGTTCCTCAGCGTTCTGATTTTACCGCTAGCAGTGAGAGGGAGCTCAAGGTTCCCCCCTGCAACCCCTTCCCTCTTCCCTCTCTGCTGCATCCAGCCGACCTTTGGCAGCGTGGGCAGCTCCTGTGTGAGAGATTTCCAGGCGAATATTGATCTGTGCTGCCCTCGCAGTGCTGATCCAGGGGGGGTTGGTGCAGAACAGCCCCCAAGCCCTGGGCTGAATGAGACTGCTCTGGTTAATGCAGTTTAAGCCCAGCTCAGGCTCTCACTATTCCCTGCGTAAATGGGGAGCAGCGATGGGGTACTCGGATCCAAAATCCCTATTTGCCCCAAACCCCATATTTGGGAGGTTGGTTTTCCAGGGCCACGGGAGTGTTGCTCTCTGGGAGGTTGCATAGTCCCAATTTTTTCTGACCTTTCCCAGCCCTGGAGTTGGGTGGTGATGCCAGAGGGCCAGCATGGGACCCTGCAGACTTCTCCCCGTTCCTCCCAGCGGGACCATGTCCGCTTCGGGATGGTGAAAGCCAGAAGGAAATGTTTAACGTGGGGAATGTGCCCACTGTGCCAGGAGCTGGAGGCACGTGGGCAGGGCTCGGCGTCGGGGCCTGGATGGCGATGGGATCACCGGCTCTGCCCGCACACGCTCGGGCGGGTGATTCACCTGCAGCAGGAGAGGACTTTGAGTTGAAGCAGCGGAGCCTGTCCCGCGGGGATGCGCTGGGCAGCGTCGGGAGCTGTGACCTGCCCCGTTCCACCTTGTTTTTAATAGCCCGGATCAGAAGGAACGTCACCTTTGTTCTGGCTTTCCTTTCCCATGGCTCCTGGCGCCGCGGGCAGGGTGGAGCGGGGCTCCGCGCCCCGCCAGGGCCCTGCCCGTGCTTGCCGGGGGTGCGCCGGCACAAAGGGGTGCGCCGGCACGTGCGGGTGCGCTCGGCAGCCAGGGCTGTGTCTTGCTGAGCTGTTTGTCTGTCTGTCTGTCTCCAGCTGCCTCTGCTGCAGGTTGCGGGGAGGGCGTGATGCCCCAGGGTTAGCCATGGGGCAAAGCCGTGGTCCAGGGGGGTATGAGCGTGGCTGAGTGTTGGTGTGGGGCGTGTGCTCTGTCTCTCAGCTCAGGGTTAGGGCTGCAGTGGGTTTGCTCCAGCACGGTCACCCCCCTGTCCAACCCAGCCGGGCTCCTCACCCCTCTCCAGAGCGGGGCGTGCCCCTGGGAGCAGAGGATGATGCTATCTGTGATTTACCTGGGCATCTCTGTTCCAAAACCTGGAGTCTCTTTCCCCTCCTCAGCAATTCTCAGCTGATGCCATGAGCGACTGAGATTTGCCCTTAAAGCTCCTAGAAAGGAGGAAAAAACAACAAAAAGGGGAAAAGCATTGCTGAGGAAGCACAGCAGGAAACCTGGCTCCTGTTCTGCAGTCACGAGTTTGTGTGTGCTCAGCACTGCTGCTGGATAGGACCTTTACTCTGTTGTGGGGCCAGGATGGAGTGACCCTGGTGGCCCTTTAGGGCAGAGAAGCCCCCCAGGATCCCCCAGTACACTCACAGTTGCTTCCATGTCCAAGCAGGAACCAAGTGGTTCCTGCTGCAAGTGATGGAGGGCTTTGGTGGGCTTGACTGAGGGGCACTGCCAGCACCCCATGGCACATGGGATGCAGGCAGAACCTCAGAGCGATGCTTCTCCCCCGGTTCAGTGCTGCTGGATGCCAGCTCTGATTCTGGCTCTGGCCACTGTCCCCAATGGCGTCTGGTGATGCCCGCTCCGGCGTTTCCACAGTGCCACCTGGCTGCCACCTCCCGGGGCTGGGACACGTGGCCCTGGCCGGAGTTCATGGGGCCTCGGGTGCCTCTGAGAGGCCACAGCATCCAGAGGATGAAAGAGCACCCCATTGGTATCACCCACCCCGTGCCAGGGTGCCTCCATCCCTGGGATGGTGCCAAGGAAGTGAGGGCTGTGCCCAGCTCCCATGTGCCGCTGCCCGGCAGCTTCCCTGGTCATATAAGGAGATGCCGGAGCCGGGAGCCGCGGCTGTGTCGCCTGAGCATTACTCACTGGGGAGGCACATGGAGGGGGAGGAACTGCCCTGGACACCCAGCTCTTGGCCAGAGCCAGGGGTGACTCAGCTCTGGGCAGGAGCACAGCTGGAGCGAGGCAGGGTTTGGGGTCTGCACCCCCAGAGCTGCCCTGTGGGGTACCCTAAAACCTGGGAGGGTGCTGGGGGGTCACACCATTATTCTGGGTGATGCACAGAGCTGCAAAATGCTGCCCAGGGCACCCTGTGACATAAGGGGGTGCTCTCTAAGGTGGGGACCCCCCTGTGGGAGGGCACGGCCTCTTCTCTCCCCAAATTCCTGCGCGGGTGGGAGATTCGTGTCCTCTCCCCACCCCTTTCCTTTCTGGGCTGAGGCGACGGTTGAAGCCGCCTTGCAAGGAACTAAAACGGGCTGTTTGTGTTTTGGATGCTCAGGGCGGTTTCCATGGCAGGGAGGGGGGGCAGCCTCATGCTGGGGGCTGCATCCGGGGATGGGTGGTTCCCAGAGCCCTGGTGAGTCACCCCAAAACCCGCCGTTGGCTCTCGACACCCCGGATCTGCCACCTCCTGCTTTATCGCCTTCCTGCAGTGGTTCGTGCCCAGCGGGGACAGGAAAGTGGGGTGATGGTGTTAAACTGAGCAGGGTGAAGTGGGGAGGTCACAGGAATTCCCAGGGTGGCCTGGTGCAGCCAGAGGATGTATTTATATGTAAAAATATGCATTCATGTAATTGTATTCAGGAGTTGGACTCGATCTTTCTGGGTCCCTTTCAACTCAGGATGTTCTATGGTTCTATGACATGATTTTTATATCTGAAGTTTATTTATATCTCTAAGTAAAATATATATTTACAGATGATTGTATATATTTAAGGAGTTTCTTTAGCCCAAAGCCTTGTCCAGCTGGAGCAGCTGGCAGGGCTCAGTGCAGTTTATCAGCCCCTCCATGTGGGAAGCACCCAGGAAGCACAGGAGCAGCTGAGCCCCTGTGGGTGCAGCTGGGATGAGGGAAGTGGGAAAGCAGCTCCTGCTTCCCAGACTCTTTTCTGCTGGCACACCCCAGCCCCATCACATCACCAGCAGCCATCTGCCTTGCAGGGTGTTATTTGCCCTGCTCAGGATGGACCACGGGCCCATTTATGGTGGCCTCGTGCCTGCTGGTGGGTCATTCCTCCTGCAGCCTTAACAGAAAGCAGACGGCTTTGGATGAAAACTATGCTGGGATATTTTTCATCCAGGCAGGGATGCAGCTCTGGAAAATACATTGCAACAGCGCCGAGCCCCGGGGTAACTCTGTATTTTTTGTTGCCCATCTCGTTATTCCAAACAATGTTAGGAGGTCACAGGGGTGCAGGACCCCCAGGGAATGATGCAGTCATTGGATCATGGAATGGTTGGGGTTAGAAAGAACTTCAAAGGTTGTCTCATTCCAGCCTCCTGACTCCAGTAGACCAGGTTGCTCCAAGCCCTATCCAACCTGGCCTTTAACACTTCCAGGGACGGGCCACCCACATCTCTAGGCAACCTGTGCCAGGCAATGTTTGGGTCTGTCAGGTTTTTGCTTGATATGGTTTTCTTGGTGAACTGGACCAGCTTATGGCTGCAGGGTTTGGGGAGCTGCTCAGGGTTATAAATGCAATATAAATCTCTGTTTGCAGCTGGGTGACAGCCTAGACCTCGTGGGGTTTTCCAGCTGTGGAGTGGGTGCTGCCAGATGGCATCCGGTGTGGTGCTGCCCCTGCGTGAGCTGGGGCTCCTGACTGGGTCAGTAAATCCTAAAATGGGATTCCTGCCTCTCGCATCAGTAAACCCTGAGCCAGGCTGATGTTCTGCAGGTCTGCACTGTACCATCCTCACCTTAACAGCTTCCCCTTCGCCGCCAAGCGTCAGCAGAACAACCCTCTCTTGTCTGAGCCCTTTGGGGAAGGCAACGGCAAGAAACGAGCCTTTAATCCCGTACAACTTTCTATCCAAGAGCAAGTTCCTTCCTTCAGGAGCTGGAGGGGGGACATGGTATGTGATGGGCTCTGCAATCAATTCAGGCTTTGTGGGAGCCTCCCCACCCAGTTTGCTTGTGGTCACAACAGCCGAGGGGCTGGGGAGGTACCGGCTCCTCTCAGTTTCCCTGTGCCATCCGTGTCCCGCCGCTGCCGGAAGCGGTTCTGAAAAGAACTGAAACTCTGAGTAACGCCCAACACGGTGCGAACGTTAGTAAATAGGGTTGGGCTGCAAAGGCTCCCCGTGCACGGTGTGGTGTGGGGGGCAAGTGGGACACCCGGCTGTGGCAAAGGATGGGGGGTGGACAAACCTCTGGTGTTAGAGCATCTTTTGGGGGTATTTCCTTGTAGGGGGGTGTCCTGGCAGTTAATCATTAATCTGGGCATCCAGGGAAAGTGATGGGAATGTCCGTTGGGTGCTTGACTCCTGGAAGTCCAAATTCTTTTGCTGTTGCTTTTGCTCCCTTGCTGGGCAGAGGGTTTCCTGTGAACAGATAGTTTCTGGGGCCAGCCCGGGGTACCAAGCCCCCATGGGAGCCCTTTAAAGTTTAAAGTGCTGCCTGCGTCTCCCAGCCACTGCCCCTCCATCCCAACTTCCCTCGGTGCGTTGGCATCGCCAGGCTCTCTGCTGGCAGGGGACACTGCTGTCACCCATGGTGGGGGGCTGAGGTTTCGTGCTGCCCCCAAGCCCCCCGTGAGGATGCTGGTGTCGTGGCGATGACCACACGGCAGCTGCTCCCGCCGATATCCGCTCTCTGGCGGAGCCACAGCCGACCTTCCAGCGCGGCTGGGAATGGAACTCGAGGAGATGACGTCTCTGCCCGCCGAGCGCGGGGGGGGACGAAGTTTGGCCGCGAGAACTCCGAGGAAAGATGTTTGAGCCGGCCTGACGCTCACTTTGTCCCTCTACCCGCCCCCTCTTCGAGCTCCCAAGTCTCCCAGTCCCAGCGGCGCTGGTTGTCCCAGGCCCTGCCAGCTCCGGGGACACACAGCCAGCTGCAGGCAGAGGCGCAGGCAGGAAGTTTTGGAAGTTTCTACAGGCAGCGACTTGGCCCCCAAGCCCTCACCCTCCCGGCGATGCCAGACCCCGGCAGCCTCAGGAGAAAGAAATTCGGAGCGAGGCTTGGGATAACGGGCCGGGAATAGGAGACAATGCCTCTGTCGGAGAGCTCCTATCTGCCGCCCGCCGCCTTTGTCCTGAGCCACGTCCTGGGCATCGCCGGCGTCCTGTACTGGCGCAGCCGGAGCAGGGAAGGTAGGGGTGTTCGGGGGGCAGGGGGGCACAGACATGGCTGGTGTGCTGCCGACGAGGGGCACGGGTTGTTTTCCCTCCCCGGGAGCTGTGGCAGCGTCCGGACAGGGATGGACATGGCTGCGGGGAGGAGGGAGGAGGACAAGGCAGTGGGGACCCTCACGGTGGCCTTCAGCCGTGTGTGGGTGTGTGTGTGTGTGGGGGGGGTCAGAGGTTTTAGTGCTTAAATTTGGCCTTGCCACTCATTCCCAGCCCGTGTGGGGCTGGGAGCAGCTGGGATTAGGGGGGTTCTCGCTGAGGGGGAGGCTGCATTTTGTCTGGCACAATCGCACGACACGTGGCTGGGTTCTGCCTCCCGGTTCTGCCCCGGTGCGGGGCAGCGTCACTCCCAGCCCTCTCAGCAGCAGCGGCGTCTCCGGGAGCCACCAGCACCAGCAAGACACGGCCCTGGGAGATCCTCCCGGCCCTGGCACGGCCTTGCCCGGCAGCTGGGGCTGACCCTGCCTCAGTTTCCCAAAATAGGGCTCGCACATGACTGCCCAAGGAGGGTGAGGATTCATTACGGGGATGTGCGATAGCTCCGAGGCCCTGGACAAGGACTCGGTAGCTCCTTCTGCCTCCCAGCTTCTTCCTCCTGGGATTTGTTTGTTTTGATTCCTCCTTCTTTTTTTCCAGCAGTGCTTGTTCTCGCCTGTGCCTCCTCATGGGGCCTCTTCCCCAAGGCCGTGACCGATTCCCTCTTTTCTTTCCCTTTTTCTTTGCAAAGGGGCGGGACTGCGCAGCCTGGGCAGCACAGAGGGCTTTTCCCTGGGTAATACTTTGGGATACACTTCTTTCTTTCTCCCTCTAAACTACCGGGAGAGGGAGATTGAGAGGGAATTGCACAAACGCGTTGCTGTGTAGAATGCACCCTGTCACCCACTAAACCCAGATTTACTGCAGTTCCTCCTGCTGACCCGCTGTTCCTTCTCCATTTAATTAATCTCTGTGGCCAGGCAGTGTTGTCCAGGGATGTACTTGGCTCCGTCCAGGGGCCTCCTGAATGCTTCCCATCTTGGCTATCTCTTCCCTGTGCTGACCTACTCCTTTGCCCTTCTTGCAGGGGTGTATCCCCCCCAAATTCATCCCTTTTGGAAAGCGTTGCAAGCAGCAAGTATATTCTATATCTGCTTTCCTTCATCGCTCCTTCCCAGAAAAGGGCACGTAAAGCCCATCCCATGGGCACAGCATCCTGGAAGACCAGGGTCATCTTGCAGCGAGTTTTTTGCCCTGCGATGCTCACACAGCTCTGCCAAGCATCTGCCCCACCCCACTCTCCTTTGCATCACCACTTCTCAGGTGTCTCCCTCATTAAGTATCTGGGTGTTGGATAGTTTTCCACCGCAGGTATCTCTTGTGCATTCTTCCAGGCTGAATCAGGCTCCGTTTCCTCTCCCTGGGTGAAAGGCTCTGTAAATCCCGCCTGGTTGGCTCTGTTGTCATGATGGATTATGTCAGCTCTCAAGTTGGCAGCCAGCATGTTTAAATACCTCCTGCTCCTCAGTCAGACAGGTTTTTTTGTGTATCCCCCTTCTTAACATTACCAGGTTTAAGAAACCCCCATACATTCCCATTCTTTGCTTGTTTTGAAGTGAAAGCAATGGGGTTTGATGCTTAAAAATTTGATATTTTGGCATTTTTAAGTAACCAACCCATCCTTCACCCCAAGGTTGTCTCTTGTTGTTTAACGCCACTTTCACACTGTGTATGGGTTTGGAGATGTCCTCAAGCTTGTCTAGAGCAGGGCCTTGTCTGAGATTTCTCATATTCCTTCAGATTTAGGAGGAATTAATGAGCTGGAGCAAAATGTTTGGGAGCCACTTCCCAACTTTATTCCAGGAGGCTGAAAGAGCCTGTGGGTGACACAAAAGCCCACATGTTCCCTCCTGAGGATGGCAGAGGACCATGCCAAGGAGCACTGAGCGCATGCAGGGTGGAGAGTGCCAAGGCAGGGTTAGGATTAGGGATTGTGCCTGAGCAGACACCTTCTATTCTGCTGATTCCCAGGGCTGGGACCAGGCTCTGGCAGCAGCAGGCTGAGGCAGGATGAGGCACATGGTGATGGAGTGTGTGAGCGAGCAAGGCCAGCGATGATGGAGGAGACATCCATGGGGGAGCAGCAGCTCCTGGCCAGACGTGTTGGGAGCTGCTGGGGACAGGCAGGCTGCCAGGATAGAGGCTGCTGCAGGCAAACGGGAGGGGAATTGTCTGTGCAGGGTGTTGTGATGGTGCTGGGGGGGTTCTCTGGCACCCAGTGCCTGTGGGAGCCATCCCTGTGATGACAGCAAGTGCCTGGGGGCCCTGATGTCCAGGAGGATGGTGAGTTTTTTTCATGCTCAACTGATGGCTCTGGTTTTGGAGCAATGGAAACCAGCTGTGGGGCAGAATGGTTTTCCCTGTTCCCCCTCACTAGCTGGGTTCACTTGGGGGACCAACAGCAGAGGGAAAAATGCCAAAACCACCAATGCTCCTCGGTCCTTGCTGCTTCTGCCCCTCTGTGGGAGATTTATGCTGCTGTGGTGGAGACCACACAGTGCCCTGTTTCCTTTGGGATCCCTGTTTTTGGGTTTGAGGTGGGCCGAGCTCTGTTGTGGAATTTGAGGAGAGGAGGTGCGGAGGGAGTTAAACCACATGTGCAGTCTCTGCTGATGATTTTCCCTGACACTGCCACCAGCCTTTGCTCCATGCCCTGCATGTGAGGGAACCTGAAGCTTTGCCGTTGCTTTTCCTGTTGCTGGCTTCTCTTCAGAGTGGGACAGATTTCCTTTAGCCACTGTAACCTTCCCTCTGGCCATGCCCAACCTGCCTGCTGCCCAGGCCATCTCCTCTGCTCACTGTCCCTGGCTGGTGACAGGGTGGTTCTTGGTGGCTGGGGTCAGCAAACCTCTGCTACACCAGGGAGGGGACGAGCATGGGGGGATTGCAACAAGTTGTTTGTCAGGGTGACTCTGGAAAAGATTAGCCAGGGAGAGATAAGCTTGCAATGCCTTAATATTGTTAGTAAGCAGTAACCAGCATTATTATTAGCTCAGCCGATAGCGCGGGTGCGGGCTGGGGAGGTTTTAATCTGGTTGGAGCCCAGGAACCACCCAACAGTGGGGAGACAGGGAAAAAAAAAGGAGGAACCCCCCCATTTCTGCAGGAGATGAGAAGAGGGAGCACACTGAGGAGCTGCTGGCCTGCAGGCAACCTTGGGATCCAGCACTGGAGGTGTCTGGCTGCGGACTGTCCGTGTGGGACTCGGTGACGTGCCTCCGTCCCCGTGTGCTCCGCGCGATGCTCGGGGACACGCTCCCACCTTCCCGAGGCAGCACTCTGGCTCCTCTTGCGCTCCTGGCCAGGGCAGCAGCTGGCAGGAGGACTGCAGGGGGATTATATTTAGAAGAAAAGGAAGAGAGGTGGTGATAAGGCGGCCCCCGTTATCTCCCCGCGTGCCGAGCGGGACTGTGGCTGTGTCCCAGCTCCAGCGCTTCGGACCCGGGACATGATTTGGGCAGAAGCTGCGGGCGGGCAGGCGGGAGCAGGGAGAACAGCCTGGCATTGTCCCTCCTGTCCCTGGAGCAATTAACTGGAAAACAAGGCGAGGAAAAACAAGCCAGGAGCCGGCCAGCGGGCATTGCCCAGCTCTGCAGGGCGAGCCTGTGCCCGCACCCCCAATCTGCCGGCCACAGGAGCTGCACCGCACTCAGCACCGCTTCTCTCTCACGTGCCGGAGGGAGCGGCTCTGCCCTTCTGTGCTGGGAGCGCTCCAAGCTGCTTTGCTGGCGACTGGGACCGTTGGTGAGGATTTTGCTGGCACAGAGCTGCCTCGCTGGCAGCACCCTGGGCTGGGAGCACCCGGAGAAGCGCGAGGAGCTCGGGCACCGCGGGCAAAGCGGGCGTTGACGTCGTGGTGAGGTTTGCGGTGATGCCCCGGAGGAGGAACGGCTGGTGCCCACGCCAGGGGCACCGGGGGTAGGAAGTGGTGTGGTGGGAGGAGCTGCGGCTGAGAGCTCACCCATCCGCACCCACCGGCGCCGAGGTGCACGAGTGGGTGGTGCTGCCAGAAGACCCTTCCCCAGGAGCCGGGAGGCAGCTGCTGCTTTGCCAGGACCCAGCGCTCCCCATCCTGGGCTGGGGCGATGGAGAGGCGGCATCTTTCGGGGGAGAGGAGGCGTCTGAGCGCCTGCCTGGTGTGCCGGATGTGCTGCATCGGTTAGTACCCACCACCCTCCGCTGCCCAGCCCGTGGGCAGCCCCCATGGCATAGATGGAATACGAGGTGTGAGCTTTATCCACCCTGAGTTAGCACCAGGGTTGGGGAGGGACCCAACACCGCGACTCTGGGAGGCTGAGGTGGAGGAAAAGTCCCTAAAAACACGTGAGAGTGACAGAGCTTCCTATGGCCGGCGGTGCCAGGCAGCGGCTCCGTGGCTCAGCCTCATTGTCCCGGGAAGCCGAGGGCTGAGCCTGGCAGGATGGGAAGTGAGAGTGGATGTAGTTCAACCAACAGATAGTTTTTGGCACCTGGTTACGTGCCTTGGCTGGGGGACGGGGGACAGAGCGGGAAAGAAAAAAGTGACGCATTGCCGCGTGCCACGTGTCTGACTGGCGCTTTTGGAAGGGGAAGCCGTGGGGTGGATGAGGAAGAGGAAGGATGTTGGATGATGCTTTCCATGCTATGTGGATGGAGACATTGGGAGGTTTTCTCGAGGGCCCCTAGTGCTGTGCAGAGACCCCCAGTGACCAGGAAGTGGGATGTGGGGCTGTCCAGCCGGACACGCAGCGTGGATGGGAATCTCTGGCTGAGAGATGCTGGTTTTCTCACTTTTCTTGATTTTTGGCTTAAAACCAAAGCAATGGGTGCTGCTTCCTGGTGGACCCCGATATCAAAGAGGTCTCTTGGGAGAGCAGGGCTGGTCCTTTCCCAAATATCCCAGACATCTCCTGGGCTCGATAGGACAGTGCTCGGGAACCTGGGGTCATGTGCCATGGGTTGGTGCTGAAGGACCTTTTCCTCCAAGGTGATGTTGTTAAACCCAGGTGGTCCCACTGGGCACAGGGCTGGCTGCCAGGGTTGCCCTGAGCCCTCCTCACTGCCTGGGCATGTGGAGGTGGGAACTGAGTGGGACCTCCCTGCACCCTGTGGGATCCTCCAGTGTGTGTGGCCCATCTTGTGGCCTCTCCTTTCATCTTCTCTGCCTTTGATTTTCATGTGATGTTACTTTTTCCGGGGAGCAAAAAGCCTTCCTAGAGCTCCCTTATTGCTGCTTGGCATCACCACAAATCTCCCATCCTGTCACCCCGCCACCCCTGGGGATGGGACCTCCTGGGGGTGTCACCCACATTGTCACCCTTGTCCCACCAGCATTCAGAACTCCCAGTGTCTCGCCAGGGCTGAGCTGCGGGACAGAAATAAACATTAAATCCTGACAATCCAATGAACCAAAAATACAGCAACAGAATAAGCTGCTAATTGCACACCCTGGCAGTGCCCGGCCAAGGCCTGTTACGGGACATCTGGGGGGGGTTATATAATGCCTTAAAGCCTTCTGGGAAGGGGGACACCCTCTCAAAGTGGGGGGGCTCGGGCAAACCCCCCTCCCTCCCTGCGCTGCCTCCAGAGGGGACAAGGAGGCACAGCAGGGACACATTCTGGGTGTTCAGCTGGTGCTGCCAGCTGGAGTTACACCTATCCCCAGTCATCCACGCTGCAGTCATTAAATAGCATTATTCTCACAGAAAACCCAGTGTATTTTGTTCTAGCTCCTGTTTCCCTGCCCGAGGGAGACGTTGGAGCCGCGTGAACCGCCCTGTCCCGCACCAGCCCCTGAATAAGCCGCCTCTGTTCCCTGTGCCGGCGCGGGATCCGGCCTGGCACCCGCGGCGATGCCTCTGTCTCTTCCCCTCAGTTCAAAGTCATTGGAGTTTCTGCATGAGAACCACTGACCAAGAGCTGCCTTTGTCTTCTTTTGACAGATGAACGGGACAGAGTCCAAAAGAAAACCTTCACTAAATGGGTCAATAAACACTTGATGAAGGTAAGAGTCATGTATTTTATTATAAAGCCAGTTCAATGACCATCTGTCTATTCCAGCTCAGGACTGGCTGATAAATGCCTTTGTAAGGTTTTTTAAAAATCTTTTATGCCTGGGACTGTTTGATTTCAGTGTTCAAATATGCCTCTACTCAGAGCAGAGCAGGATGTGCTGGGAATGTGCTGGAGCCTTTGGAGGGCACTGTAGCATCACCACACAGCCCTTTTATTACCTTTTCCTCCTGGGTAACTGGTCCTTGCTTAACAGAAGGCTTGTGCCTCATGCCAGGGCAAAGGAGGTTCTCCCCTCACACCACCTTGCCAGTAAAAATGGCCTTTTTTGTCTTTCAATGATGCTCCTGTGTGTAGAGGAGTGCCAAAGTGTGCCAAAGGACATGTTTTTAAGCAGGATTAACATGGCACCACAAAGTCCCTCCTGCTTTTCTTGCTTAGTGCCGGGTAGGTTTTAATCCCTCCATTTGCCAAAAACACACACACAAAAAAAAAGAAAAAAGTGGTTTGGGCACAAGGTGTCCCATCTGTGTTTTCCTACCAGCTTTGCAAAGCTCTCTGCCAAGCTTTTGGCTGCTTTCTACATCTTACAAGGGAGGGAAAACCAGAAAAATCTTGAGACTGTTGTGGGAAAACATCTGGGGATTCTCAGGAAAGTGAAACCCCAGGAGAAGGTCTGGGTGTCTGGGGAAGAGCAGGAACAGAGGCTGCGTGTGGTCAACCTGCTCATATAGGTGTGCTGCCCATGGAAACCTCCTCTGCTCCCAGGTGGAATCTGTGTGCTGTGTTTTGGGAGATGCTTTAGGAATGTGAAAAGTTAAACCACTGCCTCAGGAGGAATTACCCTTCCCACAGGGATCTGTGTGCAGTATTATGGGATTACCTGGAGCACAGATGGTTTAACAGTTTGATTTCGTGTGTAAAATTGGCAGCAGCTTCTGCCGGGTCATTTGGGAAAGGGGAGCCTGCTCTCCTTGGCCACAATTCTGGAGTAACAGTTTTAAGTGGCCCGATGGCTTTTCCCTCCCCAGGTGCGCAAGCACATCAATGACCTCTACGAGGATTTACGGGATGGCCACAACCTCATCTCCCTCCTGGAAGTGCTGTCGGGAGTGAAGCTGGTAAGTCTCCAGGGATGGACAGGGATTCTGGAGCCCCCCCGAGCCCCCTCCGTCCTTCCCCTGCTCCTCTCCACTCCCAGCCATCAGCTGTCATTTCTTACACCATGGCTTTGTTTTCAAGTGTCTGTTATTGTTTCTTTTATTATTATTACTATTATTATTTATTATTATATTTATTATTATTGGTTTTATTATTTATTTTCACTCAGAGCACTGTCTCCCAGGCTGATCTCTCGGATACCACCAAAGCATCTGGTTATGGTGCTGGGTAGAACCCTCTTTTTGCTAAGTCCAGCCTTGGCTCCGTATTTAAAATCGTGGATAATTGCAGATTTGTCTAAGGACTGCTTCTGTGACAGCGTGTCCATCAGTTTAACTCAGATTTGACACTTCTGCCCCGTGCTCAGCTCCTGCACGAGCTGAGTTTGTAGCAGTCAGCCATGCAAACCTCTTCTCGTAGAGTCCCCCCTCCTTCTTCCTCCTCCTCCTTCTCAGACTGACACATTCCCTCAGCTCCAGGAAGATCCCGATTGCTGTAGCAGCGTAGCACAGCAGGAATTATTTTAGTTATCCCCAAAAATAGGATCTGGGCAAAGATCCCCCACCTCCCTCCGTTACCCTCCAGAGACGCCAAATCAGGTTTTGTGGGGGCTGAAAAATTGGATCACACTACTCATGATCCAGACAGCTTCCTGCTCTTCAGCTTCCAAAATCAGGAGGAAATTCCTGTGCTGGAGCCTGGGGTGTGCCAGAGACCCAGCCGCCTTCGTCCCCTGCTCTTTTATTTCTCCTCGTGCCTGGGTGTTGCATTTTGGTTTCCATTCTGTCTCCCTGTTGTGTCGCCCTCCCGTCGCCGTCCCTCCCGCCCTCCTTAGCCCGTAGAGCCGCCCGCTGAGCGGAGCCTTCGCCTGGTGAGAGCACCAGCCTGGTGCCGTGCAAGCAGCGAGGAGCGTGAGGAGGAAGATGATGATGATGAAGAAGTAGGTTGAGCCTGTCCCGGATGCAGCGTATCCCTGGCAGACACTGGGGTGCCGTCAGATAGTCCAGTGCAGCCCAGCATTCCCCTCTCTCCGTGGTTTTGGATAAACCCCACTCGGGGTGGTTGCCCTGAGTGAGGGTGTGTGGAGGGGGCTGTGAGTGGAGGTGCAGCCTCATTCCAGGGCTGTGTTCCCGTGAGCTGGATTATCTGCCTGTGCACTGCAGTGTCTGCCTGCAGTCAGGGCACCCACCCACCTGGTGTGACAGCATGTGTCCCCTCCACGGGGTGGGAGGGGACAGGGACGGGTCCCACACGCTGCTCGGCCCTTGGGGCCGCTGTGATGGCTGCTCACCTGGCACTGCATGGACAGGCTCTGGGCACAGGCACTTCCCAGGACACGGGGCACAACCAGCAACCCCTGTGCATGTGGGTGGAGGTGGGAGCGAGCACAGCCTGGTCCCAGGCAAGGGTCAGCCTGAAGGGGACAGACCCCAAAACTTGCTCAGGTGTGAGAGAAGGTGTATTTCCCAGCCCCTGTGCTCTGGATGATGATGCCCTTGTGCAGTGTCAATGCAGGAGCACCTTCCCAATGGTTCCCTGCAGCCCTGGACATGTTCCCTTTGCAGGGACAGCTCTTCCCCTTGCAGGGACGACTCCTCCCCTTGCAGAGCCAGCTCTTCCCTTCAGGCTGAGGAAGGAAGGTGACTCGGAGGACTTGGGGTGTCGCAACAGTTCAGAATGTGGTGTCCCTGCCCGTGGCAGGGGGTTGGAATTAGATGGTCTTTAAGGTCTTTTCCAAACTTTCTGTGGTTTTATGGACATCCTGGTGAATCCTCATACTGAGGCTGAGATCAGGATTTGGCTGTTGATCCTTCTACTCCTACTGATTCAAAGCAGACCCAACATCCCATACCTTTTTCCTGGCCACGGCTCAGCCAACAGGTCCCTCTGGAAATCGCTGACCTGCAGCAGAAACAGGCACAGTCCAGGGTGTCTCATTTTCCCCTTCCTGAGGGATTCAGAGATGAAACAACAGCCCCTGCCTGTGTGCAGGAAGAGCCAAGCTGGGTCTGGAGGGGCTGATGCTGAGGTTGGGGTTCCTCTGCCATCTGTGGAGACCCACAGCTGGTCCCTGCCTGGGTCTTCATGTCCTGCCTCTGCTTCCACCTGGATCAATCGGACTCTGTATGTCTTTGAGTCCATCTCTTTGCTGAGCCCTTTTCCCAGCTTGTCTGGATGTCCGTAGGGTGTGTGAGATCCTGCTGTGGGATCTTGGAGGCTCAGCCTGTCCTGCCTGCTGCTGAGCCTGGACACTGACCCTCAGGGTCTCAGCAGAGGTCTTGGGTCTTCCCACCTCCATCTCCCTCTGGGGCCTTTTTGCCTTTTTCCAGCAGAATTGTGCACAGCAATGGCTTTATTGGCTCCAGAATGATATAGAGCAGGGTGTGTGGGTGCACAGGGGGTCACACCAGCATGCTGACAGCTCCCAGGGGACCACTGTGCATGTGGGGTGCTGCCAGCCCCGCCCTGTGAACCTGACCTGAAGCTGCTGCCTCTCTCTTGCAGCCACGTGAGAAGGGGCGGATGCGCTTCCACCGGCTGCAGAACGTGCAGATTGCCCTGGATTTCTTGAAGCAGCGACAGGTAAGGGCTGATTGATGCTCATCCAGCAGAACTGGGTGGTTTGTGCTTCTTTCTCCTGGCTGGGCTTGGGAAGGGTGTCAGGAGGCAGCACCAGCCCATGCTGGGGTGTGCCTGTCTCCATTGTGCCGGTGCTGATTGAGGATGGCTTTTGGGGGGGGGTTTCCCCATGGGTGTTGTGCCTCTGAAATCCACCCATGCACACAAAAACTACTATGAAAATGGGAGACCAACTCCAGTTCTGGGAGGGGGCTTGCAAATGTCACCAAGAGCCACTTCTGCGACCTGAAAGCTTCACCTGGGGCTCCTCGGCAGATCCTGGTCATGGGGATGGGCAGCTGTGGCACATCCGTGCCTTTCCACCAGCTCCGGGGGAGATGTGGCTGCTGGTTCTGCCCAGCCCACACAGCCATGGCCTCGGTGCTGGCACAGCCAGGTGCCTCTGTGGCATCAGCCCTCTGGATGTCAGCGTGGGCTTATTATCCTTCAGTTTTTGGAGGATATGTTCCGTCCTCTGCGTTTTTGGGAGCTGCTGGCCCCACTGTGCCTGTGCAGCTGGCAGAGACCAGTCATGCTCCACACCCCTGGGCAGATCCCGCCCAGAGCAATGGGATGCATCCCGAGACTTGTTGGCTGTGCAGGTGAAACCCCCGCAGCCCCGGGGCCGGGTGTCCTGTTCTGCCTGTTGGGTCAAGTCTTCCCACCGTGATGATGCTCCCAGATATGCCAAGACGATGATGATAAATTGTACCAGTTCATGCTGAAGCAGAGACTTTTCTCTCTTGCTGCTGGCCTGAGGGCACTGAATAAATTTGAGCACATTCCCTACTCCAGGGAGGGTGAGCCGCTTCCAGCCCCCCTGCCTCTTCCTCCTCCCCAGCTCCTTGATAGAGACATTTTGCCAAGGGCTCTGGGGAACTTGTTTCTCCACTTGGATGAAACAGCTTTTTCCTTTGAAGTGTGATAGATGGCCTGGTGGCCTTGCTGGGATGTCTTACCCCATTCACTCCTGCCAGAGGCTGATCGTGGGGTCCCATTGAGTGGTGGGGAGCAGGGACTCCCCCAGGGAAGAAGAGCGAGGGCAATGCCTTCATTAGGGCTGATTGATTTTGAGCCCAGGATGGAATTAAACCTTGGTCATCCCCTTTTACTCATGATATGTGGGCTGTAGCTGCTCAATTATGCACCAGTGCTCGGGCTCTGGGGACGCCGCTCTGTGAGCTGAAGTAAAGCCATTAAGTGCTGGGAAAGCACTTCTGGATGGAGAGTGCTGGAAACATGGAAAAATCCTTCTCGAGCCAAGAGACAGGGTGGCCTTGCTGCCTGCTTGGGAAGTTCTGGGGTGTTGTGTGCCCACTCCCCAAGGAGTCCTTGGAGGTGGCCCTGGGGACAGTGCGGTGGGAGACATGTCCCCCTGCTCTCAGGGTGACGCTGATGGGCAGTTTTGACCCTGCTGTGTCTTTTCCAGGTGAAACTGGTAAATATTCGCAATGATGACATCACAGACGGCAACCCCAAGCTCACCCTGGGGCTCATATGGACGATCATCCTCCACTTTCAGGTAGGTCATGGAAGTTTCTTGCTGGAGGATGAAACAGGGGTGGTGGGAGTGTATTGTCTCTCTGGAGGGCCAGCATCCATGTTTCTGCATGTTCCGTGGCGACGCCGGCACACGGGTGGGTGCGGAGGGTCGGCACACAGTGCAGTGTCATGGAGACCGTGTTGGAGAATAGCAACACCCTTTGCTCATCATTTACATGCTGAAGTCGTTAACGATGGGTTGTGTGCAGTGGCCTCCCGGTTGGCTCCGGGGTTGTTGGCAGTAGCTGTTTGCTCAGCTGGAGGCTCTGGAGAAGAGCAAATTCGTAAGGGGCCACGGGGCTGTTGTCCCGAGTCGTTCCCATTTGGGTGGTCGGTGCAGCCACAGGACTTCTCACTGGGATGGAATGTGTCAGCTGTGTGACAGTGGTTCACGACAGGGACGGGAGAAGCTCCTGACCCGGGACTGTCTCCAGCAATTGTGTGCTAGAGATGCTTTTGGAAAAGAGGGTTTTGGGGTTTTTAATAGCCTCAAATTATCTGGTTGTAGCTTTGATGCCCTCGGGGGGATGATGTGTGGCCCCCAGTGCCACCAGTGTGTTCTCATGTGGGGCTTGCTGAGTGGTGCTGTTGACAGCAGCTTTTGGCCATGTGACATTAGCTCGGGGGTCATCTCCACTGTGGGACCGAGCCCGTGGGAGCTGCTGTGTCCCCACTGACATCTTCCAAACGGGACTAGTGGTGGCTTTGAGACTCAAGAGGAAGATTATGTTTTTTGGAGGATGGGCAGTGCCTCGGGAAGAGGCTTTTGGGAGGAGCGTGGGGATAAGCTGGGTGTAAGACTGCTGATGAGGCGCTCTTCCCGAGCTTTGGCCCTGGGAAGCAGCCGGGGTCGAGCAGGCTCTGGATGCTGATGAGTCACCGTCATGTCCACTGGGGCCCTGGCTGTGGCATCTTGTCCCTGCTGTCCTCATGGTCACCCTGCCCCGGTGCATCCCCTGCTGCAGGAGACCATGGAGAGAGCATAGGGAAGTCCTGGGTCCCCTCCATGCCTGGCTGGGAGGGGATGTTGCCACTCTGCCGTGGGGGACAGGGCTGGTGACACAGGGAGCGGGCTGGTGCCACCGAGCCTGCGCGTCCTCTCCCTTGCCTGCGCTAACGGGATTTTTTCTGGGGTTGTAGCTCCATTGTGAACCTGTTAATCTCCGGTGTCCCAGTGCTGCTGCCTGGGGGCAGGCAGCTGGGAGAACCCAGGAGAGGTTTGGGGTGGGATGGTGCCGGTGTAGAGCCCAGGCATTGCCAGCTCTGCACAGAGCTGGAGCGGTGCAGATGAGGGGGGTGCCCCCATGCCCTGGGGGCTTCCCTGTGCCCTGGGAGCTCTCCCGGTCACTGGTTTCCCTTAGTCATCTCCTGGGTTGCTCTGCATTGAGCATTTCCTCACTGAGTGTTTCCCTGCTTGCTGGGGCTGAGCTTGGCCCCCCTGCCTTTATGCCTAGTGTCGCCCAATTTCTGTCACACCCCCACTTTGGGTGCTGCCCTGCTTTGGTTACCCTGCTCTGGTCCCTCTGAGCTGGCGAGCAGAGTTAGGGTGCTCAGTGGTCCTCAAACCCCTTCCCTGGGCAGCGTTTGGGGCAGAAGCTGCAGGAGAGAGGCAGGACTGGTGCCGGAGCAGGATGGGGAACATCGTTCTGCCGTTCCTGTTGGGACCCTCCAACTGCAGCTCCCTGAAGCAATGCTGCATCCCCAGGGCACCTTGGGCTGCCCATCTGTGCCCCAAACTGGGTGAGCCTGGTAGGAGCGTGAGCACGTGAGCTGGTCTTTTGGGGCTCTTGGAATTAAGAATTAAGGAGCAAACCTCCCGAACTGGAGAGAAACACCCCTGCGGAGCTGGTTGGCGTGCATGCAGAGTCACTCTGACTCCTCCCTGCTTTTTTTTTCCCCATTTCTCTCCCACCCCTTCCTTTATCCTACCTTTGCCAACCTTCCTCGGGTTTTGTGTTTTATCCCCCCTGTCCCCACCCTCTCCCACTCCCCTCCTCGCTCCGCTGCCTGATTCCTGCTCCCTGTTTGTGTTGGCGAGGGCCGTGCTCCAATTACCTCATATTTGGAGAGAAGGACGCCGCAGCCAATCCCCGCTCCCTCTGCTTTTAGGTCAAGTGATTTCTGAACTGCAGTGAGATGCTTTGAATGTGTCTCCTCGCAGCGCCCAGGCTGTAAGATGGCTGTCTGGAGCGGCGGCGGTGTTGGCCGGGCTGGCGGGAGGGACGGCGGCCAGGGGCAGTCGGTGCAGCGCTGCACGCCGGGTGCTTGATCCCATGAAGCCCGGGCTGGGATTTATTCGGGAGCCGGCGACTCGCTTAGCTGCGTTACTGCCGGCACTGGGGAGGAGGAAGAGGAGGAGATGGGGAATTCGCTGGGCTGCGTTAAAGAGCAGAAGGAAAAAGCCGTGGGAAAGGCACCGCTGTCTCCCAAAAAAAGGGTCCGCTTCAAACGGAGGCGGAGAGGGAAGAGGAGAGCGATGCTGGAGGCAGCCCCGCAGGAGGAGCCCCAGGCGCTGGAGGCGGCTGAGGATGAGGAGGCGCCGAAGTCAAAAGCAGCCCCCCGGCAGGAGGGAGCAGAGGAGCCCCTCGGCGGGCACCGCGACCCGTCGGCGCTGCACCCCGGCATCATCGTGCAGGTGAAGGAACGCTTCCAGGGGGAGGTGCAGAAAGCTCGCCTGGTGCTGGAGCCGCAGCGGCCGGGTGTGGCGGGAGCTCCCCGGGAGGAAGGTACCACCGTCATCGCCCGCCTGCTGGAGAACCCGGCCGAGAAGGACTGCGAGAAGGCGGTGAGCCGGCTGGTCGAGCTGCAGCGGAGCGGCACTGGCAGCTGCCGGGCTGTGCTGCTGCCCCTGCGCGGGGGGACCGGTGGCCACGCAGAGGGGCTCCTGTCCCCGGCCGGCGCCGTGCCCGGCGAGCAGCCAGCGAAAAGCCGGGAGCCGGGGGCTGGCAGTGCCCAGGATGCCTGGGGGAGAGGAGGCAGTGATGATCCCAGCTCCAGCGCCGCGTGGACCTGCTCCTTCGCAGCAGAGCCGGGCACCGTTTCGGAGCTGTCTACACCGTCCCCCATGGTGGACCAGCTGGAAAACCCCAGCACGGGGAGAACCTCAGGGTTGCCGTCGTCTCGGTCTGGGGAGGGAGATGGGCACGGACTGCCAGCTTCCCGCAGCCCGTCCTCCCTCAGCGCGGCCCGGAGCTCCTCGGGGTACGGCAGCGACCCGGCACACCGGCCAGCCAAGGGCACAGGAGCCGGTGGGACCACGGTGTCACCCTCTGATGGTGGCCACAGGCTCGCTGCGGAGGGCTGGGATTGGAGGGGGAGCTCGGGGACAGCCGGAGCAATGGTCAGTGTCTGCGTGAGCTCTCACCCCCTTTTTGGAGTGGGGTGGGGGGACCTGGTTCAGCGGACCCCAGATCCTCGTGGTCCCTGGGGATGGTCATCCCACCCAATCTGAGCGCGGGCAGGACGCTGGTGCAGAAAGCTCCTGAAGCCTTTTCCCCTCCAGCACCTCCGCTGGGAAAGCATCCCTGTCCTGTCTTCTGCTCCTGGCACGGGCAGACTGAGGGCAGCAGTGACCAGAGCTGCTGGGTGCGGCTGGCGGTCACACAGGGTCTCCGTGCCATTGATGTCACCAGTGACAAAGGTGCCCTCAGGGCTGCTGGCTCGGGTGTGAGTCTGTAGTGTCCCCTTCTTGTACTCAGCTCCTGGGTGGGTGGCAGTGAGTGAATGTGGAAACATAGGGCTCTGCCTACTCCAAGGGGTCTCCAAGAGGAAGAGGAGGGAATGATACTGTGTTTTGGAGCTTGTTGCTATTTGGAGGTCACTCTTTGGGGGTGACAGGGCAGGCAGCGGTGCACTTGGGTTTGGCCAAGCTGTGCACACCCTGGGACAAGTGTGTGGTTCGAGGGGCTGTGGCTCCCAGTACCTTTGCTGGGTTGGGACCAGTGTCACAGGCACCATTTGGCCTTCAGCATCCTGCCACCAGTTGCTTGATGCATGAGGCTGATGTTGAAAGGGTTTGGCCCCAGGTCCTGTGAGTTTCCGCTCTCTTTTCTCGCTGGTGCCTCCCTAAATCTTTGTCCTGTCACAGACATGTGAAGAAAGGAGGGTGGAGCTGGTGCCGCATCCTGCACCTCTGTAAGCGCATCCCTAGGAGCGTCTCCTGCAAGGATGCTCTCAGGGAAAAGGCCCAGTGGTTGGAGAACCCTAGTGCTGTGTCAGTGGTTAAAAATAAAGGATTGATCAGAACTGGGTGCTGTGAGGTGCTCCCCGATGGGCAGCTGGAGAGCCTGGGTGGGGCACAGACGATGGATGGGTTCACAGAAGGGTTCACTCTGCTCTTAATTAAGAGCTGTCAGGTAATTAATAAGGGGGTGCTGAGCAGATGGAGGTTTGTGGGTCTCTTCCTGCTCCCTGCAGGCATGGAGGGTCCCATCCTGCATCCTGCTGCTCACCCAGCACATTGCTCTATCCATCCTGGCTCTGCCATCAGGTGCCAGCTCCCAGATTCCCTAAGGAAACCCAGCCCTGGGGCTGGAGGAGTTAAAGGCAGTGCCGGAGGTGTGGCAGCAGCTGACAAAGAGCAGTTTTATGTGTGATGAGCATATCAGGCTTGGAAAAGGGAGGTGAGCTGCAGCATACCAATTACACCAGCAGCATCCGCCCCGCCGGCGGGAGAGATGGATAATCCTGCACGTCCCTGTCTTCTGCCTGCAAAGGGATGTCTGACAGCTGGGACCTGTGCAATGCCAGCACCCAACTGGTGTATTTTGAGGAGGAATAAAGCGACTGGGTGTTTCCAGGGCAGCAGGTGGGGCTGGGTCCTGGCACACCTTCTCCCTGCAGTGCCGGGAGGAGGAATCCAGGGAGCAAACAGCCTGCGTTGCCTTTCCACACGCACCCCAGAAAATCTGAGCAGCTCACATCCTCCCCTTTGTCTGCCCCTTAATTAAGGGGAGGTAATTGTACTAATTGGGGAGCTGGAAGGGGGGATGGCGAGGAGGAAGCTCTGCCAATCAGAAATATGCTGGCATGCGGAGACACGTGCGTGGTGTCACGTGCCAGTCTGGGATTCGCAGCCAGTCCCGTCGTCTGTCTGAGGGGTCCGTGACTGTCGGTCTCTTTTGTTGGGGAAGTGGGCCATGGCACCCCTGCCACCAGCATCTCCTGGCACCCACCACTCTGGGCACAGCGAGGCAGAGGAGGGATGTGACAGCCTTCCCCCCATCCTTCCCTGTCCCGCTGGGATGGAGCTGGTGGCCCTGCTCCATAGCTGGAGGTCAGGGGGAGGTGTCCTCTCCAAATGCTGTTTCCTACTTCTTAAGTTGGTATTTTTCACAACAGAGTGCTCCAGGTGTCCCCTGGAGCTCCAGGTGGAGCATCCCCTGGCACACCTACAGCCCTGGCAAGGGGTGGTGTCAGTGGTCCCTTCTTGGGTGCTCCCTTGCTGCCCACCGTGGGTGCTGTTGTATGGGAGCCCCGGATGGCTGAAGGTGTTCAGGCTCCTCGTGGTGGGTGCTGGGCACGAGGAGCAGATGTACAAGAGCATTGCTGTTGGCACAATCTGTTTGGGGCAGGAAGGGACCTGGCCGGGGCCTCCTCTCTCGAGGACATTACATTCCCAGCGAGGTGTGTCCCAAGCCCTGGCTGGCAGGGATGGGGATGGTGCAGAGGGGTGGCTCCTGTGGTTGTAGGAAGTCGGGATCTGGTGGTGGCAGGTCCTGTTCCGTGTGGGTTTGGCTATATGGCCAAGCAACACCTCGTGCCCCCATGAAATGGGGTTGGCAAATGCCTGGCTCTGCCTCCCTCATCTGTCTGGATCTCCAACCTGCCCAAACCATGCCACACCCCAGCTCCCCCCTGCAGGTCTGGTGGTCCATTTTCAAATTTGTCACCTTTCTATCCCACGGTGACCAGAAGTTTCCTCCCGTCCTTCCTGGCAGCTGCCAGGTCTGGGGCAAGTTCACAGAAACTGGATGTGCCTGGTGGAGCTTTTCCTGCTCCTGCATCATCCCATGGCTGTGCCACTTCCTTACAGATCTCCGACATCTACATCAGTGGGGAGCTGGGGGATATGTCAGCCAAGGAGAAGCTGCTTCTGTGGACACAAAAGGTGACAGCAGGTTACATTGGAGTAAAGTGCACCAACTTCTCCTCGTGCTGGAGTGATGGGAAGATGTTCAACGCGCTCATCCACAGATACAGGTAGGCAAGAAGGAGCTGTGGAGAATATTGTGTGAGTGGGAAGAGGGATAGAATCTCCTGGGGTTCCCTGCCCACTGTAGTCAGTGATGTCTGGAGAACTGGAAGATGTGGGTGAGGCTTGCAGGGAGCAATGTCTTTTTTGTCTGGAATTATCTCTTCTGTCAGGTAGCTGGGGAGTGGATGCTTGGAATGAGCAACAAATACTTCAGTGTGCAAGAAAAAACATCTTAATGAGGTTGGGGAGAGGCAAAAAAGAAAAGCTTTTAAACTCTTGAGTGCTGCAGTGGTTACATGTCAGTGCTGCCCTTTTCATTTTCCATGAATAGCAGCACTTCCATCCATGCTTTTATCCAAGGATCTCAGGGCTTTCCTGAGCAGCATTTAAAGCTCTCACAGTTCCTTGAGGGACAGCACAGCCCTAAAACACCTTCTGCCTTGCTCAGTGCAGGCAGTGAGTCACAGGCAGGGCTGGTTTCTGCCTTGGCTCTTTGGTCAATGGGACTAAGAAGTTTTCCTTCACAGCCTGAACCTCCCCTCGCCAAAGGGAATGAGCTGGGGAGGTGCTGCAGCCCAGGTGCCCTCAGAGAGCCACCACCCATGGCAGCAATGCCCATCCAAGATGCTCTGCCCTGGGCACCTCGTACTGTTTGCCAATGTCGTGACTCTGGTGCATGTCTTGCAGGCCAGATCTGGTGGACATGGAGAGGGTGCAGATCCAGAGCAACCGGGAGAACCTGGAGCAGGCCTTCGAGATCGCCGAGCGCCTGGGGGTCACACGGCTGCTGGACGCCGAAGGTGGGAGCCCAGGGGCTGTGGCTGGTGCAGGGAAATGCAGACCTTTCCACCCACTCCTGTTCCTCATTGCCTTTCTGCTTCCCTCTTGCCAGATGTGGATGTCCCCTCTCCAGATGAAAAATCCGTGATAACTTATGTGTCTTCAATCTACGATGCCTTTCCCAAAGTCCCTGAGGGAGGAGAAGGGATCAGCGCTATCGTAAGTATTGCTGTGGTTTGGGAGGCAGGTGGTTGGTGTGGGAAAGGTTTGAAGGTTCCCTGTCCCCTGTAGTGGATGGCTGATGGGTGGAAAAGGCTTGAGGGGAGGAAGGAGCTTCCTTGTTAGCCTGTCTGCCCTGTGACCTACTGGTCTGCCCATAGGCTGTGGTGTTCTCCAAGCCCTGCAGGTTCTTCTGTGGTGTCTAAGCTCATAGGGAAGCTGGGCTGGCTTCCAGAGAGCAGCTTGCAAGGAAAATCCTCCTCCTCCTTGTACTTGGGATGGCATCACAGCAGGGAGGTGCTGGCAAATGATCCACCCTATAGCTTGACTGTGGCACCTCAGTTCCCTCTGTGCTCTGCTGGGCTCTCCCTTTTCCCCATGGACTCTTGCCCACCAGCAAGTGCTCTGCAAAGACACTCTCACCCTGCAGGAGGTGGATTCGAGGTGGCTGGAATACCAGACCCGTGTGGAGTCCCTCATCTCATGGATCAAGCAGCACACGATACTCATGTCAGACAAATCCTTCCCCCAGAACCCTGTAGAGCTAAAGGTAGGTCCTGGATAAGGTCCCTCCTCGGTGTCCTGTGTGTTCAGTGCTGAGGGAGGGATGGTGGCATTCCCCATTCCCCAGGGTGGTTCCTGATGAGCCTTTCTTGTCCCAGGCACTTTATAACCAGTACATACACTTCAAAGAAACTGAAATCCCAGCAAAAGAGCAGGAAAAAGGAAGGATAGAGGAGCTCTACAAACTCTTAGAGGTAAGATCATCATGGCTACCTGGGGGCTTGTAGGTGGGAGTGTTGTGCTTTTAGCAAGACTGAATGTGCCGGGTTCAGGTTTGCTTTGGAATGGAGAAGTGGGAATAACCCCCAGGGTAAGTGATGTAGTGAGCAGCAAACTGTGGGAGCAGAGACAGAGCTGGTGCTAAGCCCCTTTCATCACTGTAACCCATAACCAGCTCAAGGAAGAGGTGGGAAATGCCAATCCGTTGATGTTTTCCCCAGGTATGGATTGAATTTGGACGTATCAAGTTGCCTCAGGGTTACCACCCCAATGATGTGGAGGAGGAGTGGGGCAAGCTCATCATAGAGATGCTGGAGCGCGAGAAGCTGCTGCGGCCGGCGGTGGAGAGGTCGGTGCTGTGCCTGTGGAAGGGATGTCTCCTGCTCCCCTGGCCAGAGGGACATCCCAAGCCTCTCTCTCATCACCCTCTGTCATTCCAGGCTGGAATTGCTGCTACAAATCGCTAACAAAATCCAGAATGGTGCTCTGAGCTGTGAAGAAAAACTCACTCTGGCGAAGAACACGCTACAGGCTGTGAGTGGGGGGATGGTATTTCCTGCTCCTAATTTCATTTTTTTCTTTGTTTTCCTACTCTTCTTTTGTACCTGTCTCTTCACCTCTCTTCTGCCTGGGGTGCTGGATTCCCCTAGACAATTTTCCTGTCTCTTCTGCCCTTGAGCTTGTCCCCGGGGCCTAGAGTAGGAGTGGTGGATACCTGGTGAACTGTGGTTGTTGTAGAGGATTTTGGAGCAGAGTGGCTGGGGAATGGTCTTGCCTTCTGGGGATGAAACTGTCGAGGCTGGACATCTGCAGAGGTGTTGGCATGGAGAAGAACAGCACTTCTGGGAAAGCTTGTTGTATAATGAGGCTTTAAACCCCCAAAACGTGTTTTATTGGCCTAAAAGACTGTCAGGAAGGACTCAGTGGCAGACCCTGAGCAGGGAGTAGATTTCTGAATCGGGGTTTTTTTGTTCTGGGAGAAAGAGATGTTGGTTGAAAGGCTTGGGACCTAAAAATGGTGATCCCATCTATCCCTAGAAGCTTTCAGTTCATCTGCAGAAGTTTTTCTAGAGGGGATGTCCTGGGTGAGATGTGAGGGATGAGTTCATGTTCTGCCCAAGTTAGGCCTGTGGATCAGAAGGTTTTTTCTGTCTCAAAGCTGTTGCTGGGCTGCTGTCGTGTTCTCCCTGCCTGTCCTGGGCTGAGGGGAGCCAGCCCTCAGTGTCCTCTCTCCTGGTGCAGGATGCTGCTCACCTGGAGTCAGGCCAGCCGGTGCAGTACGAGTCCGACGTGGTCGTGTACCTGCAGGAGTGCGAGGGGCTCCTCCGCCAGCTCCAGGTGGATGTGCAGATCCTGCGGGATGAGAATT
Organism: Sclerurus mexicanus; assembly: GCA_013396755.1. Classification (NCBI taxonomy): domain Eukaryota; kingdom Metazoa; phylum Chordata; class Aves; order Passeriformes; family Furnariidae; genus Sclerurus; species Sclerurus mexicanus. The sequence goes on from VWZF01005918.1 coordinate 156,424, forward strand.
ACTACCAGCTGGAGGAGCTGGTGTTCAGGTGAGAGGGGCTGTGTACCAGATGGAGAAATGTGAGGCAGGGGCTGCCCGGGGTTCCTCTGCTTTGTTTTGTGTGTGTATCTCCTTCCCCATTCCTTGCTTGCTCCCCCAGGATCATGCGGCTGCAGGACGAGCTGGTGACGCTGAGGCTGGAATGCACTAACCTGTACAGGAAAGGCCACTTCTCCACCCTGGAGCTGGTGCCCTCGTCCACACTGAGCACGATGCACTTGAAGGGAGAGTCCCTGACGAAGGGGCTCCACACCTCCTCGGCCTCCTGGTTCAGGAAGCCCATGACTAGGACAGAGCTGGTGGCCATCTCCTCATCTGAAGATGAAGGCAACCTCCGGTTCGTGTACGAGCTGCTGGCCTGGGTGGAGGAGATGCAGGTGAGTGCTGGGCCAGATCTCCTGTGGGAAGGCAGGAAGCTGCTCTGGGCTTTTTCCTGCCTTTATCTATGAATGATTGCTTTGATGTTCAGCATTTGTGGAGAGCTCTGACACTTTTGTCTTGAGATGGGTTTTCCCTCTTGTGGTCCTACTGATCAGTGGGTACCAGAGGAGCCTTTCAAAGCTGGAAACAAATCTATACTGATGCAGTCAGTTGGTCTCATGTGGGTGTGAAGCTTGTGTAGGCTGCCCTGGAAATCATTCAGTGCTGGAGCACTGGCTTAGGATCTTCTACCAGGACTGGGTGGTGTTTGTTCCCTCTGGAGCGACCTGGGAGGTTTCCTTGCCCTCGTGTCCTTTTGGGGTGACCTCCTGCAGATGAGAAATGCTGACTTGAGCCTCTTGGTGTGTTTCAGATGAGACTGGAGAGGGCAGAGTGGGGGACCGACCTTCCAAGTGTGGAATCCCAGCTGGAGACCCAGCGGCACATCCATACCAGCGTGGAGGACCTGGGCTCCAGCGTGAAGGAGGCCAGGATGTACGAGGTATGGCATGGGCTGGGTGACACAGTGCATGGCACGATTTGTAGGGGACCTGAGGGCATCGAGGTTGGCTCTGGTGGGTAAAGGTGCCTGGGACAAGTGCTTTTTAAAGGTGGAGTTTCTGAATTAGTGCAGTGCAAGAGGCTGCTGCCCTGAGCCATCCTCTCCACCTCCTCTTCCTCACACCAAGCTGGGGAGAAAGCTATGGGGATGGGCTTTGAAGTGATGCCATCCTGTGCCAGGTAACTGGAGCATTTTTCGTCCTTCAGGGTAAAATGTCTCCGAATTTCCGCGCGAGCTACACAGAAACGCTTGGCAAGCTGGAGACGCAGTACTGCAAGCTGATGGTGAGTGGGCTGCCAGTGGGCCTCCAGAACTAGCCCAGCTGGGGTCCATCCCTGCTGCCCTGCTCCTGAGCATCCGCCTTCCAAGGCTGGGGAGGGGGGAAGGAGCGCATTGCCTTCAGAGCAGGGAAGAGGAATCATCCTTCCTTGTGTTCAGGAAACCTCGAGCTTCCGGCTGAGGCACCTCCAGAGCTTGTATGGGTTTGTGTCTCGGGCCACTGCTGAGCTGATTTGGCTGAATGAGAAGGAGGAGGAGGAACTGGCCTACGACTGGAGCGATAACAACCCCAACATTGCAGCCAAGAAGAACTACTTCTCAGTGAGTGGGATGGTGGGATGAGCAGATGCTCTCCTGGTTGTGCTGCTGCTGCTTTTGATCTGCTGTGGGAACTTCAGCTCCCAACAGACTGGAATTCCCCAAAGTCTGGATGCTCTCTCCCAAGTCACTGAGTTTGTGGCTCCTGCGTGGAGCTGACGAAAGTTCTCCCCAGAGCAGAAAGTGCAAAAAAAGTGTGTGTTCAATTGAATTTCAATCAAATGGCATCAAAAGATGTATTTTCAGCACTGTTTGGAACTAAAGGCACATTTAACTAGTGGAGGGGAAATGCAGTCTGAGCTGAAGAGGAAAATTGATTCCTCTTTAAAGCAGTGTAAATAAATTCCTATCTTTCCACAATCACACTGTCTGGAGCTGAAGAGGTCCCTGGGCAGGTTTCCAGTATCTGTGTTATATCTGCCCTGGGTGTTTGGCACACAGGAGGCCTCCCGATAGGAATGGGCTGTGGTGTTCCCTGGCATACACTGGCGTTTCCTGCAGCACTTCCATGCTGTGTTAGTTGGACACGTGGTCTGAGCGAGGTCGTTCCCCATGGCTGAGATTTGCACTCTGCTTGTGTCCCTCATGCAGGAGCTGACGGCGGAGCTGGAGGAGAAGCAGGACATCTTCCGCTCCCTCCAGGACACGGCCGAGCTGCTGTCCCTGGAGAACCACCCAGCCAAGCAGACCGTAGAGGTGAGCAGGCACCTGGAGGAGCTGGGGAGATTCCTGGGAATCAGCTGGCAGCAAAGCTTCTCATCTGGAAGTGGGAGATTTCCTGTCCCACCCCACAGTGCCTGATGAAGTGTTTGATGGTGCCAGAACATCAGTGCAGTGACAGAGCTGTTTTATTTTGGGAAGTGCAATGAGAAGCTTGAGGCCATTCCCAAGTAATCCCTATCTCAAATTAAGACACAGATACACAGAGTATGAGCCTTTCCTGCAGCAAAGTGATACAGGGAATGGCCTTGGCTGTCCTGGAGTCATTCAGGCTTCTGGGGATACTGTGGTGGTGAAGCAAAGGGCTGCAGGGACCTGTTTCTCCCTGGGATTTCGAGAAAGCAGACCTGTGCATCCCACAGCCTCTGGAATCATGTACCCATGGGTGTGTGGATCACAGAGATGTTGGTGGTCCAGGGTCTGCCATCTCCTGCTCCTCCTGCCTGTGTCCAAACCCTCCTGTCTGCAGCCAGATCTCACCCATTTATGTCCTTCCCGTGACCCTCCTGGCTGTAGATGCTCCTTACCCATCCCCATTTTCCGTGTGTTTCCCAGGCGTACAGTGCGGCCGTGCAGACTCAGTGGCAGTGGATTAAACAGCTCTGCCTGTGTGTGGAGCAGCACGTGAAGGAGAACGCTGCCTATTTTCAGGTATTTGGGAGGGGCAGCCCAAATTCCCTTGGTGTCCATCTGCAGAATCCCACTGCGTGAGCTTCCTACACTGCTCTTCTCTTTGGGGGAGAGGGAAGGAGGATTTGGGATGCTCGGGATTTCTCCTGAATATCTCTTAGCTGCTCTCTGGGGATGTCTTGCTAGGGAATAAAAGGATCAACTTCCCTTTAGTGCAGGTTTCTGTGACCCTTTTGCCTTTGCAGTTCTTCAGCGATGCCCGGGAGTCGGAGACGTACCTGCGGAACCTGCAGGACTCTATCAAAAGGAAGTATTCTTGCGACCATAACACGAGCCTGACGCGGCTGGAGGACCTGCTGCAGGACTCCATGGTGGGTTCTCCGACATCCCACCACCCTGGGATGGCCTTGCTCCAGCCCAGCCACGTTGCTTGGGGCACCTCTTGCTTCCCAGGGAAAACCAGGCTCTTTATTCCCAGAGTTTGATGTAACGTGGTTTGTTTTCCACCTTGGTCAACGTTCTGCTTCTCCTTGGAGCTGCAGCATGTGTTTGTACGTGGCCGTGGGGCGCAGGCTGTGGGTGACCCCAGCTGTGCGGTGGCTGGATCTTGGTCACCGTCATTTAGAGGCACCATCCAGCCTCTCTGTGCCCTTGGGGTGCAGAGCAGGTTCCCTGTGCTGCCTGTGCAAGCTCACAGCCTGACACATGAGCTGGTTCTGCCCCATCCATGCCCATCATGCCACCCTGGTTGAGTTCTGCTGACAAAGGCGTTGTGCAGAGCCTGTAGGATACTCCTGGTTGTGCTTCTGAGCTGGTGGGATGTGGAGAAATGCCTGCTCTTTATCCAGCCCAAATCCCACGTTAATCCATCGCACTGGGTGGGGGGAGAGCCAGGGCAGCCCGGCTGTGCCAGGGGTTGATCTCTGAACACGTGGCCTGGCTTAGCTGTGGCACAGCAGAGAGCAGAGGCCAGGCCATTGCTCTGTCATCTTCTTGTCTGAATTGGCCTAAAAAAAAGCCAACCTAAAAACAAACCCTGAGGAGCAAAGCATCAGCTGGCTTTTGAAGCCAGGATCAGGGGAGGATTTGTGCTGTGGGTTAAGTGCTGAGCTGCCAGTGGAAGGGCCAGGAGGTGACATTTGAGTGTGTGGAGGCAGCTGATCACTTGGACTTTGCTCTTAGTGCACACCAGTGATCCCCAGTGTGTCCCCAGTGACACTGGGATGCTGTTACAGGGTATTTGTGATGGGTGCATCAGCACTGTCTTCTCTCCTGGAGGCCTGGCAGCTCCCCTGTCCTCTCTGTCATGGTCCCAGGGTTGTCCTGGTCTGTCCTCCAGCACTGCCAGAACATGGAGCAGCCAGCCTGGCTCCTGGGGTCTGTGTTGGGGAGCCCTGAAACACCAGGAGCCTGGGCAGATGCTGTCTGGGGTGGGAGAGGCTGTTCTGGGCAGCTGGAGAACAGCCATGATCTCAGGACTGGGGCAGCTGCCCTGAACTCAGCTATATTACTCTTTCTTACCTAATAAGTTAAAGTTGTATTTCTTCCAATCATGCTCCCTGGGACAGGCACAGGTAGTTTATTTAATCATTTATTCTTTTCTTTTTCTTTTTTTAACCATTAAATTATCCCCCACTGTCGTCAGCGCACTAACCAACCCCAGAGTACCGAGCATGAGGGAGAACATTTTCTGGGATCCTTTCTAAGCCACTGCAGCCAGAACGGGCTGAGCTGTCACTAATCACACGAGCTGCAGTGCCGTGATCCGCACACGTCTCCACCGCTGCTGGGGGCTCTTCCAGGGGAGCTTTGCCACCAATCCCCTGGGTTTTCCCATCCCCAAACCCAGCAGGGATTTGTAGGAATCAATTACACAGCGTTTTCCTCCAGCTGATAAATTTCTCCCCAAACCCAGAGACCTGTGCGGTCACTCCACCATGAGCCCCTTCTCCTGAGATGTTTTATCCGCATAATTCATCGTATCCCATCCCAGCCATTGGTTTCAACATGCCTTCATCCTTTGCTTTAGAGAAGGGAGCATGCTTCCGTGGTCTCTCCTCCAGGCAACTCAGTGTCCCCGGAGTTGGGCTGGAGCTTGTCCCGCTCTTGGCCCCTTACAGCTCCTGGGACTTTAATTTTGGTGTATGTTGTGTTCTCTATTTTTGCCCTTTTGAAAGAAAACATTTACTTGTCCAAGCAGCCAAAGAGCCAGAGGTGTGCATGTGGCTTTGCAGGGCAGTGGGAGTAGTAGTGGAGAGGTCCCATCCCGTTCTTCCTTCTGTCCCATCTGACCCCTCTTGTCATCCCATCAGGGCAGCAGGATCCGCCTAATGTTTGTTCAGCCCTTGCAGGACAGCGTTGGGGAGGGGGGTCCCAAAGTGCCTGGGAGAGACTTCCCCTCCTCAGCCTTGAACAACCTGTCCATTATCCTTCTTTCTGCCAGGATGAGAAGGAGCAGCTCATTCAGTCCAAGAGCTCTGTCGCCAGCCTGGTGGGACGATCCAAAACCATCGTCCAGCTGCGGCCCAGGAACCCGGAGCACGTTGTGAAGAGCACGATCCCCATCAAGGCTGTCTGTGACTATCGACAGATTGAGGTGAGGGCGGGGAGAGTGTCAGTGAAACTTGGAAAGGGAAGGCAGGGACAAGGCTGGGGAGTGACACCCGGGATGCTTTAGAATGAGCTCCTTAGTGTCTGTCAATGGGAAGCAGAAATGGAGTGGGAAGACAGAAGGAGGGAAATAGCACGGCTGTTTTTGCTGGAGCAGATTTCCATGTCTCAGATTTATTCTGAGCAGGAGCTGGAGTCCTTTCCCCCCAGAGGAGGACAGGCTTCATCAGCCTCAGCCAAACAAGCACGTGGGTGGCAGTCAGCTCCCTTTAACTTCCTTGTCCCTTCCTCTCCTGGCACGAGCGTGCTGCACTGCTTGGCACTATTCCAGGCTTTTGCTTGATTAAAATATATCCATCTCTATATTTATGGGTGCTGGCTCACTCCCAGGAGGGAGGGTGGCAGCAGGGACACGTGTGTGGCTCTGCTGCTGGTTTCTGATGGGCTGGTGGTGTTGGTGCTGCCGCAGATCACGATCTGCAGGAACGACGAGTGTGTCCTGGAGGACAATTCCCAGAGGACCAAGTGGAAGGTGATCAGCCCCACAGGGAACGAGGCCATGGTGCCTTCTGTCTGCTTCCTGATCCCCCCACCCAACAAGGAGGCCATTGAGATGGCAAACAGGTAATTTGGTGGTCTCCACCATGACAGTCACAGAGGCAGGATGGTGGCATGGGAGGGGACACGTCCAGGCTGAGAATGGGAGAGGAGCTGGAATGAAGGAGCAGGAGTGGGTGGCACAGCTGATTTGTGGCAGGAATCCCTCATTGTTCTACAGCTGCAAACTCCATTGCAGCAACTGCTGCAGTAGCTTGCAAAAGAGAAGGTGGCAATTTGGGAGCAGGGATCCCCCCAGGCATCTCTGGCACTGAACAGCAGGGACATCACTCCATGGGTGCTGCCAGACTGGGATCCCTGGATTGATGGCCTGCTGGCTGGCAGCAATGGCTGGAGGATTAGTGGGGTCAGGGCTGGGCGTGCCAGGAAGATCCAGGGCTGATGGATCTGTTCCTTCCTCTTGCAGGGTAGAACAGTTGTACCAGAAAGTGATGGCTCTCTGGCACCAGCTCCACATGAACACAAAAAGCCTCATCTCCTGGAACTACCTGCGGAAGGACATAGCCCTGGTGCAAAGCTTCAGCATGGAAAAGGTATGGAGGAACTTCCCTGCTCGGCTCTGGGGTTGTGTTGCTCCTGTCCGGGCTCCTTCGTGTGGCAGAGGAGAGGGGGAAGACCAGAGTGCAAGACTGGAGAAGTCAAGGGTCTTTACATCTTCAACAGTGGGAAAACCTGAGCTTGGGGGTGCTGTGAAAAAAGGGTTGCAGTTTTTCCCAATAAGAACAGCATCAGGAGTTTGCTGCTAAGCTGAAAAATTGATTGTGGACTGAGAGTTTCATTAGGGAGTGAGCACGGCTGGAGGGAGGCACAAGGCTGCTGGGGAGGGTTTGCCCTCCCTCCTCTGGAAATACTCACTTGGAAATGAAAGTGGTTCAGGTGATGCGCAGGAAGTTGTCTGATGTTTGGATGTGCTGCTTTTCCACTCGCAGCTCAGATCCTTGGCACAAGGGGAGTGCCAGCAAGCCCTGAAGAGCCTCCAGGCACACTACGAGGATTTCCTGCAGGACAGCCGGGACTCGGAGCTCTTCTCGGTGTCGGACCGGCTGCGCCTGGAGGAGGAAGTGGAGTCTTCCAAGGAACACATCCGGCAGCTGCTGGAGTCCATGGAGAACGGTGAGCTTCAAAGGGCTGATGGTTTAACCAGGAGCTGTGGGAACTCATAAACAAAGGATTTATGGGATGGCTTTGTGTTCTTTTTTCCCTGAGCTAGCTGGTTGGTGGTGTGAGCAGCTGCTCTCCTTATTTCTCCATCCATCCAAGTGTTCGGCCCTTGTCCAGCAATATTCCTGCAGAGAGGCCTTGGCTTTGCAGCTTCAGCTTAACTGCTGAGTCCCCTTGCCCTAATATTGTTGGTGATGTGTTTAGTCGTTAGGATGCGTTCTGGGCAAGGTGTTCTTCCTGTGTTTAGTCTTTGGGGAAATGTATGTGGTGGTGGCACTTGTGACACTCTGAGTCCCATTAGGACTGAGGACTCCAGCCTTGTCACGTGAGCTTCCCTGTGGCTGGACTCAGATGTATTTGAATGAGATGATTTCATTAGCTTGTTTTCCATCTGAACAGAGATCCTGGTGTCAGCACGATGCCGTGCTCAGCTCCAAGGCTTCCGGCAGATCCCATTTGGGACAGATACTGGCTGGGGGTGTTTGAGCTGCTGTTTTGTTTGTCTCTGACTTGCAGAAGACAAGGATGAGACCGTTGCCAGGACGTATCTCTCCGAGCTCAAGAATATCCGCCTGCGCCTGGAGGAGTGTGAGCAGAGGCTTGTGAGCCGAATCCAGTCCCCGAGCAGCACCCGAGCAGATGGTGACACTATCCAGGAAAACACCATCCGCATTGCAGAGCAGGAGGTCAGGCCTGCAGCTGGGAGATGGGCAGGGGAGGGAGGTGGTGGACACTGCTCCAAAAATAGCTGAAGCTTCTCTGAAGGGAACGTGTGGGTGATGGGTGCATGAATGCGTGGGGTTTGAGGGGATCTCGCTGCACAGAAGGCAGCAGGAAACCTCAGCGGGTGGGCTCCCTGCTTCATTTCCTACCATCTCCTTTGCCAAGGGCAGTCCTGCTTTTCCTCGGCCTGTTTGGGCTCTCCTTTCACGCTCTCCCTCTCCCTCCCCAGCGAATGCAGGAGGATCTGCAGCGGCTGCAGTCGGACCTGCGGTTTGTGTCCGAGAGATGCTACAGCTTCCTGGACAAGGCGCCTGCGGGGTCCAGCACCCCCCACCTGCGTTCAGAGCTGGACCTGGTGGTGAACAAGATGGACCAGACACATGGACTGTCTTCCATCTACCTGGAAAAGTGAGTCAGGATGTTCTTCTGTTCCCAAATACCCTTTTGGACCTGCCCCATTCACTAAAGACCCTTCTTCTCTCCCTCCAACACACTTTGTGCTGTGCCATAACTGAGTTCTGTCCCTCTGTGGCACACAGCGCAAACAGCCTCCTGATTGAGATCTCTGCCATATTCTGGGTGTCATTGTGCTGCCTCTGTCTGATTTGCCAGGCTGAAGACGGTTGATGTCATTATCCGGAACACCCAAGGAGCAGAATCCCTGGTCAAAGGGTACGAGGTGAAGCTGAGCCAGGAGGAGGCAGTTCCTGCTGATCTGGCAGCTATTCAGTCTCACAGGACTGCCCTACAGGTTGGTGCTCTTGGTTTGTCTAGCAGGGTCCTTCCCTTTCTTTGCTCAGTTTTGACAGTATGACATTTTTCTTGCCTTGATGTGGCTGGGAGGATTTTGTGCTGCTTATGTGATGCCTTATTGCTTTGTAAAGGTAAAGAAACTGCTGTGCCTTTCTTGTAGGGCACGTGCTGGCACACGTGAGCATCTTGGCAGCTACACATCCTGCTGCTGTAGGACAGGAGCTGATTCACTCTGACTTGTGAACGTAGTCCCTTTCATTTTACACTTCCTACAACCTCCCAGTTCTTTGCAGGTTAAGGAGAGTGGGAAAATAAACCATTAACCCCTTCTCAGGCTTCTCAGCCCTAGGAAGGAGGACATCTCTGACCCAAAGTCCCTCCTGCTTTCGGTGGTGAACCGGGGCTGTCTTTTGCTGTTTTTGCAGCAATGGCTCGGGGAAGTGAAGGACAAGGGCTCTGTCTTCTCCACACTGGAGGAGGAGATGGCGAAGGCGAAGGCAGTGGGGGAGCAGCTGTACCGGCTGAGGCAGGAGCGCAGCATCGACCTGGAGCGCTACCAGGAGAAGGGAAGCCAGCTGTGGGATCGCTGGCAGCGAGTCTGCGCCCAGATTGAGACCCGGTGAGAAACCTCCTGCCTCCCCCCTCAGTCCTCCTTTCATGCTTCAGCTCAGAGCTGGGGTTGGGCTTGTTAGCAGTATGTTTTTCCACCTGGGATTCCTGGTGGTTGGGATTTCCCTGTAGCCTATGGTGGCGTTTCACCTTCCTCTTACTTGTCGTGGTTCTTCTCTCAGCCACACAGAGCTGGAGAGCATCCAGGAGGTGTTGAGTGATTACCGGCAGTGCCACAGTGCCTTGATCCACTGGATCGAGGAGATCACGGTCCAGCAGGAGCTGATGAAGCCTGGGCAGGCAGAGGACAGCCGGGTGCTGTCGGAGCAGCTCAGCCAGCAAACGGTGAGGAAGGACCTCGTGATGTCTCAGCACGGTTGCTGCCGTGACAGTGTCACTTCTTTTCATCTGTGAGCTTGAAAATCTGAAACACAGCAGGGAAGAGGCTGCAGGCCTCAGCTGGGTGTCTGGGATGTGGAGAAACTCAGCTTGAGGTGGAGATGAGGTCTTGCATGAAAACATTGAAGAACATACAGACTTTACCCTAAAGGGGAGGGATGGGAACCAGAATTCAGCTCATCCCGCCATGGCAGCTGTCACAGAATCACAGAATGGTTTGGAAAGGGATCTTAAAGACCATCTAGTTCCAACCCCCTGCCATGGGCAGGGGCACCTTCCACTAGCCCAGTTTGCTCCAACCTGGCCTTGAACACTTCCAGGGATTGGGCAGCCACAGCTTCTCTGGGCAGCAACTCAGACAACTTGTCCTGACAACCCTGTTTGCTTTGAATTTTATTGAAGGCTTTGGCTGCAGAAATTGAGAAAAATCAAGCCAAGCTGGACCAGTGTCAGAAGTTCTCCCAGCAATACTCGGCCGCCGTCAAGGTACAGTTCCCCTCCTGCACCTGGGTAAGGCTGGCTGGGCAGAAAGAGCCGTGGCACAGTTTGTATCTCTCATGCTCCATGTCTGCCCACCCCTGGCTGCGTTTTCAGGACTATGAGTTGCAGCTGATGACGTACAGGGCGTTTGTGGAGTCGCAGCAGAAGTCTCCCATGAAGCGCCGGCGCATGCTCTCGTCCTCGGATGCCATCACACAGGAGGTAGGAGCACAGCCACCCACCCCACCTCAGCAGGGACAAACTGTGGGGGGGTCCTTCCGTGCCAAGCAAACCTACGAGCAGCCCGTGTGAAATGAGCTCCTTTCTGCTGAACTCTCTTGTATAAATAAAGTTTCCACCCTCGCTGTTTTTTCCAATAGCCACAGGGGATGGCTTAGTGCTCTAAGCACCAGGTATGACATACGTAGACTCCTGGGAACCCCTGGGAACCCCTGGGTCAAATCCAGCGGGGTCGGCTCAGCCCTTCAGCCTTGTGAGGTAAATAACCAGAGCACCATGCAGCCTTACTGTGTGTGGATCTTTGGGATGAGACCTTTAGGGACCCGAGGTCCTGTCTGCTCTGTGTGGATATTAAAGATCCCGGTAGCCCTCTGTAAGAGTTGAGCATCCCCAGTGTCCGTGACCGGAGTCTCCCCTCGCTCCAGTGTCGTGCAGCATGGCATGTGTGGCCACAACCCTCCCCATCAGACTCGCTGCATTCCATTGATGCCGTTCCGGGTCTGCCAGGTGCCTGGGGGGTTCCCAAGTGAGAGGTGCCACATCCGTGTCATGTATCGTGAAGTGCGGCATTCTGGAGCTGCCGGCGGGACTGATGCCCCCCGTTTGCCCCTCTTTCCCTTGGCAGTTCATGGATTTACGGACTCGCTACACGGCTCTGGTGACACTGACCACGCAGCACGTGAAGTACATCAGCGATGCGCTGCGGCGCCTGGAGGAGGAGGAGGTGAGGGGGTGGGACGGAGCTGAGCTCTGCTCAGAGGGGACAGGCTCCTTCCCTCCACCCCCAAGGGTGCTGCTCCATGTTGAGGTTACACCTCTCCCTCTCTGGAGATCCCCTGTGACGTGGTTGTCTTCCTCCCTCCTCGTTTTGCAGAAGGTAGTGGAGGAGGAAAAGCAGGAGCATGTGGACAAGGTGAAGGAACTCCTGGGCTGGGCCCTGGGCTTGAAGCAGAGTGTGCAAGGCAGGGCAGCTGCTGCCGGGAGCAGGGAGCTGGGCGACATTGAGAAGTCCATCTCAGAGCAGCAGGTAAAGCAGAAGGGACCATCACACACTGAGGATTGACTTCTGCTCTTTTTCCACAGCTGGATTAAACTTCTTTCTCTCTATTTTTTTTCCAGGCCCTCAATGAGGAGCTGACTGCAAAGAGGGAGCAAGTCTCAGAGGCCATCAAAACTTCCCAAATCTTCCTGGCAAAGCACAGCCACAAGTGCGTGTGACCCAAGGAGGGGACAGGCACGGAGACCAGGGGTGGGAGATGAGATTCCTTAGAGCTGGCACTGGTGGGCTGGTGTCCCTGGGGTCCAGTTAAAGACAATGATGAGCTGCATGTGACGGTTGTTGTCTCTCTTATATGCAGTGAGAACTATGAAATGTGAAACCCATTTATGCCGTGGGGCAACATTAATCCTCTTTAGTAGTGATCCAGCCCCGTATCTTTGGGAATTTGATCACTACAATGCAGGTCAACCTGTGCTCAGCTATCCTTGCAGGCTTTAGCTGAGTTGGAGAAGAAGTGGGACCGTGGGAAAGGGGACTCGTGGTGGATTTGGCCTTTTCCTCCACCAAAAGAACATGGTAATTCTGTGGAGCTGGTTTGTGCAGTATCCTGAGTGATTTCCCCTTCTGCTTTCAGGCTTTCCCAACCAGAAAAGGAACAGATTTCTGCTCAGATTGGTGCTCTGAAGGAGACCTACCAGGCGCTCTGCAGCAACTCCTCGGAGCAGCTCCAGCAGCTCCAGAGCCAGCTGGCTCAGGAGACAGAGCACAAGGTACTGCTCCCTGCTCGGCCCTGTGGCTGCAGCGACACGATTCACTCCTCAGGGGGTGCAAAAGGTTTCACTTCGTTGTGTGTCTCATGGCCACTGGCCACTCACAGCCCATCACCTCTCTGACTTGCACGTGGTTGCCTTCCCTTCTCTTGCATCCATGGTCGCCCAAAGCATCCAGGCTGGTGGTCCCTGGAGGCCAAGCAGGAGCCATTTTCCTGCTGCCTTCCAGGTCGGTGGGAGAGTTGGCCCTTGGTTTTCATCAGAGCTCTGCCCTCTGTGCAAGGGTTGGCTTGTTATGCAGGGCTGTAGATGGAATTGTGGAAATGGTCCCCCTGGGAAATGTGTCCTTTGAGGAACGTCCTGCCAGGGCTCTCACCTCAGAGGGCTCCATCTCACAGGCTGCCCGCGGGCAGGGGCTGCAGGAAAGGTGGGATTCTGCCAGAGGGCCTTTGCCTCTGCGTCCTCGTGGATCTCGGGGTCTGGCACAGGGTTTGTCTCAGCCGTGGCTGAGCCGAGTTTTCGCTTCCCAGTGGAAGGCGACTGCACTGTCCAGCCCCTCAGCTGACCCGGGAGATCTTCCCAACCCGTTCCCTGTTCACCCCCACTCAGGCCCCATCCTCGTTCCGCTGGGTAGGGAGGGCTGGCAGCGCATCCCCATTGCCTCTGCTAGGAGCTGTCGTTCACAGATATCCGTGTGCGTGTTCTCTCAGTGTATATACATGTGTCGGTGGATATATTTGTGTGTTTGCTTGCTGGCTCCCTGTACCCTGAAGCAACGGCCTGCTCAGACCTGGCAGGTTTTGGCTCTCGGGTCCGTGAGTGAAGCCCTGTTCGAGCCACTCGTGGGAAGAGGGTGGCAGGGCTACTGCTTGTTTGAGATCTGCCTGTCCAGCTTTCACCTAAATATATAGTGTTTTGTTCCAAACTGGGCTTTACAGCACATTCCAGGTGTCTCAGAGCAGTAAGTGCTTTTATTGCCAGCCCTTTAGCCCTCATGCTGGCAGCAGAAAGGTGAAGAGTCAGCTCATTAGTCCCTACTAAGCCATCACGGATTTGGTGCAGCCTGCCTGTGGAAAGGATGCTTTTTCCATTCCCTTTTCCTCCCTTTTGGGCAGGAAAATTATTTTAGAGCAAAAGCCCTCTCCAGGGCTTGTCAGGCTCTTTTGGTACAGCACGAGGCTGCTTTGGGGCTGGAACAGTTTTCACTCACGCTCTCGATAAAGCCTGGGAAAGAAAACAGGAGATGGCAGTGGGGCTTCACCTGAGGTCCTGTCTGCAAAATGATGCCTGCGGCTCTCGTGCCGAGCCGTTGCTTCACTGTAGAGGGAGCATGAAGAACTCTTTTAACATTTGCTTGCTGGAAACATCCAACTGTCAGAAAGGAGTTATGAAAGACCAGAAGTGCAAAGCAGAACTCGCTAAATTGAGCATGATGTGTCCCTGTACAGTTTGTGTTTCATGTCAACTGTTTTTAAGATTAACTGACATCCTTGCTTACAAGTTTAACTAACCCTCCGGGATTTAAACAAACAAAACACACAAAGGGAAAGAGGACGACCTGTGTGTGGGGTTCTTTTTGCAAACAAAAGTCGCATGCTGGACGCTAACACCAAGCTTTACACTGTGTGTGATACGGCTGAACTGCTCCATAAGGCTCTGTCTTTAATTGCTCAAGGCACACCCTGCAACTCGGTAAGTAAAAGCCTTTTACTCCCCTCCCTCCCATCCATCTCCTTTTTTATCTCTCTCTTTTTTTCCTCCTTCCCTCTTCTCTGTCTTTCCACGGCTTGTTCGTCTCTGACTGTGCATGTCAGGGTCTGGTGATGGTGGTGGAGAGCTTAGGTTGTCCCAGAAGGTTCCCCCTCTTCCCACAGCAGCGTGTTGGGATGCAAAAGGAATTCATTCCATAGTCCTGATTCGCTCCTCACTATTCCCACAAAAATCTTTTAGTTCTTGGGCCAACCTTGTGCCCAACCAGTGGGACTGAGAGAAACCCAAACATCCAAAGAGCATTTGGACAAAGATACTCTTTATCATCTAAATTACTGCCCTCCCTGTGGGGACAGCAGCAAGAAAAGCCCCTTCAAAACACCACAGCAGATGGTGTGTTCCCAGTCTGTCACTGGTTCCATGCTGGGACCTTCAGCTTTTTCCATTTCTCCCTCGGCCCTGTTTGAGGAGCAACTTGGTGGTGCCGGAGTGGGCAAGGCAGGAGCTGTGGTTGTGCTCAGGGAGCTGCCCTGACACGGGGCTGGGAGCTGTGCCACGGCTGGGGGGTCTGAGGTGTTCCCTGGCCATCCTGGCACTTGAGCCTTGCTTGGGAAGCGCAGGATTGGCACCATGGCAGGAATCAGCGTGGAGGCTGCGCTGGGAGAGGCTCCTACTTACCCCAAAGTGGACAGCTTTGGGCAGTTTGCTTCTCTGTGAGTGAGCAGTGGGATTTATGTTGTCTTTACTTTTTCAAACTGGAGTTGTTGAAGGGCTTTGTTGTGCTTGTTGGTCTTCCTTCCCTCTCTTTCCATGGAGCACTGGGAACAGTTGGTTTTGGCGCTTGGCGCTTGGCTGTGTTACTGGTGGTGGATATTGGAAGCATCTTGGTGCTGCCCTGGTGATGGGCTAGATGAGCATTGCTGGCAATGTGCAAGCTGGCAAATGCACCAGTTTTTGTGCTATGATGCCTTTGGGGTTGCATTTCAAACAGTTTGGGACTCACTTTCTAGCCTGTTTAGGGATTTTAAACTTTTTTTTTTTTCTTTTTTTTGAAACGGAGGCCTCCCTAGAACTCATGCAATGAGTTCTGGAAATGCTGAATTTTGATTTAAGTCCTTTCCTTCTCTTTCTGTTCTAGGGCAGCGAAGCAGTGGCAGGAGTGATCGATCTTGGCACAGTAGAAATATTCCCTGTCTTTGGTGCCATGCAAAGAGGTCTTATAGATCAGGACACGGGCCTCGTCCTCTTGGAGGCTCAGGTCATCACATCTGACTTAGTTGTTCCAGAGACCAACGAGAAACTCTCCTTGGAGAAAGGTCTGGCCAGAAACATCATCGATCTCAGGACATTCCAGGTGCTGCAGGAATTGAAGGATGCTCTCCAGCAGGTGGAAGAAGTCAGACGTGAAGGGAGGCAGCTCCTGCCTGTCGTCGCTGCGATAGAAGAGGGGAGGATCAGTCAGAGCATTGGGCTAAAGATTCTTGAGGCTGAGCTCGTCACTGGGGGCTTTAAATTCCACCGGGGCAGGATCAGCATGGAGACAGCGCTGCAGGAAAGGCTCCTTACCCCCCAGATTTCCTCCAGCCTTTTGTCTCACCTGGAAGCTGGCAAGGATTTGATTGACCCCAACACTGCTGAGAAAATCAGTCTGCCCGAGCTCATGGACCGTTGCATCACCCACCAAGAGACTGGGCTGAGGCTGCTCCCGGTGAAACAGCTGGCAGGTGGGATGGTGAGCTTGAGGTCAGGCAGAGAGGTCAGCATCTTCCGGGCAGTCCAGGAGGGGCTGATAGACAGGCAGGTGACAGTCAGGTTGCTGGAAGCCCACCTCTTCGCTGGTGGCATCGTTGACCCCAGGGCAGGGCACAGGCTGACTGTGGACGAGGCTGTGAGACGTAATTTAATGGACCAGGATTTGGCTTGCACCCTTCTCGTCCGGCAGCTTCAGACGGGGGGGATCATTGACACCATCACAGGAGAGAGACTGACCATTGATGAAGCTGTCAGGATGCAGTTGGTAGCACCAAAGACTGCATTGCTGGTCCTGGAGTCCCTATGGTCCTTCATGGGGCTCCTGTGGCCAGAGACAGGGGAGATCATCTCAGTTGCAGATGCTTTGGAGCAAAGAATCCTGTCCACAGAGCTGGTTCACAAGAGTCTCAGCAAGAGGCAACTCATTCAGGCTGTTTTTGTACCAGAAACCACTGAGGTGTTGTCGTGGCAGAAAGCAGTTGAACAAGGCATCTTGGAGAGAGATGTGGTGAAGAAGCTGAAATCAACAGTCATACCCGATGTCATGGCCAGTGTGCAGCTCGCTGGCTCTCCAAGCAGGAGCAGGCATGGCCAGAGCTCTCCTGGAAGGAGTCCCACAGGTCATGAAGAGCCCAGGGATCCTCTGCTAAGGAGTGATGATGAAAGGCTGATGTTCCACTTGATGACCCACAGCTACATCAACATCCACGATGGCCAGAAGCTGCTCTTGGTGGATGGGGAGTTGAACAGTCTCACTAAAGCTCTTATCCAAACCCAAGAAAATGGATCCTGTGCACAGATTGTGGAAGACAGTGGAAGTTTTGAGGAGACAGAGGCAAACACAGCTCTTGAAAGTGAACCTTGCAATGGTTTGGCTTTGCAGCACTTTGAGCTTCACTTTGATCCTTCAAAAGAAGCAAGTGAAAAGATCCAACCACCCAGAACTGCTTTGGAGAATGGGGAAGTGCTGATGGGACCTGAAAGTCTCCTCATGGAGGATGCAGAAGATGTTCTGCATGTGGAAGAGCAAGAGCAGATTTATACTGAACAGGTGACCATCAAGAGAGAAACTGATGCTGAATTTGGAAGAGAGCAGGTCACTTCTACAAGCAAGGACAAACTTCAGGTAGAATTATTGATGCCAGAACCTCCCGGTGACCTTGACAGTGGTTTCAGAGAAACAGAGGAAATTATGATCGAGGCAGAAGAAGAGTTCAAGCCTACTGCAGTAGGTGGAGTAGAAGGTACTGAAGATCAGAAGAGGTCATTGGAAAGTGGGTCAGTGGTTGTGAAAAGTGAAATCTGCATAACAATGGGTGTTTCAGAAAGTAGAGACAGACTGAAGATTGTGACAGAGAGGCCTCAGGGTGTGGTGGAACCAGAACTAGAGGCAGAAGATGTAAAAGAGGTTTGTTTACTAAATGAGGAGACAGTTGAAAATGGTGTGCTGGGAGGAGAGGAGGTTGTGCTCCCTGAAACTGGAGAGACGGTGCGAACAGAGAGGCTGAGTGCAGACATGGCGAGTGTGTTGGAAGTGGAAGAAGGAGAGGGGGAAGAAGCATTAGGTGGTGAAGGTGTTGACAGAACATCCCTGCCAGCCCCTGAGGAGCAGGAAGCAGAGGACGCTCTGGGAGTGCTCTTAGCACAGCTCCAAAATGGTGGCATAGTCCATGAGCAGACAGGCAAGATGCTGCTTCTGAACGAGGCGGTGGCCTGTGGGGTGGTGTCCAGCCACACTGCCGTGAAGCTGATGGAGAGAATGAAGATGTTCAGTGGCTTCTTTGACTCTCACACATGCGAGTCCTTAACCACTGAGGACGTCATTGAAGAAGGTCTGATGGATGAGAAGCTTCTCCAGAAGGTTCTTGAATCCGACAAATCCATAAGTGGTGTTCTTGACCCAGGCAATAACTTTGTCTACTCCATCAAGGACGCCGCTGCCGTTGGCCTTCTGGACAAGGAAACAGCAATGAGGATCTTGGAAGGGCAAGTGGTTACTGGAGGGATTGTTGACCTGAAACGTGGCAAAAAGGTATCAGTCACTTTGGCTTCAAATCTGGGCCTCATAGAGCCAACAAGTCAGAAAGAGCTGGTGAAGCTGGAGAAGGCTTCCAAGGGGAAAGGCACCGATGAGGCAACCAGACAGAAGCTCATTAGTTTACAGGCTGAGATCAGTGGAATTGTGGATCCTAAAACGAAGCAGCCTTTGACTGTTGCAGAGTCTGTTGAGAAAGGGCTCCTGAAAAAGGAAGAAGCTTTTCAGCTCTTAACCAAGCAGGTTGCTGATGGAGGAATCATCCATCACGTGTCTGGAATGAGGCTGTCGGTGAAAGATGCGATGGAACATGGTTTGATTGATCAAGATTTATGTAATGAGCTCAGGAAAGCTGAAGGTGTGTGCCTGCAGGACTATGTCCATCCTGTGTCGAAGGAGAAGCTGCCTGTGTCCCAGGCAGTGTCCTCGGGGCTCATTAGTCCAGAATTCCAGAGGAACGTGCAAGAAATCCAGGCTGGGAGTGGAAGCGTTTTTGATCCAGCTTCTGGCCAGAGACTGGCACTGTGTCAAGCAGTGCAGGAGGGCTTGCTGCCCCAGCAGGTGGTGGAGAAAGTCCTGTCATCTTCAGAAATGAAAGAAGGAATTGTAGATCCCGAGACCTGCATGATTGTTCCCTACTCTGAATTCATGAAGAAGTGTAAAATTGACATCGAGTCTGGCCAGAGGTACCTGGAGGTCCATCCCTTCCGAGCCATCAAGGATGAGGTGACGGGGACCAAGCTGACGTGTGCTGAGGCCGTGAGGCTGGGGAAGGTGGACCCTCTGCCCACCCTGCGGCTGCTGCAGGCACAGGCAGACACTGGAGGGGTGGTGGAGGGCACTGTCAGCAAGAGGCTCTCCCTGAAAGCTGCTGTGGACCGAGGGCTGCTGGATGAGGGCATGGCCAGAGTCATCGCCACCAACCAGCTGAGGACTGGGGGAATTGTTGATGCCAGCAGTGGGAAAAGAGTCACTGTAAAGGAAGCTGTTGAGAAAGAACTGATCAGCCAAAAATTAGCAGCTGGTCTTCGAGATGCACAGACACCCGAAGACAAATATGGTTCTGAGGTCTGCAAAGCAGAAAAACCCCAACTTTTCCTGGAAAAAAAGGAAAAAATACCTCCAAAAGAGGAAGGCATCATCCTCTCCACCAGATCTGCCAAGAGGCTTGGTGTTGCTGAGCACAAAGCTCAGCCTGAAACCCTGAGCTGTGACACAGCCGGAGGTGCAGCAGCTGCCACTGAGAGATCCCCCATAACACGGACAGAAGGGAAATTAAAACCTCAGGAAGCTTCCAAGGGTGGTGTTCATCCCCAAGATGAACATCATGATCATCATCCCCAAGCAAAGGCTGAGGTGACTGCAGAACACCCCTCAGTGGCAGGTACAGCATCTTTCCCTGAAGAGTTGGTGGTCGAAGGGGCTGTGGACAAAGGGATCACAAAAAGGAGCTCCCAGGAGAGAACAGCCTGGGGGGAAGAATCTAGGAGAAAAGAAGTGGATGGAGAGACGGGGGAAGTAGAGGGATTGGCCTTGGAGAAGGAGCAGCTGGACATGGAGGTGCTTCGCAGTGCGGAGGATAGTGAGGAGAGGAGGAGGAGGAGAGAGTTTGTAAGTGCAGAGGGAGTTGTGGCAGGTGCAGAAGGTGCAGTGATGACTTCTGGGCAAGGAGAGAGAGTGACCAGCATGGTCCAGGTGACACCAGCAGCCCATAGGAAATCTATTAGTGTGAGTCCGGGGAGGGAAGAGATGGGTTCTACAGAGTCTGGAGAACCCCCTGTTGTTGGTGGCCACGTGGAGCCTGCAGGAGATGACCTTGCAGGGAAAAAAGCTGTCAAACACACCGAAGGACACACTGAAGGAGAAACACCAAGACATCCAGCTGATCAGGAAAAAACAAGTGAAACTGAGCTCAAACCTACCCAAAAACAGAAAAGCAAGAAAAAGAAAGCAAAGCAGGGCAGTATTCCAGGAGACAGCACACAGCGGGAGAAACCTTCTGCAGAAAAGCAGTCCCTTCCTTTTCCAGTCTCCAAAGAAATTCCAGGGAAAAAGAAGGAGGAGGACTTTGTCTCAGGGGTGCCTGAGCCAAAACATGAAACCACCATCAAGATTACTGCTGGGTTGGCAAGAGACACAGCCAAGCCTGAGGGGAGCAGCAGGGATGGGAAAGGAAAGAAAAGAGTTTCTGAGAAAGATACAGAAAACCTCAGGGAGGGTCGGGTGTTCCCTGTGCCCCCTGAACAAGGGGAGGCTCGAGAGGTGATGAAACGTGGGGTCAGGAATGGTCATGATTCCTCAGTAGCATTGAGCCTGGAGGAGAGGATGACTCAGGAAGACACCAGGGTGGAAACCACCTGGGATGGGTCCAGCACAGCCCCCACGGCAGAGGAGCTGCCTGATGAGTTGATTATCAAAGAGGAACCCAGAGAAGTTCAGGAAACCTCTGCAGTCCTTGAGCTTGGAGAAAAGAAACAGCAAGAACAAACAGCCAAGCTCACCACAGACCGAGAAGGTGTTCCTGTTCCCCCAAAATCCCAAGGAGAAACCCCCCAGGAGAGGCCCAAGCAGCCAGGTCCTGGTGATCGGAGCTTGTTGTTACCTGTGATAGTGGAGGGGGAGCTGCTGGAAACCTCGAGGGAATCCACGAGACCAGCACAGGTAAATGAATAGCTTGTACTATTTTGCCATTTTTTACGAGCAGTTTGTGTATGTTTGATGCTGTATCTGTCCAAGGTCCTCTGCTCGGAGGCAGCCAGAGCATGAGGAGTGGAGGCTGCAGTACTGGCTGCAGTGACTTTGGCAAAGAACCTGCTGATGTACAGCTGAAAACACTCAGGCTTAGCCGTGGCTCCTTTTGCTGGAGCATTGCTTCTAAATGACTAATGAGTAGGACTCTTTTTTTTGGCACTTTCGCTGTAACACCAGAGCTCTCTTGCCATTTATAAGCTTATGTTGGAAACAACCATGTGTTTTATTTTTCCTGTAGTAAATCTTGCAGATAAGGCCAGCAAGTGGCAGGTCCACGAGCTGGAATGCTATTAACAGATTTCTTCTTTGAAAAAAAAGAATGATATATAACCCTTTGGGGGTTTTTCTGCCTAAATCTGAGGTTTTGTTTTCTGTTTGATTCTGTAGATCAAGTTCAGCAAGAAGATGTGTCTGGAGCACGATGAGAAGCTGATATCATATCTCTCCATGCTCCGAGATATCGAGATGAGAATCAAACGGGTGCAGCCAGCTGAGCAGAATTTGGCAGCCCTGCATGACCTGCTGCAGCAAGCAGAGGTGAGCCAGGCTTGGCTGGTCTTAGGCAGGACAGAGTTTGCCTCTCCTCTCTCCAACTCCGTGCACAGCCCTTGCACCCCCTCCTTACTTCTGGGAGATTCATCTTAGGTTTAACAGGCATTTATATGCAAACCCCATCCCTCCTTCTCCTGGTGCCATCCACCTTCTCCTCCCTGCCCAGACAATAACCTAAGCCTGGCTGAAATGGATTTTACATCCTGGAGAAAGATAGGCAAGTGCTGGCAGCTGAACAGGGCTGGAGGGGGGTGATGAATCTTTCTAGATGCAGTGTTTGGAGCTGTGTCTCCAAAACCTTTGCTCAGCTTTGGCAGCAGGAAGATGAAGTCACCCAGTCTCAGACATAACGATGCTGTCTTGCCTCAGGCCCTGGGTGCTGAGCTCCAGGAGCTGAGCTTCCCAGTGAATCAGGAGCTGGATGCCGTGCAGTGGATTGTGGCCAACCCCCCTGAAGAAGTCCCTGAGCAATTACTGAAGGCTTTGGAGAAGGATGCCAAGAACCTCCAGAAGTCTCTGAGCTCTGCGAACGACGTCCTGGAGTCCCGGCTACAAAACCTTCGTGGGGTGGCAGAAAATGAAAAGGTAGAGCTGGCAACTGTCCCTGCTGCCCGCTGGCCCCCCGAGCGTCCCAAAACTCCTCCTTTAAATGAGGCACTTCTGTTTTTAAGGCTAAGATCATGACACATCACGAGACTCTTCAGGGCAAACTGCAGGAGCTGCTGAGCTGGGTCTGTGGCACGGCAGAGTCGCTGGATGACAGCGATTACCAGCAGGCGAGCGATGCGAGCAGCTTGAGTCGCTGCCTGCAGCACTACAAGGTAACCATGGCAATGCCCCTAATCCTTCAGGCTGCTGAACTTGCTGCCCTTTGCATGGAGGAGAAGCTTTTAATCCTGCTTCCCTCCTGGAGCCTACCAAGGGTTTGCCCTTATCCTCTGCTGCAGCAGGAGCAACCATATTGTGTTTGCTCCAAGGTCAGTTGTTTCCACAGTGCACAAAGGTTCTGCTTTGGCTGTTTGGGGAACACGCTCCACTGCGGGTGTGTGGGAGGGGTAGAGTGACCAGGAATGATTCCCATCAGGCTGTTGAGGAGAGAGCTGCTGCCCCCTCCATCACACCTGCCCTGGTCTCCATCAGCTGTACAAGGAGCCCAGTCTCCCCTCCATGTTTATCCATCTCCTAGTGATAACTTTAAAGGTTATTTTCAAGTTTAGCATCTCCTGCTTGCTGGTCGCAGCTTGGCATTTAAGTCAGGGGATCAGAGGCTTTGAGAACTCATAGTGGCACATGGAGCCACTGTGACCTGGGCAGGGCTGGGTCATCTTCAGACCCAAGGGCAGCCCTGCATTTATGCTCCAAGCAACCTCTTGGTGAGGTCCCTCCAGCACGTAGTGCAGAGGAACACTGGGAAATCGCTGTGGTGAAATGCTCTCACCTCCATGCTGAGTATGATTTTGGGAGCATTTGGTGTTTCTGGAATATATAAAGCACGTTTTTGGGTGCTGCCCATCCTCATGTCCCACCTAAAGATGGGAAGCAGTGCAGGGCAGCACTGGCTGCAGGGTCATTTTGTCTGATGGATCTTTTCAGGAGCTGAAAGAGCCCCTGAGTGACACCAAGTCTCAGCTGGACACCGCTGCCTTCGACATCCAGTTCTTCATCTCAGAGCACGCACAGGACTTAACCCCGCAGCAGAGCAGGCAGCTGCTGAGGCTGCTCAATGAGCTGCAGAAGGCTTTCCGGGACCTGTCGGGGCGTGTGACAGCCCAGGTGGAGGTGCTGCAGGTCTGTCTCCAGCAAGCGGAGCAGACGGATCAGGTGAAGGTTGTGAGGCATCTGCTCCCTGCCTGCCCTTTGCTCGCTGAAGCGCTTCCTGGCCACAGGAACAGCGCTGAGACACCTCCTGTTTGGGATTTCCTGTGCATGCCACTCACAGTTTGTGACTTCTCATTGCACATCATGAGCTTCCTCTAAAGTCTTCCTCCTTCCCACCACGTAGCTCCCAGGTGGAAAGTCGCTCTCCTCCCAAAATACACAGAGCCCTCGTGAGGTCTGGATAGCACAACCTGGCAGCCTTCATGGAGCTGCTTTGGACTGGGTGGGAAAAACCCCTTTAACCTCACCAGAAATCCCCGAGCAGAGGGGCCACCACAGACACCCGACAGCTTTAATGTCTTATTTGCACTGCACACAGCAGGCATTGCTGGCCCAGAGAAAGAGCTGACGATGTATCAAGGACAAAAGCAAGTCCCCGGGTCTCTGCTGCATTGCTGCAGCACCCATCACTGCATGGATCCTCTTATCCAAGACAGGATTAATGTGTTTTTATTAACAGTTGCTCTCTGTAACTCTTGCCTGTCCTCTCTGGAGTGTGTGTGTGTGTATATTAACCAGTTTGCTTTGCCTTTTCAGATTGAGTGTGCGCCCATCCTAACCCAGGAAGAACTCGCTTTGCAGCTGAAGAGCTCTTAAGAAGGCTCTTTCAATTTGCTTCTGTTGTTTTATCTTATGACTGGGAGAAACAAGCACAGTGTTTTGCACAAGTTTGTACCTCACCTTGCTGAAATGCCCAGTGAAAAACTCAGAAACTTTTTCTCTCCCCTGGGAAAGGGGAACAGGGATGTTGCAGGGACTCTCAGGTCACATCATGCTCAATTGCTCAAACTGGCGCTTCTGTGTTGTGCTCTGGCAGCAAAAGGAGGAGCTGGATCAGCTACAGAAATGCTCTCCCTCTCCTGGGCTCCCTCTCCAACCCCAGGATCATAAAAAACAGCCTATCTGGGTTGTCTGGGGCTCCACAGTGGCACTGCCCGACTCAGGTTGTTGTCACCTCTCATTCAGTGAGTTTCTGCTGCTATTTTAGTGTTTGTAATGTGGAATGGAAAAGGCGCAGAAACTTGTGATTGAGTTTTCCTGGGAGAGGAGTGCAGCTCCACATTGGAGCTCCATGGGCTCCTCAGAGAGAAACCTGCTTGAATGGTGGCAAATGCGCCACCAGCTCGGCAGGGACTGGGCACCTGCAGCTGGAGAGGGAGCACCTGGAGAGCCACAAAAGGTGTTTTCTGTGCTGCATCCTCATCTTCAGGAGCTGCTCCAGCTGTAACCTCTCACTTGCCTTTCAGCAGTGTGAGTGGAGGTGCAGCAGCGGTTCTGACTGTCCCCTGTCCCCTTTCCTCTGCCCGCAGACGCTGCAGGAGCAGCAGGCAGCCCGGGCACAGAGCCTGGCTGAGCTGAGCCGCTGGCTGGGCCAGGCAGAGGACACGCTGGCAGAGCAGCAGAGAGCAGAAGGGGACCTGTCAGCCTTGCAGCAGAGGCAAAGCGATGTTAAGGTCAGTGCTTTCCTTTGAAAAACGGGGGGCAGAAGGTGCCGAGGCTGCACCTGGGGCCTCACAGCATCGTCTGCCCAGGAGCTGCAGAGGAACATCCACACCCGAGCCGCCTCCTTCGCCAGCGTCCTGAAAAGCACAGAGGAGTTTTTGGAGGAGAACAAGGCCAAGATGGAGCCTGGGGAGCTGGCAGCACTGCAGGAGAACCTGCAGCGTGCCAAGGAGCAGTACCAGTCCCTTCAGGAGAGGACAGAGTTGGCCCAGAAGGAGCTGGAGAGTGCTGTGAGTGCTGCAGTGCAGCAGGAGACTGAGAAGGTAATGTGCAAAGAGCTGTAGCCTCTGGGCTCTGCTCGAGGTGGACAGGGAGGTCCAGTTGGAGTCATTCGGGGTCTTGCCAGTCATCTGGGTGATGCAACGTAAAGTAGTTTGTGGTTCCTTCCTGGGTGTCCCCCCGGGAAGGTGTCCCCCAGACATTTCTGTCATGAAATGCCGTGAGAGCTGCAGCCATGGATGAGCTGGTTGTAGGGGAATGGGGGAGTGAAAGGCCCCTTGGTCTGCCTTTAGGGTGACCTTCAGTGGGAGTGAGAACGTAGTCACCTCCCTGCACTGGTGGTGCCACCTGTCCCCCTTCAGGGAGGGGACCCTGGGTTGTACCAAGGTGAGAAAGGCATTGGAACAGAGGCTGAGTTTATTCACAGCTTCTTTGCACCTTCTAGAGAGCCACAAAAGGTTTTGGAGATCTCTGAGTGTCTCGGGCATTTGCTGAGGCTGGAAAACTCCTTGGGTTTTTTCCTCTGTTGATTTGTGTCTCCCTCCCCCATGGAGCAGTTTGCTGAGCATGCAGAAAACAGGCCATTCTTATCTGGAGCATTTGTGCTTTCAGGCGAAAGCTGCCAAAGAGCTGGAGGAGAACAGCAATAAGATCGAATCCCTTTTGAACTGGGTGGCATCGCTGGAGCAGAAGGGAGGGCTCCCAGAGTACAAACCTCACCCTGCCAAGCAAGACACAGGGACACGAGCAGGGACAGGCACTCAGGATGCCCCCGACGGCCACGTGGTGGAAGCAGACAGTGCTGCTGGGAGCCTGGATGAGCAGTATGAGAGGCTGAAGGTCAGGACTGACACCTCATCCCTCTCAAAGCTTTTTGCCCCATGCACTGGCCTCGCCTCCGCTGCTGGTGCAACTGGGAATAAGATGGCTTGTTGGATGCATCTGGCCTCTAGAACATGTGATTTTCCATATGGGAGGCTTGGAAAGTCCCTGCCTGATGTCCTGGTGGAGATGCAGTGTGTGTGGTGGGTGGGTGCCATGGCAGGGTGTAATCAGGGTAACCAGAGAAGGTGCCCATCGTGGTCAAAGAAGGCAGGGCCCCTGTACCCCAGCCTGGGGTGTTCCCCGCCTTGCTGGTGCTGTGTCACAGAATCCCAGACTGGTTCAGGTTGGAAGGGACCTTAAAGGTCTCCTAGTTCCAACCTCCTGCTATGGGCAGGGACACCTTCCCCTAGACCAGGTTGCTCAGGGCCCCATTCAGCCTGGCTTTGGACACTTCCAGGGGTGGAGCAGCCACAGCTGTTGGAGGGTGTGGTGGCTCAGTCACACGCATGGTGGGCAGAGACCCTCAGTCAGAAGCATCACCTTTGCTCCGTGGCTCTTTCAGGCCCAGCACCAGGAGCTGCTGTCCCAGCAGCAGGACGTCATCCTTGCCACGCAGTCAGCACAGGCTTTCCTGGACAACCACGGCCACAGCCTGGCTGGGGAGGAGCGGGAGCGGCTCCAGGGCCAGCTGGCAGGGCTGAAGGACCAGTACTCGGCGTCCCTCTCGCAGTCGGAAGCGCGGCTGAAGCAAGTGCAGGTCCTGAGGGATGAGCTGCACAAGTTCCTGCGGGACCACGGGGAGTTCGAGGCGTGGCTGACGCAGGCGGAGCAGGACCTGGAGGGGATGTACAAGGGGGGCAGCGACCCCGGCGCCCTCCGGCAGCTGCTCCTGCGGCAGGGCAGCTTCTCAGAGGACGTCATCTCCCACAAAGGCGACCTGCGGTTCGTTACTATGTCGGGGCAGAAGGTTCTGGATGTGGAGGGAGCTGCTGGGGACGCCGAGTCCCAGCTGCTGATGTCCAGGAGGGTGGTCAAGAGCAAGCTGGAGGATGCGACGCGGAGATACACCAAGCTGC
Source organism: Sclerurus mexicanus (assembly GCA_013396755.1). NCBI lineage: Eukaryota > Metazoa > Chordata > Aves > Passeriformes > Furnariidae > Sclerurus > Sclerurus mexicanus. The sequence continues at coordinate 183,056 of VWZF01005918.1, forward strand.
ACTCCAAGGTATGGGAAGGGCTTTGCAGGGCTGGGAGTGAAGCCTGGGTGCTGTTTTCCTCCTGTGCAGGGATGACAGAGGGACATTTCTCTTGAGTGTCTGGCTGGGCTTCCAGAACATATGTAGATTTGTAGGACAAGCATTGTCTTCTTCAAGGCTTGGGCAAGGCAGCACCCCTTGTCTTGGTGTTGGTCTACATTCTGCCTCGTGTAATTAACATGTGGCAAGATGAATTTTTTAATTCTTTTTTCTTTCTTGATGATTTCTGTGCCTTTTCCATGGGTTGCCCACGTCCTCCTGTCACGTCTCATTGCTCCTTTGCAGTGCTCCAAGCTCGGCTCCCACCTGAACACCTTGCTGGAGCACTACCAGCAGTTCCAGGAGGTGGCAGAGTCTCTCAAGACGTGGCTGCAGGAGAGTGAAGCTGCTGTTGGGAAGCTGCTCGCAGAGGTGGTTTCTTCGGATCCGGCCGTTCTGCAGAAGCAGCTCACCAGCACCAAGGTACAGGGGCCGTGGGTGCTCTCCTGGGAAGCACTGGAGCCTGGATGGGAATTTGGCTGCTCTGAGTAGTGAGCAGCAGGAAGGAGACTTGACCTATTGGCTTTTTTTTGCTGGTTGAGTGCAAAGATGCACCTGCAGATGCAGCAGGTTCTGGTACTGCAGATCGCGTGGGGTCAGAGCAGGTGCTCAGAGCAAGGACCAGGGACTGCAGTCACAAACACCCCAGTGGGACACAGAAGGGGACATTTCTCCCCGTGAGGGTCACTGGGTGCTGGGACAGCCCAGATCCTCTGATCCAGCTCTGCCTGCAGCATGGGTTGGACTTTCCAAGCTACATTATTATTTTCCTTAATGATTTAGTGATTAAGTGAAGAGGATCCCTCAGAGGGTTTAAATGGGGCCCGGAGCTCCCCCGTGCCTGTGACCCATCACTGATTTTGGCTTCTTTCTTGTCGAAGCAGCAGCTGCAGGGAGATCTGGCTGAGCACCAGGTGCCAGTGGAGAAGCTCCAGAAAGCAGCTCACTCCCTGCTGGAGGTACAAGGGGAGCCAGCCCCAGACCATGGGCATATTCAGGAAACAACAGGTACGAAACAAAGCAGCTACTGGTGTTAGCAGGGCAGGTTGGGGAGAGTGAAAACAAACCGGGGAGGGAGCAAAGATGAAATTTCCCGCTTCTGGGTGAGGTAAAAACACAGCAGTGCACTTGGAGCTCTCTGCCACTGGTTCTCCTTTGTTCTGAACTCTGCAGATGCCATCGTGAGCCGCTTCCAGAGCCTCTCCCAGCAGATGTCCGAGCGCTCGGACCTGCTGCAGAAATCCATTGCCCAGTCCCAGAGCGTCCAGGAGAGCCTGGAGAGCCTCCTCCAGTCAGTGGCTGAGATTGAGAAGAACCTGGAGAGAGACCAGCCAGCTGAGCTCTCCTCCACTTCCATCCAGGACTCACTTGCCACGAGCGTGGTAAGGCTGAGCCCGGCTCCCTCACCTCAAACACACCTGTGCAGGACCTGAACCGTGCAAGGAGTTGCTGGGGTTTAGCTGCAGTGTTTTGAAAGCACCTAAGGAAACTAAAAAAGGGATATGAGCAGAGCCTTTGCTTGATATCATAGAATCACAGAATGCTTTGGATTGGAAGGGACCTTAAGGACCATCCCTTTCCAAACCCCTGCCTTTCCACTAGACCAGGTTGGTCCTATCCAGCCTGGCCTTGAACACTTCCAGGGATGGGGCATTCACAGCTTCTCTGGGCAACCTGTGCCTGTGCCAGGTCATACACTTGTTCGAAGTCTCCTCTTTTCCTTGCTAACTAGTAGGGTTTGGATTTCAGACACCGTGGAAATGCAGAGCAGGTTGGGGAGATCAGAAAGGAAAGGAAAAGTGGGATAGAAAACTATTCTTTCCCTCCCCTGTCTCCAAGCACAGGCTGCTACTTCCCAGGGCAGCCCAACCAATTCACACCAGTTTTGCTCAAGAACCTTCCTAAAGTGTCCTCCCTCTCCCTGTGTGCCCAACACAGAAGCTGAAGCAGGACATCGCCCGGCAGAAGAGCTGCCTGGAAGCCACCCAGGAGATGGTGACGCGGTTCATGGAGGCAGCAGACAGCCCCACGGCCTCTGCCCTGCAGGACAAGCTGGCCGAGGTCACGGAGCACTTCGGGAGGCTGTGCCAGCAGCAGCGGGAGCGGGAGGATGCCCTGAAGGGCCTCCTCCCCAAGGTCGAGCAGTACGAGCAGCTCTCGGAGAAGCTGCAGCACTTCACGGAGAGCAGGACGCGGATGTTGGCGTCTGGGAATCAGCCCGACCGCGACATCGCTCGCTTCTCCCAGCACATCCAGGTGAGCCGCAGGGGCAGGAGCTCTGCCTGCGTGGGACAGGACCCGGGCTGGCAGGGTCTGCAGCACCTGTGTGGGCTCTTTGCCTGCAGAAGGGAGCGTGGCTGGAGTGAATGAGGCTCTTTCCAGCAGTGAGAAAAGGAAATGGCATTTCCCAAGAGTCAGATTGGTTTTTAGGTGGGATCTCTAGCCGGGCTTTTAGGGACCAGTCCAAATATAGCAGGGTTTTGCCAATTAAAGACCCCACGGGGTTAATACAGCAAAATTCACACGTGCTGTCCTGTTCATCCCCTCTGCCCGAGTCTGCTCGTGGGGAACATAATCAGCACCGCCCTTTGCTCTTGGCAGGAGCTGAATTCAGAGATGAGGCAGCACCAGGAGGACCTGGCCACCCTGGAGCACCTGGCTGCCGAGCTGAGCTCCTGTGGCTTCGCCCCCGGCGCCTTCCAGCAGCAGGAGAAGCTGCAGGGGCTGAAGAAAGACTTTCTACAGCTACAGAAGGTGGCAAAAGAGAGGTGAGTCTCGGGGACCTGGCCACTCTCTGGGGAGGTGAGTTTGGGGGTGGCTTCATGGCCTGAGCAAGACCCTGTGGAGATCTTTCCAAGGAGGGGCACGAGCGAGCTCTTCCTGCCGCGCTCCTCCCACGCCGGGAGCCTGAGGCAGCTCGATCCAGCTGATGCTTTAAAAAAAGCCTTGGCTGGGGGCGTTGTGAAAAATTCCTGGTGCTTCAGGAGCCGGCGTTATGCGTTTCCCAGCGTGTGGGCTGCCACAGCTCCACCCCAGAGCATCTTGCTGGAGGGGAGAGGGGTGCTGGCAGAGGATCAGGAGCCTGCCCCCCATCTGCTCTCCAGGACGGGACAGAGCAGTTTTATGCCCTGAAGTTGGGCTAAAACAGAGGTTGAGCTTGGGTTGGCCGTGGCAGCTTGAGCGGGGTCAGAGCAACAGCATCCCTGGGGGTCACACCTATCTGGCTGTGTTTCCAGAATCCCTGGGAAATACAGGGAGAGTGATGGGGAAAAGCAGATGAAACTCACAATAATCCCTAGTAATTCAGTACTCTGCAGGCTGCTTGCAGCTGCAGGCAGCAAGGATGAGCCAGAGGGGCCCGTGGCTCCCATCCCAGGGCTGCCTTGTTCCTCCAGGATGGGCTGAATAGATGGAGCTGTGGCCAGAGAGGAGGGGCAGCACAGCCTGGGCTCCCCCGGGATGCGGCTGCCTGGGGGGACACGGCGTGAATGAGTCCTGTCTTCCCAAAAGCTTTGCTTTTCCCAGGACAAAGAGCCCAGTGCAGAGCCAGAGCAGGTTGGCAGTGGTGGTCCCACGGCTGTTGGCTACCACTGTGCTGCCCAAAAGTGCCACCAGCCACGATTTGGGGGGTCAGCAGCAGTGAGAGGCTGGCACTGCGCGCACCCCGTTTTGGCTGGCACTGCCTGCGCTGTTCCCAAGCAACATCTAATAATAATAATTATAGAAAGGGCTTCTGGAGACAAAACTGTGCTACATTCAGCAGGGAGTAATTGCAAGGCAAAGCACGAGCTCTGACTCTCTGAAACCTTTTCACTCTCAGAGAAAAGGATGCGTCGTCCTGCCAGGAGCAACTGGACGAGTTTCGGAATCTGGTTGGTGCCATGAGGAAGTGGCTGAGGGAGAGCGAAGGCAAAATGCCACCTGCTGAGACCTCCCTGGGCACCCAGGAGCTGCACCAGCACAGGCAGCAGATCCAGGTGGGCAAAGGGAGCTGGAATCTGACTGGGAAAGTTGGCAGCTGGTGTGGAAATGCTGGGATATGGAATAAATTCCAGGAAGCAGAGTCCTGAGAGGTGGTTTGTGGTCTCAGGAGTCCTCACTGTGCCATCCAGTGGATTGTGGAGAAGGGAGCAGTGTGAGATTTCTCTTGGGCACTGCCTGGTTTCCCATCCCTCCCCCTGACTGCTCGGGGCGGGATTTGGGAGTGGGAGACCCAAGCACAGTGATTTTCTCTGAGTGTTTCCCCATGGCAGACGTGGAAGGTGGCCTCCTGTCACCCGAGCCCCCGCTCCCCTCCGGCACAGGGATGCTGTAAATCAGGATGTGCCAAGGGACTGAGTCAGAGGCAGAGCAGCTCTGCTGAGTCACCCACATCCCTCGCACCCCACGGCACCCGGCGGGCTCTGGCTGGGCTCTGCCAGGCTGGGCTGTGCAGGGAGGAGGAGGGACGTCCCAGAAATGGTGGGAGGGAGAAGGTTTCCTTCAACAGACCCATTAGTTAAGGAACAGCTTTTCACTCTTTGATTGCCCTGGCAAAAATAGATGTTTCACACCCACTTTCCCAGCACAGCCTGTTTGCCATGTGCTGGTTCCCTGGGTGCTGTGTCCTGGTGTCACAGTGTCACCACAGAGGTGCCAGGCGAGGAGGAGAGGGCTGTGGCTGGGCAAGCACAGCCTCCAATCCCAGCCTTTGCTTTTGAGCAGGATCTCCTGGAGGAATGGAAAGGGAAAGGGGCCGAGGTGGAGGAGATTGGCCGCCGAGGGACCCTCCTGGAGAACCTGATCGTGGAGATTACGGCCCCCAACACCCCGCCCAAGGCAGGTGAGTTGAAACCCACTGTCCTGAGGATGCCTCATCCCTCAGCATTCTGCTGTCACCACTGCATCTTCTCTGAGCCTGCCTCGAGCAAAAAATGGGACTACTTCCCCCTTTCAGCCAAATTCAGAGAGCCCGTGGCAGTCTGAGCATCGTGGGGCTCAGCAGTGGCCAAGTCACTGGTACTTGTTGCATTAACACATCAGCCTAACTTGGCTTAATTAGTTGTAGCCTAATGAGCTCTGAATTACCCTGTGTTTGCTGTGGTGGCACGAATAACTGCTCAGATGGAGCATGAGAGCTGGGGGTCTGGGCTGTCAGCCCTGCAGGGAACCCATGGAGGTGACTCCTGCTTTCTCCTGGTGATGTGCTTCATCCTCCCGAGGGCTGGAGTGTTTTAATCCAACTCCAGCATTTGGGTTTCGTATCTGGATGACATTTAAGGCTGTGATATTCAGACGTGATTTACGGGTCTCCTCTTTGGCTTCAAGTCTGTGAAGCAATGAGATTACGTCTGGTTTGTTTGGAAACCAACTACAAGATGTCTTCCAGCTTGTGAAAACAAGTCCCTGGACTCACATTGTTGTTGGGAATTTATGGGAATTCATGGTCTGGATATGTTTGTTGGGATTAAGTTCATGAGCAGTTCTTTGGGAAACCTCCAAGAGAAGTGAGGAGAGGCTTGTTCTGGGTGACTCCCACAGTCACCCCCATGGGGTGACCAAAGGTACAGCTCCTTATATCTATGAAAACTTTAAAATATGGGGTTAGGAAGAGAGAGACTTACCTGACAGTATGAATCTCCCTTGGGTTGTGGCCGTAGATATCTGGTGTCCAGGGAGAGGTCACTGGTGTATCCCGCATGGAGCCTCTGGGCAAAGAGAGCGTGTCCACACACCAGAGTGGGTTTGAATAGCTCCATTCCATAAGAAAAGGAGGATATGGGGGAGTTAATTCCTTCAGGAGTGGCATTCACCAGTCTCACAGGAAATAATTCACAAAACCATGCTCAGGGTAGCAACTTTCCAGGCATGGAGAGATGGCCAGTGGTCCCCAGTATTACGGTCTATGCAGGAGCTGCATCCACCAGGTTTCTGGGTGATGTTGGGAGAGGTGCCTGGGTCTGGCAGCTTCAGCTCTTCTGCTCCTGGTCCAGCAAGGCAGGAGGGGCTGCAGGAAAGCAAGGGGAGTGGGAGGAGGAGAGATAAAGGGACTCCAAACCAAATTAATGCCCATTGCCCAGCGCCGGGCACGTGGAGATGCCATATCTGTGCTTGGTGGCCTGTGTCATGGAGGGGCCATTCATTTGATTCACTTGCTGTCTGCATTCCTAACACATCTGCCTTATCCCCCTTGTCCCTTGTCCCCATCCCCTCCGCTCAGGTGCCGCGCTGCCCGTGCCAGGAGGGTCGGTGGGCAGCGTGAACGGATACCACACGTGCAAAGGTGAGCTCACGGTCCCTGCCCCTTCTTGTCTGTGCAATTCCATCCCTGAGGACAGAAACCTCAATGTGACACTGCCAGCGTCCCGGCACAACGGGAATGAGCTTGGCAGCGTGTTGGGAATTCTCAGCTGGAGCTGCAGTGATGGAGGATGGAGGTCAGGCTGAAGGACAGAGCGGGGCAGCTTCGGGGAGTGACAGCACCCTGACACCCCGTCAGGTGGTGTTAAGAGCTGATAAATGCGAGATCATTTTAAGGCCTGCAATTAAATTTATTGGTTCTGTGGGATTATAACAGCATCCAACCCTCCAGTTTGAAGAGCAATTTTAATTATGGCCCGTTATCTGCTGTTAGCTCACCGGTTCAGCGCGATAATAGGTGCATAAAAATGGCTCTATATTTCGATGTCAAATTATTTAACCTTGTATTAGCAGTGGCATGATGAAAGGGGGGCTCAGCTTGCGTCAGGTTCACATACACAGAGGCATTTGCTTTGTTTGCAAACTGTCAGCGTGTGTGTGTGGTGTGAGTGGAAAAGCCCCTCTGGCAGGAGAGGTGAGGATGGTGTGACATGAGGATGATGTGACAGCGCTCCACTGGCAGACGGATGGAGCATGGCCTCTTCCTCCTCATGCTTGGCTGGCTGGGGCTGCCCAGGGCTAGATTAGAACCTGATAGTCCAGCTTAAGGTGGAGAACACGGGCAGTGGTCCTCACGTCAGGCTGCTTTCTGGAAACAGATCTGACCGAGATCCAGTGCGACGTGTCGGATGTGAGCCAGCAGTACCAGGCCCTGGGCACAGCGCTGAGGGAGCGCCAGCAGCAGCTCTCAGCTCTGCTGGAGAAGATGCAAGAGGTGCAGGAGGAGGCCAGCGCGATGCTCAAGTGGCTGGAGTCGAAGGAGCGGACGCTGTCGGAGCTGGACGCCTCCTCCTCACCCACCAAGACAGAGACAATGAGAGCCCAGGCTGAGCACAACAAGGTAACCCCTCTTCCCAAGATAAAAATGAGAATCACAGAATCACCACATGGTTTGAGTTGGAAAGGATCTGAAAGATCATCTAGTTCCAACCTCCTGCCATGCATCTCCCAGAGGATCTCGGGGATGTGCTTTATTGCCACAGGACCAGAAGGATTAGTCATGAGGGTGTGCCCTGGGTTCAAGAAGGGCATTCCCAGATCAGAGATCCCAGGCAGGTCTGTGGAGCAGGAGCCCAAAGTTCCCCTTTGCTTTTAGACCTGTTGCTTTCAGGCATTTGGCTCAGGGGAAGAGAGCTTATCTAGAGCCCTTGTTGCTGGGTCACTCCAGCTCCTCCTGGAAAGCAATTCCCAGCCTTTCCCTGCTCCAGGAGCCAAGTTAGCTCACAATATTGCTAACAAATCAAATAATTAAAGAGCAAAGAACAGAAATTGTCCAACTCCAGTTTGCAGCTGCTGCTTCATTCCTACTCCATGTTCTGATTCTTTTGCCCTGTATCTGAGGAAGTTCAAATCATTGTTTTCCAGGCTTTTCTGGCTGAATTGGAACAGAATTCTGGGAAGATCCAGAAGGTAAAGGATGCACTTTCTGGCTTGCTGGAGAAATATCCAGATTCCCCAGAAGCAGCGAACTGGAAGAAGATGCAGGAAGACCTGAGTAAGTGCCTGAAGCACTCTAGTGAGGCTTCTGTCTCCAAACATCACGTTAGAAGCGGTTCAGGAGTGCGGGACAATCCCAAAGTCACGGCACAGCAGAGTCACTTCTAATTAAAATTCAGTAAATAGCAAACTTATCTCAGAGCTGTCTGGTGTACAAGGTGTTCCTGAGACGAGCACTGTCGTGATTAATGAAATCTCTGTGATGGATGTGGATTTTAAAGATGTGTCTCCTTAAACTGCTTCTTAAAAAAATAAATGGAAAAAACCCACGTTAGCGACATGGGTTAATTATTGTGATTAAAAGCTTCACTGCTTGATATAAAATTCTAGTCATTAGTGAGGCTATCCTGGGTAATTAAATGTTGACTAAACAAGGCTGTGTGTTTAAAAAGAAGCCCAGAGATTCTCTTCTTTGAAATAGCAGGGACGTGTTTACGGAGTTCTCCGTCCAGGAGACCTGAATGTGCTGTGTGAGGACTGATACACAGAGAGTATCCTCATTTATCGAGCCAGGGATGTGAGATGGCTCCCCCAAGGTCAGACCAGCTCATGGCAGTAGCGACTAGAGCACAGAAATCCTGCTTGCAAGGTTTTTTCTTAGGAGCTTCAAGACCACGTAGCCACTAGAACTGGGTAATGGCTTATTAGCTAGAGGGTGAATAGAGCCACGCTAGTTCTGTTGGAAAACTGAGGAGGTTTCCCATGAGGAAAACCATGGGGTGGGGAAAAAATCCTTCTTGATGGAGGGGTGGGGTGGCCAGGAGCACAGCCATGGCCAACACGGCCGGTGCTTCAGATTGCAGGTGGGAGAGAGCCAGCCAGGCGACGGCCGAGCGGCAGCAGAAGCTGGAGGAGTCGGCAAACCAGCTGGCCACCTTCCAGGCTGCTGAATCCCAGCTGCGCCCTTGGCTCATGGAGAAGGAGCTGATGATGAGTGTGCTGGGACCCCTCTCCATCGACCCCAACATGCTGAATGCACAGAAGCAGCAGGTCCAGGTGAGATGGGTTCACGTCTCCGTGCTGGGTGTCCGTGGAGGAGGAGGGTGTCTCATCCAGATACGAGGTGGAAGATTGCACTTGGAATTATTTGTCTTGCAAGCACTCTGGAGACCTCGTGGCTCCTCTCCCAGGTCTTCCCAGCTGAGCCCAAGCTACTGTGAATAACTTAAAATGGGTGCAGTGCCCAAGCTCCCTTCCCCGCACTGGATTGACTCATCAATGAATCACTTGGCCCCTCTTGGAGAGTGAAATTGCTTTAAACAAGACCTGTGCTGATGCTCTGCAGGACTTGCTGATGCTGCCCCTCCTCCTGCCAGGCTGCTCTTTCCGTGCCTCCCGCTTCCAAATCCTAACATGTCCGTAACAGGCCACATCACGAAGCAAAAAGCCCCGGTTAACATAATCAGATTTCCTTCTCATCTAACTGGTTTATGTTACATTGCACAGCAGTAAGACAAATAAGAGAGAGAGCAAAGTCCTGCAGTCACAGACCCCTCCCAGCTTTTTAACTTCCAAGGTCACAGTAAATCCTGGTCTACCCAGCCCAAGTGCTGTCCCACCCCAGGGCTTGTTCCTGCTTATTCCGTGGGCTGGATAAAGCCCCTGGAGGTCTGGTTTGTTTTGACTGTGTGTATTCGGAGCTGTCAGTTTTACGCAAACATTTTTATGTTATTTCTGTTCCAGTTTATGCTGAAGGAATTTGAAGCCCGCAGACAACAGCATGAGCAGCTCAACCAGGCAGCTCAGAGCATCTTGACTGGGCCTGGAGATGTTTCTCCATCCACGAACCAGGTGCGGGAGGAACTCCAGGGGGTTAACCAGAAATGGTCCGAGCTGACGGAGCGCCTCAACTCCCGCTCCAGCCAAATTGATCAAGCCATCGTAAAGAGCACCCAGTACCAGGAGCTCCTGCAGGGGCTCTCGGAGAAGGTGAAGGCGGTGGGGCAGCGCCTGAGCAGCCAGTCTGCCATCAGCACACAGCCCGATGCCGTCAAACAGCAGCTGGAGGAGACCAGCGAGATCCGCTCGGACCTGGCGCAGCTGGAGGAGGAGATCGCAGAGGCTCAGACCCTCTGTGATGACCTCTCCGTCCTGATTGGGGAGCAGTACCTCAAAGATGAGTTAAGGAAACGTCTGGAGACAGTGGCGCTTCCTCTCAAAGGGCTGGAAGATCTGGCAGGTGAGACACTTAAGAGATATTGGGATGTTGAGTTCCACCCCTGCTCTTTTCCAAAGGGCTGTCCCGTTACGGGATTTCTAAGAATAGTAGGGAAAGCACCATTTATCATTTTTTGGGGTACTTTATGGGTGTTTTATGTGGGACCAAGCCCAGGAGAGTTCAAACTCCAGACATACCTGAACCTGGAGAGAGAGCAGAGGTGTTTAGTCACACTGATGTGACTCTTCAACAAGCAGTGTGGCACGTGCTTGGAAAAAAACAGGTTCCTAATTTTGGAGTGGGGCGTGGAGGAGTCTCAGCAGCCACTCTCTAATCTGGAGTTGCATCTTCTGGTTTCTAAGGGGTTGTATTTAGAGACTGGTCAGGAGAACTGAGATGACTCTGTTATCATTGCCTCCTACTACTTAAGAAATTCATGAATCAATGAGCAAAAAGGCTGGTGATGCAATGGAGAACTCCTTCCTGTTAATCAAAACACAGTTGGTACATATGAGATGATTTTAAATAATTGCACTTTGCTTATTTGATTTCAGTTTAATTGTCGCCTTCTAATCTTATTCCCATTCCAGCCGACCGGATGAACCGACTCCAGACTGCGCTCGCGAGTTCCCAGCAGTTCCAGCATATGTTTGATGAACTCAGGACCTGGTTAGATGACAAACTGTGCCAGCAAGCTCAGAGCCAACCGATTTCTGCTAAACTGGAGAGGCTACAGAGCCAAATTCAGGAGCAAGAAGAGTTCCAGAAGAGCCTCAACCAGCACAGTGGCTCTTACGAGATGATTGTAGCCGAGGGAGAATCTTTGCTGCTTTCAGTCCAGCCTGGGGAGGAGAAGACCACTCTGCAAAACCAGTTGGTGAGCCTGAAAACGCACTGGGAAGAGCTCAGCAAACAGGCTGCTGATAGACACTCTAAGCTCAAGGACTGTTTGCAGAAAGCTCAGAAGTACCAGCGGCACACGGAGGATCTCCTGCCGTGGGTGGAGGACTGCCAGGCAAAGATGGCAGAGCTGGAGGTAACCCTGGATCCAGTGCAGCTGGAGGCGACTCTTCTGAGGTCAAAGGCCATGCTGAGTGACGTGGAGAAGCGCCGGTCCTTGCTGGAGATGCTCAACAGTGCTGCCGACATCCTGATCGACGCTTCCCAAACGGATGAGGATGACGTCCGGGATGAGAAGGCTGGCATCAATCAGAAGATGGATGCCATCACAGAAGAGCTGCAAACCAAGACTGGCTCCATTGAAGAAATGTCCCAGAGGCTCAAGGAGTTCCAAGAGAGCTTCAAGAACATTGAGAAGAAGCTGGAAGGGGCGAAGCACCAGCTGGAGATCTACGATGCCCTGGGGCCACAAGCCTGCAGCAACAAGAATCTGGAGAAGCTCAGGGCACAGCAGGAGGTGCTGCAGGCCCTGGAGCCGCAAGTGGATTATCTGAAAAACTTCACTCAAGGTCTCGTAGAAGATGCTCCAGATGGATCCGACTGTTCCCAGCTCTTACACCAAGCTGAGGTGGCTCAGCAGGACTTCAAGGCTGTGAAGCAGAAAGTGAACGACTGCTGTGCGCTCATGGAAAACAAGCTGGAAGGGATCAGCCAGTTCAATAGTCGGGTCAGGGAGATGTTCTCTCAACTGGCGGATCTGGACGACGAGCTGGACAGCATGGGCCCCATCGGGAGGGACTCCGACAGCCTCCAGTCCCAGGCAGAGGATGTCCGAGCCTTCCTGGGCAAACTCCAGGGGCTGAAGTCGGACATCGAAGCTTCTGAAGGCGAATGTAAGAAGATGCTGGAGGACGAAGGGAGCCCAGATTTGTTAGGACTGAAGCGGGAGCTGGAGACGCTGAGCAAACAGTGCGGCAAACTGACGGAGAGGGGCAGGAACCGGCAGGAGCAGGTGGAGACGACGCTGTCCCGCGTCGAGGACTTCTACAGCCGCCTGAAGGAGCTGACCCACATGACAACCGCGGCCGAGGAGAGCGAGGCCTTGCAGTGGGTGGTGGGAACGGAGGTGGAAACCATCAACCAGCAGCTGGCAGACTTCAAGGTGAGTCTTGATGCTGTAATGGGTTTTTTTAAGTGGTGTTTGGTGTTTCGGGGGTTTTTGGGTCGGACCTCTGGGCTTCGAGCCATCGCGTCTTTGTTGTTCGTTGCTGTAATGTCAGTGGTTTTGGGGTGCTGAAATATCCTTGCTCTGCAGAGCATAAAATCAACTGGTGGACTTGATAGTCTGCGGTGAAAAGGTGCAGAAAGATTTGTGGTTGGGAGGGAAATCCCTGTTCTCCTGGTGATGCGTAACGTTGATGTGCCAACAGCTCGTGGGCTGGTGGAGGTGGTTGATGTTTAGGTTTTCGGGGGAGGGAGTCCATCTGAGCTGCAAGTTGGCATCGTTTGAGAGTCTAGTCCAGATAAGATCGTTCTGCAGGTCTTTCTACCTGGCCTACCATTCTTGCTCGTCGTTCACTTCACCTGGGTGACATTTTACATTCATTTGGGGGTCCTTGGGTACAAATAAAGCCACAGATAAACTGTGGGATGCACGCAGGGAATAAAACCAAGGTGAAGTTTTATGTGAGCTGTTCACGTTTCCAGCAAGGAGTTGATGGAGACCATCAAGACTTGTGTGAAATGCTGAGAAAGGGAAGAGCTGAGTGTGATATATTTTTATACAGTATTATGATGTTGGGTCATGCTGTTACACTGCATTAATTATATTAATACAGCCTAGAAATTCTCTTGCTGTGAAACTTCTATTCCTGATGTGCTCAGGAGTTGATGATTGGGCTGATTTACATCTGGCTGCTCGTTTCCTGGTGTTAATGGGGGCTGGAAGGGGGAGGCAGTTTTACAGCCATTTACTTTTCATCTCATGGCTAATTGATCCCGTTCCACCACTTAAATAGGTCTGTGAAACCTTCACCAGGACAAGGTGTTTCTGGTTTGGGGGTTGCCTCTCCAAAAAATAGCTGGAAGTGTTATTTATGGGACAAACTCGACCTCATCTAATGGTGTTGCTGGCCTGTGTTGGGCAGTGCTTTGCTTTGAGCTGATAACCATGGGAAGGATTTAACTTCATCATTGCAACACCACACAGTCACTTGGAACAAATACATCCAAAAAGGAGTTTTTAGGCCTTAAAATCACTGAACCTTTGCTGCAGAGCAAGGGATTATTCCCAGTTGAGCAGCTCCCATTAGGAAGGATGACAAAACCCAGATTGCCGGGCTGGCTGAGCTGGAGGGAGCAGCTTAACCCATCGTAGGGTTGGCACATGGTCTGTAGCTCAGTGACCTTGAGGATGACCCTGTAAGGCACGGGTGACCTGGGCTGCGTGAGCCAAGGGTGCTCTGGGGACACGAGGTGTCCTTACCAGGAGTCATTCGCTGCCCATCAAGGCCGTGCAGTGCACTGGGGGTCTTTGTTGGTGGGAGAGTGAAAGTTGCAGCAGCGAGAGGAGGGTTTTGCCATGTCATGGCTGAGTTAAAATGGGGGAGAGCACGAGGACTGAATGGAGCAATCGTGGTTACACAGCAGCATTCCTCCATTCCTCCCTTCCTCCCATGCGTGGTTCATCCAGAGAGCAAGGATTTCTGCATCCAGAGAGCAAGGATTTCTGCACAAATCCTAAATGTTGCAGAGCAGGTCTTAGCAAAGCTTCACCTTCCAGTCCTCTCTAAGGGAAATGCAATCCCAGATCCTGATCTGCACATGGAAGGGCATGAGCAGGGACTGTTTGTACGTGCAGGAGGGAGAGAGCTGGAGAAACCTGACTTGGGCTCTGTGGGAAGTGGGGAGCACAGGGGGCTTCTGGTTGCACCAGGCTTTCATTTCTCAATAAACTGTCTCTCTAAGACAATATCACAACTCTTTCCCTTCTTGGCTTGCAAACCAGATGCATGCCCAGAGCATCCAGGGGGCCAGAGGGGCTCCTCAGGCAGGCAGTGCTCCTGGGGGTGGTGAGGGGAGGAGGACGGGGTGATGGATGGGGTGACGGATGGGGTGACTGGGGCTCTCCAGGAGCGGTTGTGGTCTGTCTGTCCAGAAGGCTCAAATGCAGGCAGATATTATGTCTTAAAGCATTAATTTTAATGAACATCTGTGTAAATGAGATGCAAATTAGGCATGGCCCCAGGGCTCCAGGCAAGTTGCCAATGGAGTCCTGACAAAGGTGGGCACTTCTGGGCTCATTGTGTCCAGATTTTAATAAAGAAGATAAATTGAAGGCTCTGATGGAGGCCGGGAACAGATGACTTTTGAAGCAGCTTATATTTGAAGCTTCCCATATATTCTTTTCCTGCAAACTTGCCCCCCAAAGGCCACAACCTCCAACAAACCTTTAACTTTTGGAAAAGTGCCATCCATGCATTTCCTCTCTTCCCCCCAGCCCCTTTCCCAGGTCACAGAAGGACTAATCCTGGCTTTGGGAGCGTTGAGCCCTCTCCCACTGGAAGTTTTCCTCCTGGCCGGGTTTCTCAGGGGTGGGAGGCTGGGAAGCAGCTGCCAGAGCACGCTCGGGGGAAGGCTTTGTTTGCAGGAGGTGTTTCGGTTGAGCGAGCGGATGCGATGGTGGGGCTGGGACCCCCGAGGGGCTGGGACCCCCGAGGGGCTGGGACCACAGCAGCTCCCATGGCCACCAGGAGCCGGGACAGCAATGCAGGAAGGACCTGCTGGTCAGGGGCTGCGGGAAAACTAGGCAGGGACTGTTTTGGAGCACCACATTGTTAGAGGATCGTAAGAAACCCATCTGGAGGAGACTCTAAGGGGTCATCTAACTTAGGACCTCGTATTCTGGTGAGACCAAGTGCAGCTGAAAGGCATTTCTGTGGTTTGGAGCCTGTGCTTATATGGACATCCTGATGGATCACTTCGGATCTAGCTATGCCACAGGAGAAATAACACGGAGTTAGCTCATGTTGAGCTGTCAGAGCGAAGGAACCTCGTCTTTAACTCCTGAGCTTCAGCAGGAGTTTAACCCAAGTGACTCTCTTTCCATTGCTGCCTCTCTGAGGAGCCCCTTTTTGTATAAAAAGGTACTAAAAGCTGGAATAATCTTTGTGCTGAGCTTCACACAGCCCAGTTGGGCTCTTCAGCATGAGGGACAAACACCAGTCACCAGCTAGAGCTCCTCGTAGGAGTTTTCAGGCTGGGGCACTTCTTCCCCCTGCGCTCTCTGTTGTCAGCTCAGGTTTCTCAAAGCTCACGCTAATATTAAATTTTAATGACTGGAATCAAATGAGCTACAGTTGAGATGTTACTAAACATAACAGCTTTGTTAATTCAGTTTAGCAAACAGCAGAATTCCCCAGGGCAATGATTCCCCAGGTATGGATGAGAAGAGGGGGCCATGTGAAGACATAGGGGGTTTCTCCATCATGTGCTCTCCAGTGTCAGCAACCCCTGAGCTGGGAGACCCTGAGTTAGACCCCTTCACCCCAAAAACTGGGAAACTAATGGGGTAAAGCTTGTGCTGTTCAGTGCAAGTGGCTCATCCTTTACAGGCTGAAGAAGCAGAGGTGAGGTTTGCTGGTTTGGAGTGGTGGTGCCAGAAAGCCCCAGGGATGGGCTTGTCCTGTCTGGCCAAAGAGCATCCATCAGCCTGGGCTATGGAGCTGATGGAATCAAATTCTTGGGTGTTTTGGGGAAGACATCTGTGCTGAGGCAGCTTGGCGTCCTGGCTAAGCGAGCTTGAGCCTGGGTTTTGTTTATCTTTTTCACAGTGGATTTTGAACTTGGGTTTCAAAGCCTGGCTGGTGCTTGGTGTTGGCAATTCTGGGCTGGGACCTTCTTTGATTCACCGTGTTGTTTTTGGACAAACTGTAACGTTTCCACATTTCACCTACAAAGCAGAGAGTAACACTCAGCCCTGGGTCAAAGGTGCTGGCAGGGGTTTTTGGGCTCAGTGCAGGACAGAGCGATGCTTGGGAGTGAAGGATGCTGTTGCCTCCCCTTTCATAGAATCATGGAAAGCTTTGGGTGGGAAGGGGCCTTAAAGATCATCCAGTTCCAATTCCCCTACCATGGCCTGGGACACCTCCCACTATCCCAGGTTGCTCCAAGCCCCATCCAACCTGGCCTTGGACACTTTCAGGGATGGGGCAGCCACAGCTACCTGGGCAGTCATGCCAGAGAAGAATCTCAGTGGTATCATGCCAGAATGGTTCGCTTTGCTGGGAACACTTTGTCCCCCTGAGGAAGATGAGAGCAGGAGCAGGGCAGACTGCATTCCTTCCGAGTCGCACTCAACAGCCAGGAGGGATTTCTGCAAGAGTCCGGAGAACTCGACCCAAAATGAAACCCAAGGAAACCAACCAACTGGTCTCCATCACGTTCAGACGGGGGCAGGTGCAGTTGGTGAGGTGCCCGTGTGTGGCCGGACCTCCGTGGACTCGCTGTCCCGTCCTGCTGCCGCTCCCGCTCGGCTGCGGCGTCAGGGCAGGGCGCAGGAATGCGGCGAGCCGGGACCTGCCGCAGCTGGCACGGCCGGGATCTCCCTCCCGGTGGTAATTAAACCCCACCCTGGTGAGGAGGGGGAGCGGAAGGGGGTCTGTGGCATCCGGCCTCCAGTGGGAGACGGCTGTGCCAAGGCGGGTCGGGGAGAGCGGAGGGATGAGATGGGATGTCGGGCTCCTGCCTTTCCTCCTGGTGTGGATTTTTGGGGAGGTCATTCGAAACTCGAGTTGCCCAATGCAGAGGACTCGGGCACTGCTCTGTCACGCCAATAAAGGTTTAATGCTGGATCATGGAGAGGGGGAGGGAGAATCCCTAGACAGCAATGACTGAAGCCGCACTCCCTTTTCATTTTAGAGCAGGTCAGGTCATCCAGGACCCACGCAGCTCTTGTGCCTCCAGCACCCTCTTTGTCTGCTTGAATAAAAAAAAGCAGGAAAGAAATCCCAGGGGAGTGATGCAGTGAGTAAAGCCTTAACCAGCATTACTCATCTTGCCATTCCAATGCCGCCGTCTGACCCTTCTCCGGGTCCTCCCCACTTCATCCGAAGTGGAAGCAGCCGTTCCTGTGCTCACTGCGAGCCCACGCACAGTCCCGTGCCCTCCTCCTGCCCCCCTTCCCTGCTGGAGCGTGGCAGCTTTCCTCAGCGCTCTGTTTATGACTCTCAGTTCCCCCCAAGCTTTCCAACTGGGAGCTGACTCAACGGTGTTATCAAAAATGCCACTGGTGCCCATAAATGTTGCCCCGTGTCCCTGGGTTTTGCCCAGGTGCTGCTGGCTGAGGCTGCTGCTTTTAGGGAGAGGGGACTGCCAGTGACACAGGACCTCAGAGGGACAAGGGAGCTCATGGGCATCCCATCCCTGTGTCAGCTGTTGTCATTGATGGGTTGTTGGAGGCAGGGAGGAATGTGGGATGGGGACTTGACTGCCCAGCATCCTGTGGTGCTTCACTGCAGATATTTTGCAGGAGGATCAAAGTGGGAGATTTCCCCCCAGATGGTTTGGGTTGGAAGGGACCTTAAAGATCATCTCATTCCAACACCCCTAAGGAGGGCAGAGGATGGGCAGAGGAAAACCAGCATCCCATCTTGGGATCATAGGGCAGGAATGAGTCAGTCTGCTGGTAACACAAGGTATTTACACTCAAATCAAAGCCTCTTTTTCTGGAGACAGCACTTTAGCCACCACTGGCAGCACACGTGCCCCCAGGCGATGCCCAAGCGTCTGGGGAGGCATTTTTGGGCACTCCACAGCCCATCATAGAGCAAAGACCCCATAGCTGGGGGTGCATCGCTGGCAGGTGGGAGAGCAGAGCTGGGTTTTTGGGATGGGATGGGGCAGGGAAGGGAAGGGACACTGCCACTTGCTGTGCCCCAGCCTGGCCGAGGGTATTTTTAACCCTTCTGTGCCCCCGGAGGAATGCGTGTGGCTCCCGACAGTCGTCCAGTTGGGAGCAGCTGGGTGGGACTGGGCTGGGAGCAGGGACCGGCTGCACGACGGTGTCTTCTCGTTGAACGCTTTCCAGACCTACTTAAAGTATCTCTGGCTTGTATTTTCAGCATCAGCAACACACGCAGAAATGCCTCCTCTCTGACAGCTGTTAAGCTGCCTTAAAGGCACCATCTCCCCTTGCTGGCGAAGAGGATGAGAAATGGGGGATGATAAGCTGTGCCGGGTGACAGGGCTGTCACCAAGCCTGGTAGGGCCAAGTGGCCCAAGCTGTACATCCTTGGTGGCTCTCGGTGCACTCCTAACCTGGTGATCTTGTGTTTGCACAAGAGGCACATGAGTGCAAGTGGCCCCTGCCTCCTCATTCCTTGGAAATAAATTTCAGCGCAGAGGGAAGAGCAAACGTGCCCCTGGAGCTCATTGTTCCCAAAGGGAACGTTGCTGGTGTGCTGGTTCATCAGCAAGCCACGGGTGGGTTTGACCTTGACGTGTCATCAGGCCCTTCCCTGATCCTGAGCGAGCCAAGAACAAGAGTGAATAAAGCCAGGAGTTGCTGAGATCGACGAAATCATAGCGAGGTTTTCCCCCTCCTCCTTTTCTTTTCTTTTCTTGACCGTGAAACAGTCGGACTGTGACCAAATGGTGCCTTTCAGGAGCCACCTTGGGTCACTGCTCCGAAGCCACCTGCTTGCAGATGCTTTGGTGACCCTGCCAGGTCTCAGCTGAGGGCGATGGCCGGAGGAATGTCCTCTCTCCGGAGCACTTGTTAGCTGGTGGTGATGACACTTCACAATGTTTCCAGGAGATACTAAAAATACCAGCTTTGCATAAGACCGGGAGAGCTGAGGATCTGAGGAGGAGGAGATGGGAAGCTTTTTGTCTGCAAGGGCTGAGCAGAGGAGGGAGAAGAGCCTGGTCCTGGCAGCACCTGGCCATGGAGGGGGCATCCACAGGGAAGCGTGTGGTCGAGAGAACACAGGACATTCCCGTCACCCGCACCATCCAAGCAAATTGCCATTCTCCAACAGGGAAGGGGGGGACTGCGGCCACTGGGTCTGGAGCAAACGGGGACTTCTGCAGGAAAGGGCTCAGGCTTGGATTAGTCACTGCAGCCTTTCAAGAACAATCGCCAGTTCTCCTGCTGAAGGAGTGGTTTGAATGTCTCCCATCCAGAGGATTCTCTGGATGATAACACACTTACCTCACTTCCTAAGGAGCCTCATGAGCAGTTTATTAATCACCCCATCCCTCGGCTCTCCCTGTTGTCCCCCTTTCCTCTGAGGAGCAGCTTCTGCAGTTCTCCATGTCCCTGGGGTGGGCAGTGGGGTGGCAGCACCCGCCCTGCTGCCCGTGGGTGCTGGGTCAGTGGGAGCACAGAGCGGGATGCCTGGATATCCCAGGGTGCTTTATCCACCCTCGTGCAGTGCCAGAGCAAAGGCTGGCAGAAAGATTTGCAGAAAAACTGGGCAACTGAGGACAAAAATGAGCATTTCAGCAGGTTTCACCTCCTGGCCATAAAGACCCTGGCATGTGGCTCTACCCTTCTCTCACAGTCCCATCTCAGGGTGGTGCCAGGCACTTTTGGGGTGCACAGAGATGGGGTTCCATGGCAGCACTGAATGCCATGTGGGGCTGTGCCTGAGCACTGCTGTAACACGTGGGCTCCAGGCTTCCTTCAGGAGAATTATTTATACCAACATCTACATGAGCTGCCTTGCAGGGAAAGTGCTGTGGTGCAGCTCAGGCACCCTTGGAAAAGCAAAATAAATCTAAAACCACAGTGTACATCCAAACTGCAGAAGGTTCCTCTGTGAGTTTGGGCTTTAACCTCTTCCTAAAACTTTTCCAGTGGAGGTGCAGCCCCCAATGGAGCCAGCTGAGGTTTCCTCCCCCAGCCCTGCCGAGGAGAGTCCCGAATTAACAGGCTCTAGGTTCCAAATGGCTGATTGAAAGATGTGCTGGCTCCCTGCATCCCGAGCAGCTGTAGCCTTTGAAGAGGGATTGAGTGGTGGCAGAGCCCCGATGTGGAAATGGTTTGAAGTCAGCTGTAAGCCAAGGGGATAAGGGGGCACCCAGCATGGCACGGCAGGATGGGATTAGCCTGGGTGCTCCTTCCTGGATCAGGCTGGGAGCTCAGGGCTTGCCCACACAGCACCAGAACAGCAACCTGGGGAAAAGGAGCAAGTTTAGGAGGAGAGCAACACAGAGGGAATGAAATCCCTCTGACCTTGCAATAAACACAGCAAAGGCTTTGAAAACATGAATCCTCTGGTAAAATTCCCAGCAAAATCTAAACTGCGGTTTCTAAGGGAGATTTTGGGGGGGTGCGATTTGGCTTTGTGCTTTTATTGCAGCGTCTGAGGGAGGCTGAAATGTGCTCTGAGTCCCTCCGTTGGGCTGGAGGCATTTGGGTTCATCCACTCTGCCTTGATAGGACATGCAGTGTCCCAACCCAGTGGTCCCTCCTGTCACTGCCATCTCAGTGACACTCATGGAGTCAGATATGGGGGACACAGTGACCCACATGGAGTCAGACACAGGGCACAGGGTGCCCAGAGAAGCTGTGACTGCCCCTCCCTGGAAGTGTTCCAGGCCAGGTTGGACAGGGCTTGGAGCAACCTGGGCTAGTGGAAGGTGTTCCTGTCCATGGCAGGGGTAGGAACGAGATGAGCTTTAAGCTCCCTTCCAACCCAGACTATTCTATGACTTTATGGCATGGTCAGTACAACCTGTAGGGACAAAGCTTATGGTGCCAAGGCAGGAGCTCATCCAGACTGGCGAGTGGGTGCTGCAATCCCAGGGCAGGAGGGCACCAAGGGGAAGATTAAAGAAGCTTTGATGACAAAAGAGACCCTTGGTTGTACCCTGGGCTCATTAACAATGTGTCCATCAGAGATCTTGAGCTGCCTCTGGGCTCTCTTGGTCATCACAGGACACAGGTCCCTCGCTTCCAGCTGCTGAGATGCATTAAAAGAAAGCTAAAAATATATTGGTTTCCAAATACTGCTTTGCCATGTAAACAGTGGCAGCAGCGGCACAGGATGGAGCGCAGTCATAAACAGGGTGACATCACCCCGTGACGGGGACAGCACGCGCCGGGGCTGGTGGCCATATGAGGAAAGCTTGAAACCAACAGGTTCAGGAGACAGATGGGGATGCTGCTACTTGGAGAAAGTCCTGGAAAACCGCTGGCTGGGTTTTAGCTGAGGGTGTTTATCGACAGGACGTGACCTGGGGTGGCTCCAGGTCTGGGTTTGGTGATAGTCCTGGGCAGAGCTGTGGCCCCGTCCCCACGGTGGGCTGGCTGCTGGAGCACGGGCATCCCTGAGAGCATCCTGCACAGCTGTGAACCCCGGCTTGGGTTTGGCCAAAGTGTGCTGGTAACGGAGCAGGAGAGGGAAGGTTTGGAGACTGTGCAAAAGCCCAACAAGGAGTCTTGTTGGTCCATTCTGTCCACCACTGCCATAGTGGGCACTTGGAGACCCCCAAAAGGACAGAAATTCAGACAGGACCTTCACATCCTTCTCCATTCGTCCCTCGCGCTGACACGAAGCTCAAGCAAAGCCCTGACCTTGCAATTCCCAGCACCACTTGGCTTCTGTCCCCATCGCTGGGGTGGCACTTGGAGGCTTAAAGCCATTATTTGGGGAACCTGCAAGAGCTCTGGCTGGGATCTTCAGGCCAGACACAGCAGGTTTTTAATTGGCTTTAGTCCTTGCCCAATATTTCCCTAATGGTTTTAGAAACGGGGGGATGTGTTGGAGGAAGACTTGGCTTGCTCCTGGCACGTGACTCGGTGAGGAAATGGGAAAAGAATTTCTGGCTGTGAAACGGCAGCTCCACGTCGAGATCGTTCCTTCTTCGCAGTGGAACAAAAAGCCTCCTCGGCCCAGCCTGGATGCCTGGGATTCCTGGCGGAGGGGCCCGGAGCGGTAACGGTCCCGCTCCCGGCCAAGGTGGTAGCAGGCGAGCGCTGGCACAGCACCGTCGGCCTCTTGTTGTTTCAGCTGTGCTGGATTAATAACAGGGACCAGGAGCTGGAGTGTCCCCCGCCGAGGAGAAAAATCTGGGCTTTGGGACACTCCGGCAGTGTTGGTGGCTGTGGCTGGAGGAGACTGCAGTGCCAGCCCCGACCGTCTGCCTGTCTGTCTGTCTGTCCGTCCAGAAGGACTCGGTGGGACACGGAGGGGACATGCCCTGGATGGGCAAAGGGACTCCCCGGAGGCTGCTTGGACTTTCCTCACAGATCTCTGCTCCTTCCCCACCTCCCACTCTTTTCCTTGGCTATATTTAAAGATGGAAAAGAGGGGTTTCAAAGATGTCCCAGTGCGCAAACGTTCCCATCGAGCCCTTTGGGCTGTTTAAGGGGCGTTTCTCCCTCGAACCCTTCCCTCCATTCCCATCTCTCCTAAAGAGAAATATCCCTTTGGGAACGCGGTGCTGGAGCTGCCGTGTGTGCAGTGGGTGCTGGGACACAGGGATGAAGGGGCCGAGGCTTTGGGGCTGGGGAAGCCGCACTCCCACCACAACCATGCCATGACCTTGGCCAAGCTTCAGGATTTTTGGGATGTCAGACACCTGCAGCACATCCAAAAAAATCAGGATTTTGTTTCCCTTGGCTTCAACCTTCAGCTGTAACATGGCCAATGGCTGGGTGGAAAGGTTTTTGGTGAAGCCATGGCACAACAAAGTGCAGACCAAAGTCCCGTTCTCCTGGTCTTGGCACTTTTGGAGCGCATACTGCACGTTTTTCTGCGTTCAACACCTTGTATTTTTATCCCGATGCCATAATTCATCCCAAAGTAGCAGTCGGGGTGGCTGGTGGGGCGGGTTGTTGCCTGGAGATGCGTGGAGGCTGTTCCCAACCCTCCTGTTTTCTCTCCCAAGTCTGTGACTCCGCTCAGCATCACTTCGCAGTGGTGATTCACACGCCCGGGCTGCCTCCCTCTCTGCTCTCAGTGTTCTCTTAGACCCGAGGGTTTCGGGGGAGGAAAAGAGGGTGACAGAACTTGGGATGGGGGCAGCAGGATGCTGACCTAGCCCCGAGGCTGTAAAAATTAGGATTCTTAGGAAAAAAAACAAAACAAAACAAAAAAAAAGCCTGCAGTGTGTGTCGGGAACGGGTGGCGAGCTGCGGGTGTGTTTTTGGCAGAACCGTGGGGAAGGCAAAGCCGGTACTTTGGGGGCGTTCAGGTTTGGGAGGGGGGGTGTGTGTGATGATTTAACAACTCGGTTCTTTGTGCGAGGGTGGGCGTGGGGGCCGCGGGGACCCGGCGGG
>VWZF01005918.1:206639-249184 GCA_013396755.1 Sclerurus mexicanus
GTCCCTTTGCCATTTTTGGATGCGTTTTATAGCCAATTTTTTTTTTTTTCCTGGGGAGAAAGCGGAGGAAAAAAAGCGAAGAGCCAGCAGCCTTCCTGCGCCGCCGGGCTCCGCGAGCGCCGCGCACCCTCCGGCTGGATTTTGGGGGTTCCGTGACTCGCGGTGGCACCGGGCGAGGTGACGGGAACAACAATGCCATCATGTTTTTGAGACAGGAAACCTCGGAGTTCGCCCTGAATGAAGAACTTCCTGTGTTTAAACTTGTACGAATATCCGCTGACAAGCTCAGTTCAAATGAAAACACGAGAGTCGGGGGGAGAGGCTAATTCGGACCAGCTGGACTCCCACGGCACTTGGAGCTGGGCAGAAAACGCGCGGAGCCGCTCGGTGCTGCCAGCCCGGAGCGGCCGGGACAAGCGGTGCCTTTGTTAGTGCAGAAGGACGGACGGGATAATTCAGGAGCTTCAAACTCTTCCGCCGCTGCTGTCGCAGACCGTTTGGAATATTTTATCGAAGCCGTTGGGTTTGGATGATTTGCTGATGGATGGGGGTTTGTAGGGGGGTCGGGGGGATGAGATGGGTTGTTTCAGCGCTCGGGACTGTCGGTCGGGCTGCTGAGCCGGCGCGGTGCTGCCGGTGCTCTCTCCCGTCCCTGTAGGGTCGCTGCTTCGGGATTTGAGGCTGCCACGGTGGGTTCGGGACCTGCTGGCCATGTGATGCTTTGGGCCGTGGGGGGTGAAAGGTTGCCGGGGCGGTTCCGTCATCCCTAAGGACGAGAGTATGGGCAAACCACTGAGCCGGCCAGACTGTTTACGGCAGAACCGCACTTGCCTGGGGAAGGGCGAGGATGAGGATGGTTATATAGAGGATTGCTACGTGCCCCAGAGATCGATATACGACACAATGAGAATTAACGAGCAAATCGATCAGGGATCGAAGCTCAACCAGCTTTCCAAGAGCACCCTTGGCAAGGGGGATGGCAGCACCATATCCAGCAACGGGACTCTGGGGGCTGCCAATGTCTTCGAGTCCAGGGCACCGGAACCGAAAAAGTTGGATGAGCGAGTCATCTTTGACGCGCTGAAGCTCAGCAGTGACGTCTCCAAGCCAGCACCAGCTCCACCAAAGAGACGACCGAACCCCGAGAGGAAGGAGAACGTCAACCGGCGGTCATGGAAGTCCTTCATGCCGCCCAACTTCACCGAATTCGCGGAAAGGATGGGGGCTTCGCTGAGCGAGGTGTCGGAAGCGGGCGCCTCCAACCCTTCCCTGCGGGATAAGCGGGATTCCAGTGCCATGCTCACTGAGCAGCCAGGCCAGCCTGACCATGGCGAGCCCATGTCCGAGTCTCTTACCTTGGAGCACGTCTCCAAGTCGTCCGGCACGGCAGAGGCTCTGACGGCCAAGCAGTTCAGTGTGGATGGCTACGACGGTCCCCGGGATGAGCGCCAGGGCTTGCTGAACGCCGGTGACGGCCGCGGCAGGGACCTGGCCAGGGCTCACTGGCTCCCCAGTGCCACCTGGCCACGAGCCAGGAAGAATTTCATCAGGGGGAACTTCAACGATGGGCGCCAGGAGACCCTGGAGGCCTCCGGGTCGGACTCTACAGTGGAGAATGTCAACCTCTCTCCGTGCCTTAGTGAAGAGCTGCTGGATGCGGGACTGGATATTCTAATCACCTCCAATCTCAGGGAGAAAACGGAGTCTGAGCTGAGATTTGAGGAGGACGAGCGCTGGGTGATGATGGAGGAGTGGGAGGAGGCGACGCTGTCAGAGAGAGGAAAGGCTGTTCTGGTGGCAGAGGAGAAGAAGAGCTGTTGCTTGGCAGATATTTCTGAAGAAAGGGAACAATCCACTGCTCCGGCGGATGGCTCTGCCCTCAGCCCAGAGACCTCCCAGTCCTGCACTTCTCCAGGAGGTGCCGGCAGCCCCCTCGCCAGCAGCACGTGCTGTACCGAGGAGGTGGCGGTGCAGTGTGGAGTTGAGGACTTTGCTCCAGTTTTGGAACGCTCAACCAGCCCCACAGGCCCCGAGTTGTCTGACACAGACTCTGTGCAGATGTTCCTGGAGCTGGAAGAGCAGTGCCTCAACGAGGATCAGGGTCATGGGTCTGTCACTGGTTGCCTGGACGTTCAGGTTTCCCCAATGGACTCAGAGGGCCTGGACCCAGATTCAGCCAAACTGGCCGGATCAGAGGTCGAAGGGTGCCAGCATAGGGCCCCTTTGGACATCAGTGCTTCAGACTCTGCTGTCGTGTCAGATCTGGAGGACTTTGATGTCACCTGCAGCTCGCAGATGCTGAGCACGCTGGAGCCGTTGACAGAGCCCTTCTCTGAAAGGGACACCTTGGCTGTCACCCCAACAGACTCGGATGGAGGGGCTTCCCCCAGCCCCGTGGCCACGGCAGGGCCAGGGTCCCTCCTAGAGTGCTCCTCAGCACTGGTGGAGGAGGATGATCCTGACCCACTGGTGGACAGTTGCATGGTGGTGGCAGCTGGTGGGATGCCATCTCCTGACACGGGGGCACATCCGCCTTCTGGACTGGGGGGAACTGGTTACCCCAGTGCCCCAGTGGGGTGGGGTGAAGATAACCAGGACTTGTTGGTCCCTACTGGGGAAGTGTTGCAGCTTCCTGAGGGGACCTGTCCTGGCCAGGTGTCCCCCAGCCAGCCCCCAGCTCCTGACACAGCGGTGGAGGAGCTGGGGTCCCCTCCACAGCACAGCAAGGCTGGCAGTGGGGGGATAGATCCTTTTGGGACCCATCACCTTCTGCCTGGAGGGACTGAGGTTGCCAGCTGGGTTGTCCCAGAACTGGTTTCTGAGGATGAAGCCACAAATTTGGGATCAGGGAGTGAAGCTGATGGCTGGACTCATCTGGCTGAGAGTGGGGATGTTTGTTGTGGTTCTCTGCTGCCTTTCCACACTGGCTCTGCATCAGAGCCGGGCTCTGAGGCTCTGGCAACGTTCCCTGTGCCTGTTGAGGACCTTCCATGGGAAATGGTTTCCCAGAGCCATGGCCTGGCTCCGGAAGGGGCTTCCCACGCCAAGGGGTCCCCCGTGGAAGTGGCTGTCACACGTGGCAGGACACCAGCAGCCATCCTGCAGCCAGGAGAGCTGGACTTGCTGTTTGCCCGTGGCTGGGGCTGTGCCATGGTGCTGGGTGAGGGAGTCCCACGTGCTGCCAGTCCAGCTGCCCCTGAAGAGCTTCCTGGCACATCACCCATTGCAGGGCCTGCCATCCCATGGGATTTTGGGGAGCTTTCTGCTCCAGCCCCGCCACTCTTACCAGGACATGTGGCTGTTCCAGAGCCCCAGGCTCAGGAGGCACCACCAACCACTGGGGATCTTACCGTGGATACTGAGGAACCTCCAGAAGCCACCACCACTGCCATGTCCTTGATGGTGGAGGAGCTTCTGGAAGCCCCACCACCCTTTGCTGATGTGCCTGTTGCTGCTGTGCCACCACAATCAGCCAATCCACTCACCTCTGGTGTTGGGGGTCTTGGAGGTGACCCCGAGCCATTGGCAGTGGCCTTGGAGAATACAGATGACTTTGCCATCATGGTTGTGCCGCCCCTTCTGGAGCACCTGCCCACCGAAGTGCTGGCTTTGGAGGATGAGCCCATTGCAAGAGCACCTGCAGCACAGGTGGCAGCTTGGGACGATGGTGCCTCCGTGCCACCAGGCATGGAAGGTCCTTCCTTTGCCTTCCCACCCCTCCCAGAGGGATTCACCGCCCCAGAGCTGCTGGGGGCACCCTCTGCCACACAAACCCTCTCTGGGGCCACGCTGGGGGACACCCTCCATCCCCCCAGCTGTGGTGGTGCCACCTCCCTGTGCCCTGGCGAGGGAGAGGTGCCGACGGGCTCAGAGGGACCCCTGGCCGCTGCTCTCATCGCAGAAGGGCCTCCTGCTCTGCCAGATGGATTCGTTCCAGATAACGAGGTATTTGTTGCTCGGGGCTTCAGGCGCAGAAATCGCTTTATTTTGCACTCGAGGGGTGGGTGGGAGAGTTGGGAGCCTGCTCGGTAACGCACGGTCTGCGTCCTTCAGGCTTCAGCACAGCCTTCTCCCTCCTGAGACTGGCTTGAATTTGGCAGGCAAGAAGTTTGGGGGGGGGGAATTGTGTGATTTTATAAGTAGGGGAGGCAAAATACTCTTGCTGCTTGATGACCTAAACTATTGTCTTGTACTTTTTTGGCTGAGTCAAGTGCATTATAGTCACTCAGATGGAAATCACAGACTTCAGAAAAAGCTTCTCACTGACTCCTGGCAGGTAGTTCTCATCTTTGAAGCAGAAAATATATCGGAAAAGAGAAACCTGTAAAACAAATTAAGAGCGAATAATTCCTGTCCTCTGCAGTCATGGCTCTCTGTAGCTTTTCCAGTGAGCACTGAGGTGCCGAGGCTTGGAAGGCGCATGGGAAGGGGCTCAAATTCTCTCTGGCGTTTGGGGATTTGCGTTGCCGTGCCGTGCTCGTGGCTTTTGCATGGAGAGACCTCGGTGGTGGAGTTCCCACAGCCGAGCACTGATTTCCTGCCATCTGGATTAGGAGAAATATCACTAAGGAGACATCAGAAGTTAGTCAGCGCCAAAAATCCCGATTCGGTAGCAATTACTCATCCTTTGGGCTGAACCACCCGTTTGAGAGCTGCATGTGGAGGGGCTTGGAGAGGTGGTTTCACATGGGGGGTCCATGTGAGCAGGGGCTGGGACACCCAGAGAGGACCCTGATGAGGGAAAAGCCCTTGGGTTCTTGGTGTTGTTGTCTGTTGCCTGAAATTCAGTGTGTCCTTGGTGGTGGGACCCTTATTTCAGATTCAGCACCTCTGATCGTTAACCCCATAAACCTTCCCCTTCCTCCAGCACTGTTGGTGATCCAGTTCTTCCCATCATGGTCTGCGTTTGGCAGCACTGGGGTTAAGGGAGATGAGGGAAGCAGAAAGTGAGGGGATGCTTTGAGAAGCAGTCTGGGAGTGAGGAGGAGGCGGAGGTGTGGTGGAGCAGATGTCCTTCTGCTCTCCAGAACGTCTGTCCAGCCCTTCTCCAGGGCAGGACACCTCGCTCTGCTCCTTCTCCAACCTGGCAAAGGGTACTCGTTAAATATTTGTTTCAGCGCTGAGTCACAGTGAGGTTAATGAGCTAAATCGCTGGAATCTTTTATGAGCAAAGGAAAGCAAGGGTGTTGGACACGCTCACCCCCGGGCTGTTTGTGAGATTGTCTTTGTAAGGATCCTCATGAGCATCGGGTTCTCAGGCTGGCTGGTACCTATGCTGCAGGTCCCTGGGTCGGATGTCCGGCCTTTCCACAGGGCTCCCTCCCTGCCTGGCTCCTTCCGAGCCCTGGAGTTTGTTTTGCAGCGTGCAGAGCTGGGAGCAGCCCGACATGCCAGGCTTATCAGCCTGATCCTTTTGTGGGTTTGGCTGTTCTAACCAGCAGCTCCATATATAAACAGTAACAGGAGAACAGCCCGGGAATCGGTGCTTCCATGATACCATTTATTTCTTATAACTGTGGAATAATTATCCCTGAGACAGCTCTGGACAGTGTCTGCCAGCTCACCCTTTGCTCATGTCCTGCAGGGACACCTCCCTGCCCTCTGGTTGCTGAGCTCTGGTGGGAAGAAACAGCTTTTGCTTTGGAAAGGAGGCAAAGAAAGTCCAAGTGGCACCTCTTGCTCATGCCGGGAACTGTGTTTGGAGGTTCTGGGGGCTTTGGTGTGTTTGGGGGTTTTTGCCTGCCTTGTGCTCCTCCGGAGGCAAAGCAATGGCCAGGTGAGCTGGGCCCTGCATGAGCCAGTGCTGTGAGCAGGAGCTCTCGCATCAGGGTGGGAACTGTTCGTTGCCATCAGTGTCTGTGCATTCTCAGGCACGAGGAGGAGAGAGCAGGCAGCTGGCTGCCCCCCCTCTGCTTTCCAAGGGGAAAATGTTGCGACGGGGCCAAGGGCTCCGATCCTGCCCGGTGCCGGGTGTGGGGTGACCTGTGCTCTGCATGGGCTCGTGGGCCAAGGGAGCAGAGCGAGCCAGGAAGGACTCTGCTCCCTCTTTTTGGGGCTTGGGCTGTTTGCTGTGGGGACACAGCGGGCTTGTCCCTTGGGAGCGGGCTGTGCAGCTCCAGAGCGGGACCGTGCACGGGCGCCGCGTGGTTCCAGCCGATCCCAGCTCTGATAAAGAGCACTTATCTCCTCTGCAGAAACAGGATTCTCCCTGCTGCCTCTCTTGACAATGGGGAGCTTCATTTGCTCTCCTCCCCCCTTTCCTATCAAATCTTTTTCGGTTTAAAAAGCTTTTCCCCACAGGATTCCCAGGCAGGACCGTGCCAAATCCGTGGTAAACGACTCGCACATTAATTGCCTATTGCCTTTGTCTTTCGAAATACAGTGAGCTCCTCACTGCCTGTAATTTCGTGGTTAACAAAACTCATATGATGTCAGGTCTCTGTTCTCAATAGCTGCACTGTGAGAATTGCTTGGGGTTTTTCCCCAGGAGCATTATTTCCCAATCTGATGGCTGATTGCAGCCAATGCTCTCATTTCTTCCCCAGTTTTCTCTCTCTACCTCACTCCAGTACTTGGAAAAATGGGATTGACCCATTTAAAAGCAGAGGTGGATGTGGGTAGATCCCAAGCTTGCTCCACACCAGCAGATTCCTGCGACATTTGTGTTACTGGGTCAAGGCGAGGGAAGAGTTTGGACAAATTTGCACAATTCTAATAAAATCAGTGCAAGTGGCTACTGCATCTCCACTGGAAAAGACAGCCTGTTGTATCTATGGAATGATGGAGGGCCTGGAAGGGCAGCTCATGGCTTATAAATAAATGCCTTTTCTCTCCCACCCTTTCCATCCCCAGCTCTTCCAGAAGGAGCAAGTGGATCCTCTCCAGGTAAAACTACAGCAAGTCAATGGAGTTGGTCAAGGACTCATCCAAAGTGCCGGGAAAAACTGTGATGTCCAAGGGCTGGAGCACGACATGGAAGAGATCAACACCCGCTGGAACACCCTCAACAAGAAGGTGGGAGTGTAGGGAGGGGCTGTAACTGGTTCCTCTCAACTTTCTTGGGGTCTGGTAGAAAAAGGGGGGCGAGGACAGGGAAGTGAGGCTCCAGCAGCAGTGCACATCCAGCCTGACCGGGCAGTGGGGTTGTGTTTGGGGTGCAGGTGGCCCAGCGAGTCGCTCAGCTGCAGGAGGCCCTGTTGCACTGCGGGAAGTTTCAGGACGCCCTGGAGCCCTTGCTGAGCTGGCTGGCAGACACCGAGGAGCTCATCTCCAACCAGAAACCTCCCTCGGCAGAGTACAAGGTGGTGAAAGCCCAGATCCAGGAGCAGAAGGTGAGCGAGCACAGGGCGGTGGGTGGCTCAGTGTGGGGAGGGAGCCTGGGACAACCAGACACTATTTTGGGGATCCGGCTGGGATGTCCACAAACCTGCTCCTTTCATGGTGGATCCTGGCTCCCCACGCCCCAGCGTTTGCCCGCACTCAGTATCTCCATCGTCTAAATCACCGCGTCACTTCATTGTCCTGCCGCCTCTTGAAGTTTGCTGGTTTTGCTGGTCGGCCGTGTTTTTCCAGCCCTGGGCTTTGTTTGTGCGGGTAATTCCGCTGTGTCAGGAGCAAGCTGGTGGTGTGGGGACTGGTTTGGGTGTTTGGACAAAGGGAATGTTCAAAGTGTAAGAGCGGGCTCGAGGAGCGCCGGTGTTTGCAGAGATAACAGCCCGGGCCGGCGCCTGCCCTTCGGAGCGGGTGGAGGGAAGGTCAAGTGTGGTCAGGGGGAAGTATTTTAGAAATTAATCCTTACCAAGGCTGGGTCCGACCTGTTGAGGTTGGAAGAGGAAATGTATTTCAAGTGGAAGTTAAAAACTTGTTCATTTTGGGGGAAGGGTGATGGGGAAGACTTGGAAAACTTCTGTGGCACAGAAGTGGTTTGAATCTTGAATAGTGTAAAAGAGGGAAGGGGGAAGGGAAAAGGAAAAAGAGGGGAAAGGAATGGTAAGGGGAAAAGGAGGGGAAGGGAATAGGAAAGGGAAAGGAAAAAGGAAAGGAAAATGGGAAGGAAAGGGAGTAAAATAGAATAAATAGAATGAAATGTTGGAAGGGACCTACAATGATCATCATGTCCAGCTGCCTGACCGCTTCAGGGCTGACCAAATTAAAGCATGCTATTATTATAATGTAATATAATATAACTCTATCGTTTTTTTAACTGGTTTTGATGGCAGAGCTGTTCCCCCTGGGCCGGGTCTGGTCTCAGCCCTGTGCTCATGGTGCTTCTCAGCCACAATTAGAGACCTGACCTCTCCAAGGGCTGGAATTGTTTCTGCTGCCCCAGACCAGTAACTTTTCTCCTCCTTTGTCTCTCTGTGGTGCCAAAGCTGCTCCAGCGGCTCCTGGACGATCGCAAAGCCACCGTGGAGATGATCCAAGCGGAGGGCGACAGGATCGCGCAGTCGGCCGAGCCCGCGGACCGGGAGAAGATCGCGGGGCAGCTGGAGAGCCTGGCACGGCGCTGGGCAGGGCTGCTGGGCCGGGCGGCTGCCAGGTGAGAGCCGCTGGCACGGCTCGTCCCGCGAGTCACGGGCACCCAGAGCTTGGGGTTCCAGCGTTCGGGAAGCTGGCCGAGGTTTCTGTGCAGATACATCCTGGAAACGTGGAAACAGCTGGAAAACAGGAGAAATCAAAGGCTGGTTGGGAGCCGAAGCCAATAGCGGTGCTTTACAATGGCGGGGAAGAGCTCCGATTAAATAATTTCCCTGCAGGGGAGGGATGTTATTTTTATTCCTGTGAGCGTTAACATCCTGTTGACACCTTTCTGCTGCCAGAATCTTGTTCATGGGTTGCTCGTTGCTACCTAAGCTGATATTTGAGGTTAGGAAGACAGTTCTGAGGGCCAGATTGGACCCTCTCAGTGTTTTAAATCACTGCCAGCAAGCTGGACTGTCCATCCAGGACTGTCCCTCCAGAAGTTGTACTGGTGCTGGATTGTCTTTGACCGGAAGCTCAGCAGCCCTAAAACACCAAGAGTCTGACCACAAGCTGAGCATGTGGAGGGATCTGGAAGATAGTGATAGGGATGGAAAGAAAGGGGATTGGAATTGGATGATCTTTAAGGTCCCTACCAACCCAAACTGTTCCATGGAAAGCTTTTCTTCCACCTTCCCAGGGGGATAAGCTGGATCCTAAAGGCACAGCTGCAGGAAAAAGCTCCATTTGTAGTTTCTCCACATTGATTTTTGTCTTTGCCTTTGTCGCCTGCCTGACATGGTGTCTCACCGTGCTCTGAACGAGGCTGTTTTGCTTCCTACTTTTTTAATTCCTGAAGCTCCAGTGGGGAGCTGCTCCTTAGTGTTTTCATTGAATCAGAGTCACAGATTGGTTTGGCTTGGAAGGGACCTTACAGCCAATTTTGTTTCAACCTCCTGCTGTGTGCAGGGACACCTTCCCTTAGACTAGGTTTGCTCCAAGCCCCCTCCAGCCTGGCCTTGAACACTTACTTCCTTTTTATTTTGCTATTCCTTCGTGCAGGCAGAAGCAGCTGGAGGACATCTTGGTGCTGGCAAAGCAGTTCCACGAAACCACGGAGCCCGTGTCGGACTGGCTGTCGGTGACAGAGAAGAAACTGGCCAACTCTGAGCCCATTGGTACCCAGACTGCCAAAATCCAGCAGCAGATCAGTCGGCACAAGGTAGGACCTGTGCAGGAATGGGATGGAGGCGGTCGGCGTCAGGTCCTGCTCTGGTGGTTGTTGCCTCCACGACGAGGGGGTTTTGGCACGGACAAGTGTTGGAGGAGTTACCTAGGCTGTTTGATGTGTGGAGAAGGCTGCCAGCCCTGGCCCACCAGTGCGGGCAAACGTGAAACGGATGTCTTTGCACCTCACAGCAAATGCGTCTGGGTTTGGATACAAAAACCATTCCCGCTGTGTTTCTCTTTAATTTGGATGCAGTTTGCCCGGTCACGGGCGCGTTTTGCGTCTCCTCCGTCCCTTCAGTTGCGCTCATTGTCTGTTTCCCCTTTTAAGTTGCGTTCGTTTTATTTTATCCATTTTCCACTCATTTTCCTTTCTGTTGTCCATTTTATCCTCCTGCCATTCAGGCTCTAGAGGAAGAGATAGAGAGCCACGCTGCCGACGTGTCTCGGGCGGTCGGGGTCGGGCAGTCCCTCTCCTCCCTGAGCTGCGCCGCCGAGCAGAGGCTGCTGGCAGAGAGATTAGAGTCTCTGCAGAGCCGCTACGGCGAGGTCCGCGAGCGGTGCTGCCGGAAGGCAGCACTGCTGGATCAGGCTCTGGCCAACGCCAGGCTCTTTGGGGAGGAGGAGGTGGAAGTGCTCAACTGGCTGGCTGAGGTCGAGGACAAGCTGGGCTCGGTATCCGTAAAGGATTACAAACGGGACGTCCTGCAGAAACAGCATGCAGACCAGCTGGTATTTTCCATTTTCTTCCATGTTTATGTTGTTTATTTTGTTACATTTATCTGGTTTTATTTTTGTTTCTGGTCTGACTTTAATTTTGCAAAGCTTGTTCCGCTGCTGGTTCTCTTCGAGGCTCGAAGAAGTGGAAAGACGTTTCATGTGTTTCGAACAATAATTGTGGTCCCAAAATGGGTTTCCTGGGCAGGGGAAGGGGGGGAAACTTCAAATGGTTCGTTTGCTTTCTGAACAATGTCTGAGCCAGCTTGGCCACCCTGTGCCTTTAGAAAGCTGGATGCTGTTTCCAAGATTGAGAGCTGGAAAAGCCTGGTGGGTTTTTGAAGCTGGGTTGGCCACCAAGGAAGCCTCTGCTTCCACTCCCGGGGCTGTGCAGGCTGCTCTCAAGAGTGAGGTTCTAATACAAGGGCAAATCCTTTGGTAACTCAGATCCAATGGGTTGGGACGGGTTTTGTCTAAGACTTGAGCCTTTGGGTCCCAGAAGTCTCAATAATTCTGCAGCAGAATGACTGGACATCTGCCAAATGGGTTGTCCACCCTTGCCATGCTCAGTAGGAAAGTTCATGCTCTCTGTAGCATCTCTGGCTGGCGGGACACAGAGACCTGCCTGCAGCAGAATAACCCACATTTGCCTTTTTCTCCAGGCTTTGAATGAGGAAATTGTGAACAGGAAGAAGAATGTGGACCAAGCCATCAGAAATGGACAAGCTCTTCTGAAGCAAACCACAGGTAACACGGAGATCTCAGCATGGGAAGCCCCCAGTCCTCCTCATGCTCTTCCCTGGGTAGTCCATGCTCTGCAGTGCTTGCTGTTCTTCAGTTCTTAATTTCCTTTTGGAAACTTCCAAAGTAGCTGGTTTGCATCTGGATCTGGATGCTGAGCCACGAACACTCCAGCCTAGGACTTGGTTGGTCCCAAATTCCATCCTCACAGCCTGGAGAGCTGGTGATTCCCAGCGCTGCCGTGGGGGTGCTCAGAGCTGAAGAGCCCTGCAGCACAAGGGAGGGTTTCCTCATTGCATCCAGCTGCTAAATCACATGGAAAGAGGTTAAAAATACCCCCAGCCCTTCCCTAATATTGCTTTCCCATACTGAGCAGTTGTTGCTGTTGCCACGTGGGTGTGAGTTTATGTTTATGAGTGGGAAGAAAGGTCGGGGCGCTGCATTTCCTTCAGATGTGGTCTGCTCGGAGCAGACGTACAGACCTCTGTCCTTGTGGGAGCCGTGGAGCAGGAAGAGTCATTACAAAGGATTTGGCATGCATTTTCATGTCCTCTTGGAAATAGCAGTAAGGAGTGAACTGGCCCTTTTTTCCTGCAGTTGTGACTTGTTAGTTGAGAAGTGAGTTGGGATGGCTTTGGAGCTTGTGGCAAAGCCACTTCTCACAGCTCCTGTCTCAAGGAGGAGATGGACTTCATTCTGACTGGTGGAAAATGAGAGAGTAGCTTCCCAGCTGCAAAAACAGGCTGAAGTTGTATTAATACGAAGAGAAATGAGGGTGGAATTAGGTGTTTAAAATGGGGGGAACGGGGCCGGTGGCTGCTGAAACCTGCCAGCAGCCCAGCCCAGCATCGTTTGGCCCTCGCCGCTGTCTCGCAGGGGAGGAGGTGCTGCTGATCCAGGAGAAGCTGGACGGGATTAAGACCCGCTACTCCGACATCACGGCCGCCAGCTCCAAAGCCCTGCGCACGCTGGAGCAGGCTCGGCAGCTGGCCACCAAGTTCCAGTCCACACACGAGGAGCTCACCGGGTGGATGAGCAGGGTGGAGGATGAGCTGGCCTCCAGCGGGGCACAGTCCTCCGCCGGAGAGCAGATCCCCCAGTTCCAGCAGCGGCAAAAGGTGGGCGCTGGGAGAGGATGGGAATGTGAGGGTGGGAGCTCGCGGGGGTTTGCTCCTTGTTTGAGAGGCCGGGAGGGAGCTGGAGAGGGGTGTCACCTGCTGAGAAGGACACGTGTCCATGGGTGCCTTCCACAGGAGCTGAAGAAGGAGGTGATGGAGCACAGGCTCGTCCTGGACACAGTGAACGAGGTGAGCCGAGCTCTCCTGGAGCTGGTTCCGTGGCGAGCCCGCGAAGGGCTGGACAAGCTCGTGTCGGACACCAACGAGCGCTACAAGCTGGTCAGTGACACCATCAGGCAGAGGGTGGAAGAAATCGATGCTGCCATTCAGAGGTCTCAACAGGTAATTTAATAACCCCGCTGGAGGCTGATGGGTTTTCTTGGGGGAGTGGGAGTGAGTGGCTCAGCACTGCCCCAGTTCCTCAGTGCCCTGGCAGTGGAAGGGAAATACCAAGCACAGCCAGACAGGAGGGCCAAATCCCGTTGGGAATGCCCAGAAATGGACCACACCAGCAGGGCTGTTTCCTGAGCCGTCCTGTTGCGTGTGCTTGGGATGGGATCACTCCAGAGCAGCACCACGTTATCCTGCCTGCAGGCTCTTGCTTACGGGGTGATGTAGGTGGTGTAAAACTGGTGACAGGTGACTTCTAAGCCTGGAAAAGCATCATCCCCTGCCGTGAGAGCACAGGGCTTTGTTCCAGGCGAACAATTCTTCCCAAAAAACCTTGTTCTGCACAGACTGGAGCCTGTGGAGTGAAGTGAATAACTGCCCTTGCTCCATGGAGCACTGAGTCCAAGGTGCTGATCCTGCTCGTGTTTAAAGGGGACATCCCTTTCCCTGTGGGCAGGGAGGGTGTAGGGAAAGTGGCTGCTCCAACATGCCCCAAAACCAGCGGCAGGAGTCACCAAGGGCAGCGTGGGGCCACAAACCTGTGTCCACCCCCGTGTCCCCTTCTTCACCCACCTCTGCACGCCAGGCCCAGGTGTTTGTCCCCGTGTCCTGCTGGGTCCCTCTGCTTTCCCCACCATCCCCAGCTCTCCGTGTGCTCCTCCCGTGCTGCCCATCACTAACCTGTGCCCATCCTGTCCCGTGTGCCAGTACGAGCAGGCGGCTGACGCAGAGCTGGCCTGGGTGGCCGAGACCAAGCGGAAGCTGATGGCTCTCGGTCCCATCCGCCTGGAGCAGGACCAGACTACAGCACAGCTGCAGGTGCAGAAGGTCTGTGTGCACTCCCTGATGGGGGAGGTGGGGTGGGCAGCGGGGAGGGATGGTCCAGTCTGGGTGATGGGATGTGTTGTTTGGGTCATGGGATATGGTTTGGGGGAGCAGCTTTACCCTGGGGTGTGTAGTGCTGAGCCCAGAGCACCAGGAGAGACACAGCACTTGTCCTTGGAAAGGAAAAGGAGAAAAAGGAAAGGAGAAGGAGAATTTGGAGAAATTAAGCATCGGGCTTCTAAAGGATAAAGCTTCCCATCTGTTTGCAGGAGCTGTTTAGGGATAGATGGGTGCTCTTGCCAGGAATCTCCTTGAGAGGGCTGCTCCATTGGAACCCTTTCCTTGTGGCCACCAGAGCAAGCTCTGCTGGGATCTTGCTGGCGCTGACAGCAGGAGGGGTTTAGAAAAATGTATATATTGATTAATGAGGGTGCTTTTCCACTTGCTTTTTGCTCATTGTTCCCGGCAGTGGGGGACTCCTTAGCTCCCTCCCAGCAGCCAGACGTGGAACAAAGAGGCGCTGGGGGTTTTTTTATATCTTTGAGATGAGCTCATGCCTGAAAGAACGTGCACTTTAAATAAACGGCCCTTTTCTTCCCTTTGCCTGGGCAATCAGAGCAGCACACAGGCTTATTGGGTTTAAAATTTAAAAAAAAAAGGAAAATAAGACAGGTTTATAAGGGTGGGAGGACTGAAGCATCAAGAATTAAGTTAAATTGAGCTCAGCTTCCCGCTGTTAATAGTGTGGACCATGGGAATGACGAAGTTATTGGTAGATGCAGTTCTGGAGAGCATCCTTTTGGGGGATAACATGTTTGCTAATGAGTGGATGATGGAGCTTTTTCTCTGGTGAGGACCTTGGGTGTGGAAGTAATGATCCCTCATTTTAAGAGCTGTTTTCAGGACTTTGAAAGAGAGAGGATGATGTAGGTGAGTTGTGAGAAAAACAGGCAGGAATCTGCATTTCCAACGAGATTTTCAGTGGGCCACAGGACACTTGCGATGAGTTTTGCGTGGTCTGTGTGGCACCTGGTGCTGCCAGGAGGATCCCGTGGAAGGGCTGGGGAGAGGTTGAGCTGGGGGAGAGGCTGGGCTCAGCTCTGATTTCTTCCCTTTCTTTGGACTTTTCCTTTCTACAGGCTTTTTCCATCGACATCATTCGGCACAAAGACTCCATGGATGAGCTGTTCAGCCAGCGCAACGAGATCTTCGGGACCTGTGGCGAGGAACAAAAAGCTGTTCTCCAGGTGAGCCCGCTCTGCTCTTCGCTGCAACAGGGGGGGCAGAGAGGGGAGAGAGGCGAATCCTCAGCTCTTGCACAGGCTGAAGTAGTTTAAAATTGCTCCATCTTTAGTAATTCCCACCAGTGTTAGCAGAAATCTCTTTACATTTATTGCTCTCCTTTATTGCATATTTTTATTGCAGGGGTTGGGGAGGAGGAGACAGCAGAGATTCCCAAGGCTGCTTTAATTGGAATTGCAGCCCGTGCACGTGGAAGGCCACCAAAAGCACCTCCTCTTCCAGCTCACAGCGTGGAGCTGGCGCTTTTCCTGGGCCCTTTTGCATCCCTCACCATAACTATCCTCCCTCTTTTATTTCAGGAGAAAACCGAGTCCCTGGTGCAACAGTACGAAGCCGTGAGCCAGCTCAACTCGGAGCGCTACGCTCGCCTGGAGCGTGCCCAGGTCCTGGTCAACCAGTTTTGGGAGACCTATGAGGAGCTGAACCCATGGATCGAGGAGACTCAAGCCCTCCTCTCCCAGCTGCCACCTCCAGCCATCGACCACGAGCAGCTCAAGCAGCAGCAGGATGACATGAGGGTAAGAGGATGCAGCATTTGCATCTCCTGTCCGTCAGTTCTCCGGCCTTAAACAGAGGCGCAAGCACTTGCAGAGGCAAGAGCACCTTTTTTGCTGAATTTTCCTCATTTTTCTTCCCAATTCTCTTCATTTTGGGGATCCTGCTTGTATGAGTCAAGTGTGCCACGTGGAAATCACTCGTTATGTTGGAGCACTCCTTACCAAAATGCAGCTTGCACCCAAGGGAGCCTGGCTGCCTTCGGATCTCCTGCCTGATTGCGGCAGGGAAAACCACTTTGTGCTTTTAGGGTAGAGAGCTGCAAAGCAAAAATTCCCAGTGGAGTCCCCTGTGGAGCCGTGGGGAGGGCCAGGAGCTGGGGCAGGACCCGTGCGGGGTGTTGTGCCATAGCCATGTTAGGAAGAGCCGAGTTCCGTGTGCTTGGCAGATGCTGGGGTGTGAAATCCACGGTGTGAGTTCCTACCAGATACGGTCGCTGCTCTTGGAGTGTTGCGTGGAATAAATAGGCAGCGACTCGAACCAGATTTCCAAACAAATCTGTTTTCCTCCCCTTCTATTCCCTAGCAACTGAGAGAGTCCATCGCTGAACATAAACCTCACATCGACAAGCTGCTGAAAATCGGGCCGCAGCTCAAGGACCTGAACCCCGAGGAAGGGGAGATGGTGCAGCACAAGTACTCCACGGCCGAGGCCATGTATGCCAACATCAAGGAGGAGGTGTGCCAGCGGGCCCTGGCGCTCGACGAGGCCGTCTCGCAGTCCACCCAGGTACGCTGGGGTGCCAGGGAGATCAGTCTGCTCCTCACAGTCCCCTGGGGAAGCCACTTGCTTTGGAATGTGGTTTGATCCCGAGTGTTACGATTGTAAAACCCTTTATAGGGTATAACGTGGTCAGACACCTCCGGGGTGGTTTCCTGCTGCTCAGCACTGGCTGTGGGAGCAGAGAAAAGGCTTTTTGGAGGCTCGACATAGTAAATAGGCTAATAAATTTTTACAACCTCAATAATGATGCTGGTTCAAAGGGGCTGATTTGGCATCCACCCAAGGTTGGAAGGGCCCAGAGAGCCTCTTGAAAGAGCCTGAGGAGAGAATTTTCAGTTCTGATAAGCTGTGAGTGCAGTGAAGAGCCATAGGATCCTTTGTATGGGAGAGGTAGGGGTTGTGCCTGGAGACTGGGCATCCCCCAAGGACGTGGGTGAGTGCAGGGGAGATAGGAACGGAAGGGCAGAGACTGGAGGTGCTGAAGTCCTCAGAGGGGGTGAATTGTTCCTGCTGCTGAGGGTTGATGACCCTCAGTTACGTTTCATCTCACCCCATGTTACTGTAGTGCAGTTGGTTTTTGTCATGTCTGGGTGTTTATTTTTTAATTCCTGTATTGTGTAGTCACTTCTCTTGGTTTGCACTTGTATTAACTCCGAGTTTTCCCCCCACATTCCCCTCCCCTCTCATCTCTCACTCCCATTGTGGAATGTGTTATCTGTGTGTGTTGCTGCCTGTGCCCGTCCTCCCCACATGGTCCCATTTCATTCTTGTGTTGACTGCGCCCCACCATTGCAGATTTCGGAGGTAAGCGAGTCCCCCACCGCAGATACTCATTTACACTCTTTGGGCTGATTCCACTTTACACCCGGACTTTAGTTTCTGCACAGCTCAGCAGAACATGCTTAAAAATTAACTGCGGGAGCCCGAACCCACGTTTTTGGGATGGCTTTGGTTGCGTTGCCGCCTGGGCTCCGCCGCTCGTCCCGCTGGGAACGCTTCCTGCAAAGCAGAGGGTTTGCCTTCGGAGGGCTCGGCCCTGAGCTTCCCGCTCCAGCTGGACGTGCTGGTTTGCTCCTGCTTGTTGGCTGAGCCAGCGTGTCCTGATCAACTTTGCACCAAGAGCCTGTGCCCTCTCTGCTGGTAGAGCCTGGGATTTGGTGGACACCGGCACCGGTGTGTTCCCAGTAGGAACTGGGAGAGGGACCAGAGCTGGCAGCCACAATGCAGAGCTGTCCTTCCCACCAGCAGAGACAGTTTGGGATCTTTAAGGACAAAGTTGACTTTTCTTTAAACAAACCCATAAGAAGCCCTGCTAGACCCCCTTCCTCTCTCACTCCTGGCTTTCTGGTTCTGCTTTTGAAGCTCCAGCTCCGTGGCAGCTCCTCCCCACCCGCATGCAGCCTCCCACCACCTCCCGCTGACCCTGCCAGGGTGGGTTTCTGCCGGCCTTGCGCCACGTGGAGATTCCCATCAACACCAAACACGGGCGCTTTTCCAGCAGCACCTTTGCCCAGATGCTCCAACAACCAGGACTGGGTTTTCTGGCCCATCCACTAAAAACAGGACAGCAGCAAAAAGGTGGATCTGTAGGGTTGAACCTGCTGACAACTCACTGCCGTGTTTGGGTCACAGGTGTGCAGGTGCCAGCTCTGGGGGTCTCCGTGGCCACTCTGTTGGCTCTCCTGGAGCAGGTGTGAGCAGGAGGCTGCAGATGTCCTTGCTGCTGCAGGGGTCCTTGCTGCTGAGGGTGGCATTCCTGCTGTGGGTGTCCGTGCTGCTGCAGGTGTCCTTGCTGCTGCGGGTGGCATTGCTGCTGCGGGTGGCATTGCTGTCATGGGCATTGTCCATGCTCTCCGAGTGGCCGTGGGTGCAGCGCTCAGGGCTGTGGCACACACAGTGACACAACGTCCCTTAATCCCATCTCTCCTGCCCTGCTGGCTTTGCTCTTCCTCAGTTCCACGACAAGATCGAGCCCATGCTGGAGACGCTGGAGTCTCTGTCGTCCCGCCTGCGGCTGCCGCCCCTCATCCCCGCCGAGGTCGATAAGATCCGGGAGTGCATCAGTGAGAACAAGAACTCCACCGTGGAGCTGGAGAAGCTGCAGCCCTCCTTCGAGGCTCTGAAACGCCGCGGGGAGGAGCTGATCGCTCGCTCCCAGGGAGCGGACAAGGACCTGGCAGCCAAAGGTATCCCCGGGTGGATTTATCAGTGCCCAGCTTCTCCTCCCCAAACCATCGCTGCTGGGGAGACTTGGATGTCCCAGGGGTGTATTTTGGAGGTTCTGGCCTTAGGAAGAAGGGTGAATCCTC
The DNA here is from genome assembly GCA_013396755.1 of Sclerurus mexicanus. NCBI lineage: Eukaryota > Metazoa > Chordata > Aves > Passeriformes > Furnariidae > Sclerurus > Sclerurus mexicanus. The sequence continues at coordinate 225,007 of VWZF01005918.1, forward strand.
TGGATGGAGGTGGCTAGTGCCTGCTTCCATCTGGAGCAGACAGGGGGGCATCAGCCAGAGGAGAAAGAAGCATTTGTGGTTTCTCAGCTGAGCTGAGCCCTCACCCTGAGCTGATCTCTTGCTGGTGGCCTCTGTGACGTGATTTGTTGGTGTTGATTCAGCATCTGATGGAGGGAAGGAACATCCCTAGCACAAAAAGACCCATCAACACGATTGGCACTAATTGGCACCTTCCTTGGCAGCTCACCAGTCAGCTCATGGACTGAGTGAGCAGAGGCTTCATGCTAGAGGTGGCCAGAACAGAGATCTGTTGGAGGGAGGGTGTGGGGGCAAATTTGCCCTGAGCTTGCCTGCACACAAGTAAAGGCTTTATTTCTGCAAGCTGGAGTTTCTCACGTCCCCCAGTATCTCCCAGAGTTAATGCTCTGATGGTCCTGGTCTTCTTTATTTCCCTTTTAAATATTCTCTTGGCTATTTTGAAGTGTTTTCAAAATGCTTTTGAGTTGTAAAAAGGTTGCTTTCTTCACTGGATATTGTGGTTTCCTTCCTCAGTAATCCAGGACAAGTTGGATCAGATGGTTTTCTTCTGGGAAGACATCAAAACTCGGACGGAGGAACGTGAAATGAAGTTCCTTGATGTCCTGGAGCTTGCAGAGAAGTTCTGGTATGACATGGCAGCCCTCCTGACAACCATCAAGGACACACAGGACATTGTTCATGACCTGGAGAGCCCAGGCATTGACCCCTCCATCATCAAGCAGCAGGTGGAAGCAGCAGAGGTGAGGCCCATGGGACTGTGTTTGTCTGGAGTTTGTCTGCCCCCAGCTTGTCCTCTAAATTGGGAAGATCTTAGGCGTGGGCATGGCCAGAAGCAGTTGTAAATCAGTTTTGTAGGCAGTCAGGCGGATTATGAAGAGTTATTTCCATTGCAGTTTGGAACTGCAAGGAAAAAACCAGCAGTGTGTTTCACATATCCTTCACCTTAAATCACTTTATCTGCTGCTGTTCTGGGAGGCGTGTGAAGCGTGTGGTCAGAGCCGTGTGCCCACTTGTTTGGAGGGATGTGGAAGCTTGCACAGCTCTGCTCACAACCCCAAGGCTGTCTGGCGTGGGAAGTGTATATTTAGATTTTGGTTAGACCGGAGATAAGTGCTTGGATTTGTGTGTTGATAGTTGTTTCAAATAAATTGCGAAATCCACTTCAGGTGAATTTGACTTGACTTGGACCTTGAAGAGCAGGGATGTTTCTTTATGCTTTGCTAAGTTTAGCTTTGCTGTTCCCCTTTTTATAACCATTCTCACTTTGGTTTTGCACCTTTTGAGTCTCACAACCTCATTCCTATGTTGACAAAATGCTCCTGTAAGCAGCACATCTCCTGTAAACAACATCTTCAGCCAGGCAGTTCAGACTCACGTCTAAATACAGATGTTCTTATTTTAGTTCCCGTCCTGTGTCACCTCCACCTGGGGTCTGGAGTTGGGCTGTTGGCCAAGGTGCAGGACACTGGAGCAGGAAGGACTCCCTGTGCTTTATCCCTCCTCTTCTTGGGGCAGTTTTGGAAGAGCATTTAGTAACAAAGGTTTTTCTTCTGTGGCTGTGTCTATGCAGACTATTAAGGAGGAGACGGATGGGTTGCATGAAGAGCTGGAGTTCATCCGCCTCCTTGGAACTGATTTAATTTTTGCCTGTGGTGAAACTGAGAAACCAGAAGTGAAAAAGAGCATTGATGAGGTAGGAAAAGCCAGCAGCTTCTCCTTCTGATAAAATCAGGTGGGAGCAAGTGGGAGCTGTGGTTGAAGAGCCGAACGAATTTTGTGGGCAATCTTGTGTTCCGCAGATGAACAATGCGTGGGAAAATCTAAACAAAATGTGGAAGGAGAGGCTGGAGAAGCTCGAGGAAGCCATGCAGTCAGCTGTGCAGTACCAAGACACACTTCAAGTAAGGGACAGGGCGGTTGGTGGGGAGTGGGTGGACCTTGGGACCACCACTGTGAATCCTCTCCCTGGAGCTGTACTGGGATTTGCACCAATGCAAAGCAGGAACCATCTCCTGGGCGAGAACAACCAGCTCTGAAGAGGAGCAGACATTCTGCATTTATCTTTCCAAATCTGTCTCCCTGCTGCATGGAAGGAGGACATGTTTTGTGGTTGTGGGGTGATGGAGGGACCGTCCCTGTTCCCTGAACCAGCTGCTTTTTGCTAACGTTGTCCACGCTCTTTCCAGGCCATGTTTGACTGGCTGGACAACGCTGTGATCAAACTCTGCAACATGTCACCTGTTGGCACCGACCTCAGCACGGTCAAGGAGCAGATGAACGAGATGAAGGTACGTGGGCAGAGAAGACCAGTTCCCCAGCACTGCTTTGCCTCACAGAGCTCCAGTGATTCATTTGCTTCTGTTTTTTGTCCTGCTTGTTTTGGCAGGAGTTTAAAATGGAGGTTTACCAGCAGCAGATTGAGATGGAAAAGCTTAATCACCAAGGTGAACTGATGCTAAAAAAGGCTACGGATGAGACAGACAGAGACATCATAAAAGAGCCACTGACAGAGCTGAAACATCTCTGGGAGAATTTGGGCGAGAAAATTGCTCACAGACAGGTAGAGTGAAGACCTGGGGCTCTCACAGGTGTGGGGTTGAAACTCACTGTGATGCTCCCAGTTATTAAAATTTCCCTTTTCCATCCCCATCCTCGCCCAGCACAAGTTGGAAGCTGCTCTGCTGGCACTTGGCCAGTTCCAGCACGCCTTGGCAGAGCTGATGGCCTGGCTGACCCACACTGAGGAGCTGCTGGATGCCCAGAAACCCATCAATGGAGACCCAAAAGTCATCGAGGTTGAACTCGCAAAGCACCATGTGAGTATTTCCACTCCAAGTACATTTTTAGTCCGTTCCCATCGCAGGATTTTGTTTCTCATGAAGGGTTTGAGCCCACAACGAGGCAGGGACCAGCAGGGTGTTTAAGAGAGGTGTCCAATGTGGGCCCATCTCGTGCAGGTGCTGAAGAACGACGTCCTGGCCCACCAAGCGACCGTGGAGACCGTGAACAAAGCAGGGAATGAGCTGCTGGAGTCGAGCGCAGGGGACGATGCCAGCAGCCTGCGGAACCGCCTGGAGAAGCTCAATTCCTGCTGGGAGTCTGTGCTGCAGAAGACAGAGGAGAGGGAGCAGCAGCTGCAGTCCACGCTCCAGCAGGTCAGGAGAGGCGTTGGGAACAACCCCCTGTGCACTGGGGTGCTGCTGGGGTCTGCTTTCCCCTTCGTCTTGGGGAGAAAGAGTTATAAAGACACTGGGATTATTTTGGTGCAAGTTTTTCACGTAACTCTTGGTCCTGGAGTGGTTCAGTGCCTGCCAGGGAGGAGCAGGCACGCTCGTGGGTTATGGATACACCGTGTATCGCCCTCCTGAACGTGCTGGCACATCCAGCTCTGCCCCTTTATCTGGTTTCAAAGCAAACACAGCGTTAACCCTGGCACATGATCAATGGTGACTGATGTCATCTGATCCGGGGCCGATTCTATGTTCCTGAACAGGCTCAGGGTTTCCATGGTGAGATTGAAGACTTCCTCCTGTGGCTAACGAGGATGGAGAGCCAATTGTCAGCATCGAAACCCACAGGAGGTCTGCCAGAAACTGCCCGGGAGCAGCTCAATGCCCACATGGTAATTTCTCAGGAGAGATTTTTTTAATGCTTTTAATTCAGCAAGTTCCTGTCAAATATCGGCATCAAAACTTCTCCTTTCTGTATCTGAGGGGGAAAAGAGCCTGCTCAGGTCTCCTCTTGCAGATCATTTTGCACTTGATGCCTGGAACAAGCATCACGATGCCTTAACCACCCTGTCTCGGCTCAAAGCGATGCGCTGCTGTCACTTTGCTGCCTGCCCTGCACCCAATGTTCCCATCACCCGGAGTTCTGCAGCACAACACGTTCCCTCTCCAAGCTCTTCTCCGTCTAATCCTTTGGTGGTGCCTCTTTGCAGGAGCTGTACAGCCAGCTCAAAGCCAAGGAGGATGTCTACAGCCAGCTGCTGGCCAAGGGGCGGCTGATGCTGCTCAACCGTGATGACTCTGGCTCTGGCTCGAAGACGGAGCAGAGTGTGGCACTGCTGGAGCAGAAGTGGTGTCTGGTCAGCACCAAGATGGAGGAGAGAAAGGTAACACTGGGGGAGAGCTGTGTCCACCCTTTCCCAGTGGTCTGACAGCAGCCGTGCCCTGTCTTCCTGCTCTGCTTCCCTGCACAGGGCTAGGGGTTGTTTTTTTATGCAACCTCTCTCTTGGTTGTATAGGTTGAGTTTGTCTTTCGGGTGGTGCTGAGTGTCAGCGTTAGTGGGGTTTCTTCTAGATTGTCATCAGAATTGCTTAAATCGCATGGAAAATGAGAGTAAAATTGCATTTTGGGTTAATTTAGCGCGGTGGGAAGAAGCCTCCCGTGGCTCTCAAAGGCAGGCTTTGTTGGTCAAGCCAAATCCTCCTCCGAGTTGACTCCATCCTCGGCTTTTGGCGGGGGATGAGATAAAACAAGGGCCGCGGTGGCCTCAGCCCAGAATAAATGTGCAGTGCTGCAGCTGTTGCCACCGCAGTGTCACCCACCCATTCAGCGAGCCCCCTCCCCACGGCGATGCCTTCCCCAGGAAGCCGAGGGTGACGCAGCTGCTCGTGTGCCGATGAAGGTCTCCCCTTTCAGGGACCATTCTTTTGAAAGACAAGCGGTGGCTTTCACCGAAACCCCCTCCCCTTGGTAAACAAGTCGCGTTCCCGGGCCGAGGCGATGAGGTTCCTGTTAGAGGGACGGTTGGGCAGGGACACAAAGGCCACCTCTGTCTGAAGCCGCGGATTGGAGCTCTCACCCTCTGTGTTGTGTTTTTCCTCTCCCTTTCTCCCTTCCCGCTGCCGCAGGCCAAGCTGGAGGAGGCGCTGGCCCTGGCCACCGATTTCCAGAACTCCCTCCAGGACTTCATCAACTGGCTGACGCTGGCTGAGCAGAGCCTGAACATCGCACCCCCGGCCAGCCTCATCCTCGCCGCGGTGCTGGCCCAGATCGACGAGCACAAGGTACCAGCGCTGTGGGCATCCCCAGGGCGGAGGGAGAGAGGGGGGCACCTCATCTGCCCTGCGCCCACGGGCTGTTCACGGCCACGGCCAGCTGCCCTGACAGACGGGACGTCTTTGCCTTTCTCAGGTGTTTGCCAATGAGGTGAACGCACACCGGGATCGCATCATTGAGCTGGATCAAACCGGGAACCAGCTGAAGTTCCTCAGCCAAAAGCAGGATGTGGTGTTGATCAAGAACCTGCTGGTGAGCGTCCAGTCCCGCTGGGAGAAGGTGGTCCAGCGCTCGGTGGAGCGGGGCCGGGCTCTTGACGACGCCAGGAAGCGAGCCAAGCAGGTGAGAGGTGTGGGAAGGGTGTGACAGACCTCAAGAAATGGCCTGCCTTGGAGGGCAGGAGGTTCTAGGACGAAACTGGGGACACCACCAGTGTGAAGTTTCAGACTTGCTCCCGTTGCTTTGCAGTTCCACGAAGCCTGGAAGAAGCTGATTGATTGGCTGGAGGATGCAGAGAATCACCTGGACTCAGAGCTGGAGATTTCCAATGATCCTGACAAGATCAAGCTGCAGCTCTCCAAACACAAGGTAAGGCTTTGCCAAAGCCAGACTGGTGCTGGATGCGGGGTAGAAGGTGCCCTGTTGGGAGGGGAAGCAGGCCAGTATCTCCTCTGCCATCCGGACAAGGGAAAAGCCTTCTGCTGCCATGGAAAACGATCATCTGGGAATCTTCAGAGCCACGGCCAGGTTTTCTGAAGCAGTTTTGTTTTCTCTCCATTTCCCAGGAGTTCCAGAAAACTCTGGGTGGGAAGCAGCCTGTCTATGACACCACAATCAGGACAGGCAGAGCCCTCAAGGAAAAAGCCTTGCTTCCAGATGACACTCAAAAGCTGGACAATTTACTGGGAGAGGTCCGGGATAAGTGGGACACAGTGTGTGGAAAATCTGTGGAAAGGTTAGTCCAGCCCCAGCATTGTACCAGCAGTGCCCACGTGCCAGGGCCTTTATCAGGGAGTGGTTGGAGGTCACTGGGTCATGACAACAGGAGTTGAGTTTATTCATGGGAGTTCACATGGCTGTTTGTTTTCCAGGCAGCACAAGCTGGAAGAAGCCCTGCTGTTCTCCGGGCAGTTCATGGATGCACTGCAGGCCTTGGTGGATTGGCTCTACAAGGTGGAACCCCAGCTAGCTGAAGACCAGCCTGTCCATGGGGACCTGGATCTGGTCATGAACCTGATGGATGCTCACAAGGTGAGAGCACATTTTCCAGCTCTTCTCTGAGACGTGAGTGGGGCTTGTCTTCCCCAAGAACCAAAGAACAGACGGAGTTGGTGCCTTCCTGCAGAGCTGCATGCTTTGCTTAATGCAGTGGACAAGGGGGTTAAAACCAGCAAAAGGAACTTTTCACATTACTGGGAAGGTGGCGGGAGCTGGAAGTGCCTAACCCTGCTTGGCTCCTGTCCTCTCTCCCTGCAGGTCTTCCAGAAGGAGCTGGGCAAGCGCACAGGGACAGTCCAGGTGCTCAAACGCTCGGGCCGGGAGCTCATCGAGAACAGCCGGGACGACACGACCTGGGTGAAGGTGCAGCTGCAGGAGCTGAGCAACCGGTGGGACACGGTGTGCAAGCTGTCAGTGTCCAAACAAACCCGCCTGGAACAAGCCTTGAAGCAGGTGAGGAGAAAGCTGTAGGTGGAAATGGTCTGGAGAGCTTTGCTGGGGAGACGTTTTGCCCTGGCCAGGCGGGACTCTCGCAGCCCTGCAGCAGTGGCCGGGGAGAGCTGCAAAGCAGTGGGGTGGTGTCGGTGGTTTACTGGTTCTTTTCCCAAACCCAGAGCCCCTGAAGGCTGGTTTGAAAAGGGAGGGTGGGAAGATCTCGCCCCTGTGCGCAGCAGGGGTAGAGCAGTGATCAGAGACAGGCCAGGCTGGCGTTTGCCAACGTTTAGTGCAAGAGAGAGGCCTCGATTGAAGCTAAAAAAAAACAACCCAAAAGGTCAAAGGCTCTTAAGCAGCTTTTACATCAAGTAGGCAATTTACAGAATAAACTACCCAGGTGCCAGACTGCTCAGGGTATGGGCAGTTGTGCTGGTTTTAAAAACGTTTTGTCCCTCAGTGCAGCTGATGCTGAGGGGAGGGAGGTGCCCCATTGCTGCAGGACCCAGCTGCTGCTGCTGCACAAACTGGGGGTTTTTCCCCCTTCTTGTATGTTTTTTAAGTCCCTTCCAGCCCGTTGTCCCCCCAGCTCTCAGAAGTGAATCCAGCAGCCTGCCTGGGGAGGTGGGGGCCTGAGAGCTGTGCCCTTGTGTCTGCAGGCAGAGGAGTTCAGGACAGCTGTGCACATGCTGCTGGAGTGGCTCTCGGAGGCAGAGCAGTCCCTGCGCTTTCGGGGAGCGCTGCCTGACGACGCCGAGGCTCTGCAGTCCCTCATCGATGCCCACAAGGTAACAGGGAGCTCCGAAACGCAACCCAAGCAGAATTTATGGGGGAGAGCGTTGCAGAATTAATTTGGGCCTTTTCAGGAGTTCATGAAGAAAGTGGAGGAGAAGAGAGCGGACGTGAACGCGGCGGTGGGAATGGGGGAGGTCATCCTGGGCGCTTGCCACCCCGACTGCATCACCACCATCAAACACTGGATCACCATCATCCGAGCCAGGTTCGAGGAGGTGAGTCCCTCTCAGGGTTTGTTCCGGGCCGGCGGTGCCGGGGATGGCCACGGGGCAGTGGGTCCTGCCTCAGGTTTCCCACGCTGGGCTGACGATCATCCCGCGTTTCCAACAGGTTCTCACGTGGGCGAAGCAGCACCAGCAGAGACTGGAGTCTGCACTTTCCGAGCTGGTGGCAAATGCAGAGCTTCTGGAAGAGCTCCTGGCTTGGATCCAGTGGGCTGAGACAACCCTGATCCAACGGGACCAGGAGCCCATGCCACAGAATATCGACCAGGTCAAAGGCCTCATCTCTGAACACCAGGTGAGCCCAGTGCTGAGCATGGTGGGCGCTCGGGTGAGGGGCAGAGGGCAGGATGCTTCCATGGAGAAGGCATTTGACTTCTCTTGGAAGTCCCTGTTAAAGCAGCATGGGACCCAACCTGAGCAGGGCCAGCCCAGGGATGAAGTCCAGCCATTGCAAATGCAAAGCAGAGCTGAACACTAGCTCAACCACAAGCTGCCATCATTGGTGTTTGATGCTCACGTCTCCTCTGCGGGCTTGGCGTGTCCCAGTCAGGGTCTGCAAAGCAAAAAGTCTCAAAATTACAAAGGCTTTCTTGTCCTTTCTGTGTTTGGACAGTCCTTTATGGAGGAGATGACAAGGAAACAGCCGGATGTGGACCGGGTGACGAAGACATACAAGAGAAAAGCTACTGAGCCCCTCCATGGGCCCTTCATCGACAAGTCCCGCAGCAACAGTATGTCTGCTTTGGGTGAAACGTTCTAGCATGGCAGGAAATGAAATACATAGGAAGCCAATTAACTTTGATTATCAATTAACAAGGCATCCTGCGTTAACAGCCACCGGGAAGGTGGCTGAGACTTGTCAGGAGGGGAAAATCCAGCTGGCGCTTCCCAAAACACCCGTGCTGGGTGTGCTGTTCCTGGGCGTGCTTGGGCTGGAGCTGCTCTTCTTTCTCTCTTGCTTTGGGATGAGGTTTTGGGGTGTCTTTTTATGTTGTTTCTTGAAGCCAGAGTCCCGTGTGAGTTCCTGAGCGCCAGGGGGGTGTGGGTGTAGAGCTGTCACCGTGTCCTCCTGCCCGGGGACGCTGCATTCCTTGGGAGAGCAGCCAGCAAGGCCGTGGGAGGTTTTCTCTTCTGAAAAATAAAACATTTTTCATTGCTGCTCTTCCCTGGACAGCTCAGACTTGCTGCACCCGTCAACACCACTTCAAACAATGAATTTGCTCCCTTTTTCCAGGAAAATCCTTGGGTCAGGCCGCCCCCCCCAGCATGCCCATCATCTCCCAGTCGGAAACAAAGAACCCGCGGATAAACCAGCTCTCAGCACGTTGGCAGCAGGTCTGGCTGCTGGCCCTGGAGCGGCAGCGGAAGCTCAACGATGCCCTGGACAGACTGGAGGAGGTAACAGAGGCTGCTCTGGGAGGGAGGGGACCTGGCCCTTGGTCACCACAGAGATGCAAGAAGCGTTTCCAAGTGGTGCTGCCCCAGCTCTTGCAGACAGTTCCTGCTGCCTTTCCAAAACCCAAATATTCCTAAAATAGAAAGGCTGAAAACCCTTTGGTAATTAATTATTTAACTGCACATTAACAACTTTGTGCCCCTGTAGTTGGTATCTGTAGAGTTAATGGAAGCCAGGCCCTGCTTTCCTCCTAGTAATTAGTTTAACAATTACTGTCTCTATCTTTTCCAAACATCTAATGTCATTTTTGTTTTTATTTATGCTTAACAAAGCAGCTATGCCCAGAAGTGAGTGGTTTTTTTGTTTTTTGTTGCTTTTGCTGTAGGTCACTTCAGTTTATACGTATTCGTGTTTTTTCTTTGTTGCTTTTAACCCCAAGAATGTTTAGAGAGAGAAAAAAAAAGCCCTAAAAATTGTTGTGTTACCTTGGTGTGAGCTGCTTGAGCTGGTGTGGTCGTGGGGGCCTTTTGGGGGTGGGACGTAAGAAGGGTGATAGTTTAAAGTGGAGGGTCTGAGGCTGGGCCAGGGTTTGTAGAGCTGAGCTGTGCCCCAGCTGTTGTGCTGGTTTACCTGCAAAAAGAGCAAGAAATCCCTTCTTGGCTGCCCAGAGGGAAAGGGAGAGGGGAGATTCATGCCCCAAATGATGCTGGCAGTGGGAATTCCTCCCTGCTGAGTCCCTGGGCAAAATCTGGGCGAGGAAACATGCCCCAAAGCCCGAGCAGACGGGGGGTGGGAGGGTGTGTGTGTCTGTGTGTGAGTAGCTGACCTCCTCCTGTGTGTCCCTACGGCAGCGTGGGGGGCGCCGCAGCCCCTGTCGGTGGTCCCGTGGTGCGCAGTCCACGTGCTGCCTGTCGGCTCCGCTGTGTGTCCTGTTCTGGAAAGTCACTTTGGGCAGTCCCCTCGTTCATTAGGGTCGTCTGGATAAATCCAGGTGGACCTTCCCGGGAGGGCGGGCGGGCAGGGAGCCCTGTCTCCCAGGGCCGGTGTTCTGGGGGGCTGTAGAGCCGGGGGTGCTGCTCCTTTGGGATTTCCCCCACCTGACTCTCCCGCTTTGCCTTCCAGTTGAAGGAGTTTGCAAACTTCGACTTCGACGTCTGGCGGAAGAAATACATGCGCTGGATGAACCACAAGAAGTCCCGTGTCATGGACTTCTTCCGGCGCATCGACAAAGACCAGGACGGGAAGATCACCCGGCAGGAGTTCATCGACGGCATCCTGGCTTCCAGTAAGTCTGCAGAACGAGCTTGGAGAACAGCCGTCGTGATGCCCCCACGTCCCTGCCTCTGGTGAATGAGATCCCTCATTTCTTCCTCCTTCCAGAATTCCCCACCACGAAGCTGGAGATGACGGCGGTGGCCGACATCTTTGACCGTGACGGCGACGGCTACATCGATTACTATGAGTTTGTGGCTGCTCTCCATCCCAACAAGGATGCCTATCGCCCCACCACCGATGCTGACAAGATCGAGGATGAGGTAAAGCACCGAAATAAAGGGCTGCTCGGGGTTGTTGGGGTGGTTCAGGTTGTGGGTTGGCGCGGGGAAGAGGAAAAATAGGTTAAAAAAGGGTTATGATGGTACTGAGCCAAAATAATTGGTTGGAACTGGTGGTACCTACCGTGTTTTTGAAGGAAAAGCTGCTTAGGGCTATGTTGTATCCAAGAAGTGACTCGTACTGGGAGAGACTCCCAAAATCCTGGTTCCTTACCTCTCTTGTTGGTGATGGCAGGTCACCAGGCAAGTGGCCCAGTGCAAGTGTGCCAAGAGATTCCAAGTGGAGCAGATCGGCGAGAACAAATACCGGGTAAGGCAGAGGGGATCAGATGCTGCCCCAGCAGCACAAATCCTTCCCCCCCTTCCCAGCCAGGGAGGGGGGATCCCTAAAAGGGTGCCCAGCCTGGTGCGGGGGCACCGGGGGGGAGACGGAGACCTCGTCCCCCGGCACGGCAGCTCCCGGCGGAGGTGGCTGGGCCGTGTTTTCCCAGCTCCGTCCTTGGCCCCAGGGCGTTCCCTGGACTGGGAGAACATAAAAGTGTCCCTGTTCTGGGGCAGCCGGCCCGGGGGCCCCGTGAAACGCCGCATTCACTCCGCCGGAGCCGCCCTTGAAGTTTTCCTCATGGATGAGTGTACCTTACGCCCGTGTTTTTCTTAGCTCGCTCCCGAAGAAGGGAGAGTAATTTCCTTACAGAATCTCTTTGTAGCGAGCTGCTGTTTATGTTTCGAGCCCTTCACCGGGGTGAAGTGGTGAAATGAGCTGGTGGCAGAGCTCCCACTTCCCTGCCCACTGCTTTTGGGGCTGGTGCTCGGGCCAGGAGGAGCTGAGGTTCCCCCTCTGGCTGCACCAGCCCCAGCCCCCCAGAGCTTCTCCCTCCCCCCGGACAGCCCCAGCCCCCCGGTTTCTAACTCCTGCAGTTAACAGTTTTCGTGATTATTGCACTGTTAATCCCATAAATGTTTTTCTTGTTTTTCTTTCCCCTCCTCTTCCTCTGGACTTTCCCCCCCGCTCCCCGTTCCCTCTCCCTCCAACTCCTCTCCCTCCATAGTTCTTCCTCGGCAATCAGGTACAGTTTGCCTCGTGTTGCTGTTCTCTCACCTCCGGAATTTTTTAACAAACGTAGCTGTGCGTGTCAGTGGTGCTGCTCTGTCCTGTGGTGCTGTGGGAGGATGTGATCTGGGAGCTCTGCTGAGCGGAGCCTGGTACAGAGTGGTGCCACCCCAAAAAAAGACGGCATTGGGCGGAAAAAAAACAATGGAAAAAGCAGGATTTGGCAAAAATTGAGAGGTTTTTCTCTCTGGGCTCCTTCCTCGGGTATATTGGTGATAACCGGTGGTGAATCCCAGCACCCTGTGGTGGGAGCNCCTTTCCAAAACCCAAATATTCCTAAAATAGAAAGGCTGAAAACCCTTTGGTAATTAATTATTTAACTGCACATTAACAACTTTGTGCCCCTGTAGTTGGTATCTGTAGAGTTAATGGAAGCCAGGCCCTGCTTTCCTCCTAGTAATTAGTTTAACAATTACTGTCTCTATCTTTTCCAAACATCTAATGTCATTTTTGTTTTTATTTATGCTTAACAAAGCAGCTATGCCCAGAAGTGAGTGGTTTTTTTGTTTTTTGTTGCTTTTGCTGTAGGTCACTTCAGTTTATACGTATTCGTGTTTTTTCTTTGTTGCTTTTAACCCCAAGAATGTTTAGAGAGAGAAAAAAAAAGCCCTAAAAATTGTTGTGTTACCTTGGTGTGAGCTGCTTGAGCTGGTGTGGTCGTGGGGGCCTTTTGGGGGTGGGACGTAAGAAGGGTGATAGTTTAAAGTGGAGGGTCTGAGGCTGGGCCAGGGTTTGTAGAGCTGAGCTGTGCCCCAGCTGTTGTGCTGGTTTACCTGCAAAAAGAGCAAGAAATCCCTTCTTGGCTGCCCAGAGGGAAAGGGAGAGGGGAGATTCATGCCCCAAATGATGCTGGCAGTGGGAATTCCTCCCTGCTGAGTCCCTGGGCAAAATCTGGGCGAGGAAACATGCCCCAAAGCCCGAGCAGACGGGGGGTGGGAGGGTGTGTGTGTCTGTGTGTGAGTAGCTGACCTCCTCCTGTGTGTCCCTACGGCAGCGTGGGGGGCGCCGCAGCCCCTGTCGGTGGTCCCGTGGTGCGCAGTCCNGAATTCCCCACCACGAAGCTGGAGATGACGGCGGTGGCCGACATCTTTGACCGTGACGGCGACGGCTACATCGATTACTATGAGTTTGTGGCTGCTCTCCATCCCAACAAGGATGCCTATCGCCCCACCACCGATGCTGACAAGATCGAGGATGAGGTAAAGCACCGAAATAAAGGGCTGCTCGGGGTTGTTGGGGTGGTTCAGGTTGTGGGTTGGCGCGGGGAAGAGGAAAAATAGGTTAAAAAAGGGTTATGATGGTACTGAGCCAAAATAATTGGTTGGAACTGGTGGTACCTACCGTGTTTTTGAAGGAAAAGCTGCTTAGGGCTATGTTGTATCCAAGAAGTGACTCGTACTGGGAGAGACTCCCAAAATCCTGGTTCCTTACCTCTCTTGTTGGTGATGGCAGGTCACCAGGCAAGTGGCCCAGTGCAAGTGTGCCAAGAGATTCCAAGTGGAGCAGATCGGCGAGAACAAATACCGGGTAAGGCAGAGGGGATCAGATGCTGCCCCAGCAGCACAAATCCTTCCCCCCCTTCCCAGCCAGGGAGGGGGGATCCCTAAAAGGGTGCCCAGCCTGGTGCGGGGGCACCGGGGGGGAGACGGAGACCTCGTCCCCCGGCACGGCAGCTCCCGGCGGAGGTGGCTGGGCCGTGTTTTCCCAGCTCCGTCCTTGGCCCCAGGGCGTTCCCTGGACTGGGAGAACATAAAAGTGTCCCTGTTCTGGGGCAGCCGGCCCGGGGGCCCCGTGAAACACCGCATTCACTCCGCCGGAGCCGCCCTTGAAGTTTTCCTCATGGATGAGTGTACCTTACGCCCGTGTTTTTCTTAGCTCGCTCCCGAAGAAGGGAGAGTAATTTCCTTACAGAATCTCTTTGTAGCGAGCTGCTGTTTATGTTTCGAGCCCTTCACCGGGGTGAAGTGGTGAAATGAGCTGGTGGCAGAGCTCCCACTTCCCTGCCCACTGCTTTTGGGGCTGGTGCTCGGGCCAGGAGGAGCTGAGGTTCCCCCTCTGGCTGCACCAGCCCCAGCCCCCCAGAGCTTCTCCCTCCCCCCGGACAGCCCCAGCCCCCCGGTTTCTAACTCCTGCAGTTAACAGTTTTCGTGATTATTGCACTGTTAATCCCATAAATGTGTTTCTTGTTTTTCTTTCCCCTCCTCTTCCTCTGGACTTTCCCCCCCGCTCCCCGTTCCCTCTCCCTCCAACTCCTCTCCCTCCATAGTTCTTCCTCGGCAATCAGGTACAGTTTGCCTCGTGTTGCTGTTCTCTCACCTCCGGAATTTTTTAACAAACGTAGCTGTGCGTGTCAGTGGTGCTGCTCTGTCCTGTGGTGCTGTGGGAGGATGTGATCTGGGAGCTCTGCTGAGCGGAGCCTGGTACAGAGTGGTGCCACCCCAAAAAAAGACGGCATTGGGCGGAAAAAAAACAATGGAAAAAGCAGGATTTGGCAAAAATTGAGAGGTTTTTCTCTCTGGGCTCCTTCCTCGGGTATATTGGTGATAACCGGTGGTGAATCCCAGCACCCTGTGGTGGGAGCACTGGCAGACAGATGGATTTGTGCTCCTGTGGGGAATCACAGGGGCACAGCCACCTGCACGAGGGCTGTACCAGGCTCTGGGTGGGTTTGGATCGCAATCACCGTGGAATGAGAGCGCTGAATCCACCCTTTTCATCCCGTAGGTAACAACAACTAAACCCTCATCCCTGCTACACCCACTGAGTAACTCCTCACTGGAGCAAGGCTCCCAAACCCTGCATGTATCCCAACACTGTTGTGAGCTGGGATGGGCAGTGCAGCCCCCGTGAGTGCTGGCTGCTCTGGGGGGCAGAGCCCCCCTTTTCACAGGGCTGGAGCATCCTGTGCCGTTCTGATGTCCCCACTGCTCCTGCCTGAATAAAAATGCATGTTTTTCATGTGGAATGAAGGTGCTCACCCACAAAGATGCCCAAAATGAAGCAAAGTTGGATGTTGGAAGTGGATGGCTCTGAGAGCTCTGGCTTTAATTTACGCAGTGATTGTAGAGACATTTTCAACCAAAACTGAAAAATAACGTAAATGTGGCAGCAGAAATGAGAACTGACTCGTCCCTGGGTTTGGCTCTTGAAGGACACCTCACATAGGGCCTGGAGAGAGGAAGGAGCTCCCCTGCCCTCCTCCCTGCCCACGGGCACCGTGGCAGCTCTTTAACCACCACACTCAGACAAGTTCTGGTAGGACCCCCAAGCAGGGAGACCCCGCAGTGGTCGAGAAGCCCATGGCCCTGTGGGGTCAGAGGTGCTGTCACCTTCTGCCCCTCTGCCTGCCATGATCCGTCCCGGTCACTTGGCACTCTCTGTTTTCATGGGATCTCTTATTTTTTGTATATCTGCTCACAAAAAATGTTCCAGTTTGGCGTTTTTTCCCTTTTTTTAATCATTCTGAGGAGGGTCTTGCTTCCAAGGGCTGGTTCTGCTGTCTTCTTATCCCAGCAGGTGCTCTGTAGACCCGGCTGCAGAGCTGCCACATCCAAGCCAGGCTCTCAGTGTCCCTCCCCTGGCAGACATCCAGGAGCCTGAGCTTGGCTTTCCAGGAGATTTAGGGGGCTTTGGAAAACAGACACACGTTTCTGATTCAGGGTGCACTTGTTTGGTATCGCAGGGGTTTCAAAGCACTAATGAACATCGCAGTCACTAATCATCATTCCTGCCTGGATTCCCATCACTCTGCGCTCACCAAAACATCCTCATTGGGTGGTTGCTGTGGCGGGGGCTTCGTGGCTGGTGGGGTCAAGTCTGAGGCTCAGGGAAATCCCTGGATTTCAGACTTGATGGTCAGAGGTGTTTTGCTCAGCAGGGGCGCAGTGCTGCTTGTCCTGCTGAATCAGCTGGCTCTTTTCCATGTGGGCTGCACTGAGAGGGTCATGACATTGCTGGCCTCTGTTTCCTTCACAATAAAAGGAAAAAAAAACTACAATTCTGGCTGAGAAAACCCATCCAAACCCCAAATTCTAAAATCTCACATTTGCTGCTCTCAAAAATTCGCTTTCCAGCTTTAAAATTACAGGGTTTGGGTGGTTGCATCATCTTAAAAGCAGGAGGCAGGAGAACTCCTGTCACTCGGTACTACCCTGCACTCACTCCAGAAGAACCTGTGTGGAGAAGCCTTAAAAATCCTGAAGAGGTGGATGAAAGCCTCTGGTGCAGCCTGCTGTGGGAAGGAGCCGGGTGGCCCTTGTTGTGCCCCTCCCTGACCTGTTCCTTGGCCCCGCAGTTCGGCGATTCCCAGCAGCTGCGGCTGGTCCGTATCCTGCGGAGCACGGTCATGGTGCGCGTCGGAGGCGGGTGGATGGCCCTGGATGAGTTCCTGGTGAAGAATGATCCGTGCAGAGGTAAGGCTGTTCCTGGCTGTTACACGACCGCCGTCTCCTCACCCGCCGAGGGGAGTTCGGAAACTTGCCCGCTGTGACTCAGTGGGTCTGGGTTATCCGAAGGAGCTGGAGAAAACAGATCCAAAGCCAACCAAGAATTTAAAATCAGAGGATTTGGGGATACTGCAGCAAATCTGGCAGTGTTTGGCCGGGTGTTGCGGGAGGAGAGGAGGGAAGGGTTGTGTTCATGGTTTCAAGACCCCAGTGAGCGGAGCTGCAGCGCCGTGCTGGGGATCCCGGCTTTCCTTTGGAAGTGGTTGGTGCTCACGTGTGACTCTGTGGGTGATGGAGGAAGCTTTGGAAAGGTGACCTGAAAGATTCCAAAGGTCCAAAGCCAGGAGGTGGTAGAATTCCTGTCTGAGACATGCTGGGGAGGAGATGCTCCAGCCCAGGATCTGTGAACCTGTGCTGCTGCTGCACCGGGCTGTGGCCATGGGGCTCTGGTGGTCCAGACTCATCCCAGGGACCAAGGAGACATTTCTCTTGGGACTTCGAACTTCTTCCTGGTGTATTTATAATACAAGTTTTCTCATTTTATTTACTGTCTTTTAAGCAGCAGCATAAGGAACAATTTGGAAACCCTGAGCTGTGCAGGACCATGCACCTTAAATATCTGTTTGGATGGTGCTGGGTCTTCTTCCGGTGCCTTGAAATGATCTTTCTTACCCCATTTTTTTCCTTGAGGGTGAAAACATGGCCCTTCTTTTTTTGAATGGCCACAAACCATATTTGAGCTGTAAAAGGGGCTGCATTTAAGATGACATTGTTCAGGGGCTGGGTTGGATTTGGGGGGAGGATTTTGAGCAGGGTGTCCTGCTTGTAAGTGTGTCAATAAGCATCACCTTGCACAAGTGTGTCCCAGGTGAAGCAGAAAAGATGTTTCAGTTCAGCATTAATGCAGGAAACTTCAAGAAGCTTCTGGATGAACTGAGCTTAAGGAAGAGGCAGATTAGAAAGGAAGAACCACCTCAGTCTTGGGTTTTTAGGGATGAGCAGTGGTTTTTGGAGCGGGTTTGATGGGACACGTTTGAAACGGAAAGTTGGGGTAACGCAGACCAGTCACATATTGTGGGCACGGAAAGCTGGGGTCGCCTCCTTTCCAAAACCTTGAGGTTTGAAGGTGCTCAGAGCTGCCCGTGACCAGGAGGCAGAGGAGGATTAGCAAGGGGCTGGCCAGGAACGGAGCACGTCAAGGCTGCGTGTTTGGAGAGCTCAGGGCTGTGCTCCATATGGCCCCGTCTCAGTGGGCTCTCGGGGATGTTAATTGCCTCGGATATGTCTCCTTCAAGCTGCTGCCTTCCGTGCCCCGGCTGCCCGACGGCTGTTGCTGAAAGCAGCCTGATTTACAGCCCGTGCCTCGGGAACCTTCAGGGGTTTCCTGCTCCTCCGGCGTCCCTCGCTCACGCTTTGCAGCAGATGCTTTCCAGCGCTGACATCGAGGTTGTTTCTTTGCCTTGGTTCTCTCGGCGTGGTGCTTCCCTCCTGCAATTGCTTTCTTGGCTTTCTGCTCCGTAATCCGTCGGCTCTAGAATTCCTCCTGTGTCCCGTAAGGATCAGTGCATGCCCTCGCTCTCTGTTTGAACACCGTGAGCATGAAGCACATTGGCACATGTCAGCTGGCCCGGGAGCTGAAGCCCACAGACCTTCTCCCTGCTTGGTTGCCCCTTGCTTGTCAAAGGGAGACACTCCAGCTCTTTGAGGTGTTTAGATGAAATTTTAGAGTTGGCATTTAGTGGCTCGTGGTCACTTTTTCCTCATGTCTCCCTAAAAATGTGTGGAGAGCTGCCCAGAGCTGCAAGAGAGCAGAATCTCTCTCGGAATCTCAAGAATCTCAACCCTTCAAAGCTGCTTTTACTATTTTTATGTCACGTTAAAGATGACATTGGCCACTGTTGTAACATGGTGAGTTTAAATGCTTTTCCACAAGAGAACAACAGAGCATCCAGTATGAATTCATGACCCTAGGGCAGCTTTTAATCAGCCGGTTTCTCAAAGAGCTGATCCATGGCAGGAGGAGGTTGAGGCAGAGCAAGAGAGCCGGGATGGTCTCGCTGCCATCCGCCCACTCTGAGACGGGCTTGGGGAGACGTGCAAGGAACTGCTCCCAGCCCTGGAGCCTCCCTAGCCCTGGGAGCAGCACTGGGTTCCTCCAGACCTCAGGTCTCCTCTCTTTTGTCCCCTTCCAGCACGAGGACGGACCAACCTTGAACTCCGAGAGAAGTTCATCTTGCCAGAAGGAGCCTCCCAGGGAATGACGCCGTTCCGGTCGCGGGGCCGAAGATCCAAACCATCCTCCCGAGCAGCCTCCCCAACACGATCCAGCTCCAGCGCCAGCCAGAGCAACCACAGCTGCGCCTCCATGCCATCCTCCCCTGCCACTCCGGCCAGCGGGGCCAAGGTGGGGTTCACGAGCAAAGCCTTCCTTTCCCTTCCCTTTGCAAACCAGGGGTCTCCAAAACCCGCCCCAGCAAGATGAGGAGCTGCAGGAGGTGTATGGAGGAGGAGAAAGGTTGGGGCTCGGGGGCTTGATGGTACTGTGGTCTCTAGAAGATGTTCACAGTGCCTGCCGAAGGAACCCTGCTGTCCATGTGGGAGGGGAGGTGCGATGGTGCAGGACAGGTTTCCAGCCCAGGCTGGGTGCCCGTGGCTCCACAGGAGGGTGCCAGGCGTTCGCCGTGCAGCCGAAGGCTCCTGTACCCCATGGCAGGGCGGTGGTGTCAGGAAGAAGCCATCACCCATCATCTCTCCTTCCCCACCACATCACTCACCCGTGCATGGTTTATTTCATCGCCTCTTGGGTTTTTCCCCTTTATTTTAATTTATGTATTTCCTGTTTGGTTCTCGTCCCATTTTAGTGCCCTTTCCCCCCGTTCCAGATACTTCTCCATTTCTCCTTTTTTTTTTTCCTTTTCCACCACTCATTCCACCTCTCCTCCCCTTCCTTGGATTTTCCATTTCACAGACTCCACACCACTTCTCTCGATGTTATGACAAACCCTGGTTGATAAACAGTAAAGCGGGCACCCCCCTGAGGGGATTCGATTATCCCGACCTCCAGCTCCCGAGCGCCGAGGTAGAGTATGGTCTGGCAGCGCCGAGGAGCCGCTGACAGGCCCAAGTGCCGCTGGCACGGAGTCCCCCACTGCCCTGCCTGTTCTAACGCTTTCCTTGTGGTAGAGCAGCGCTTGTAGCTCCGCTAACGCTCCCACTGTTGGCGTTTTTCATGGGTTTCCAACTCGGGATTAACTAAAACATCGACTTCGGAATAAAGCACAGCGTTTTCTTTTCACCTTTACCTGCCTCCAGACCGTGAGAGCGACGTTACTTGTCCTGTGCTTCAAAAAAACACATTGATTTCCCAAGCTTTAATAGCTTTTGCATTGGAAAGGGGCCGTGTTTGGCTTCCCAAAATTCGAATCCAGCAGCCGAGTTGAGACTTGAAAATCAGCTACAGCGCATGCGCCGTAACCACATCGCCTCGCTCTTGTGGAGCGCTTGTGTTTATCACCGTGCTGAAGCACGTCTGCCGTGTCCAGCCCTGTCACCGCCCTGATGCTCCCAGGAGGACGAATTTGGCCTGAGATTCTGATTTCCCTAAAGTTTTCAGCCTCCTCGTGGACTGCCCTGCCCTTGTGAATGGGTGATGAGAAGCACCGGGTAGACCCCGGTGGTTCACTGCGCTGGTGAGGTAACTGTGTCTTGCTCAGCGGTGCTTCCACGTGGAAAAGGGATTCATTTAATTGAGCAGGTCAGGAGCGCTTTCCCAGTTGTCCTGAATTTATGCTTGCTGCCTATTATAAAATAGGATCAAGGATGAGAATCGAAATCTCTGTTGATGACAATGGTACCTCAGCAATCGCGTGTTAATGGATTTTGATTCCCTCAGCTGCCCCTCTCCCCTTTGCAGCTCCAGTTTCATCACATTCCAACATTTCTGAGTTCCCCAAAACTCACAAAATCACAGGGGATGGAGAGAAACCCCTCCCGCTGTTGCTTTAAAGTTCCTTGGGAAATGCCTTCTGGTATTTATGTCCATCTGCCCAGGGATGCAGAGGAGCTGGAGCCGTCCCTGCATCGCTGCGCCCCCCAGAGACACCACAGGCAGTCGCTTTCCTGCAGCACTGCCCCAAACCCAGAGCTGTGGGTGGTGAGTAGAAGAAACTGGAGCTGCCTTTTCCAGCTGGATCCAGGTGCCCTCACCCTGCTGGCACCTTCCCTTTCGCTTCCTCCCGCAGCGGCGGGAGCAGAGTTGCCTGTTGTGCTGCTTCACCCCACGTCAGCTGCACTTGCGACATCTTAAAGGTCTGGAAAAGCACCGTTTCAGGATGCAGCCAGAGCTGATTTGATGTGCTTTGTGTCTCTGTTCATCACTCTTCCAATTTGGCTGCCCCTTGGTGCAGAGAGCACGGGCACTGGCACCAGGGTGTCCCCCCACCTCTCCCAGTCACACTGTGCTGATGCAACAGGATGCCATTCTCAAGCTCCCACAGTGTACTGTCCTTCCAAAATGCTCCTGAGCTGCCTAAGATGCTAAAATCCCAATTTTTGCAAAATTTCACCTTGCCTTTGTGGAGGTTTCGAGCCCAGCTGATGCTGTCTCCTCCATATGGGTGAGAGTGTTGCTTTGATTTCCTGTTCCCAGCAAACACCTGTGCATCAGCCTGCAGGGACAAACTGCCAGTGCCCTCCAAATTTTCAGGATCTGGGCTTGTTCCTTTTTGATCCCTGGCTGCTGAAACGTCGGCTTGTGTCCCTGACCATTAAGATGGGTGTTCCTTAAATGCCAAATTGTTTTTGCCGAGGATCTGCTCTTGGATGTGATCTTGGCCCATCACAGTCCCAGTGCCAGCTAAGGGTGCCCTGTGTGTGCTTCCTCCCAAGGTGACCCCTGCAGCAGGCAGCAAACTGAAGCGACCCACCTTCCATTCCAGCCGAACCTCCCTGGCTGGGGACACCAGTAACAGCTCCTCACCAGTCTCTACAGGTGCCAAAACCGCTCGGGCAGGTAAGTCAGGTGAAAAGATGGAAAAGTTCCCTCCGCCGCCGGTGCTGCTTCAGTCGGTGGGGAGGATAGGGGCTGTTTTGGGGCGGGCGGGCGGTGGGAGGCTGCCGCCCACCGCTGCACCCCTGCCCGGGGGAGGAGGTGCTGGCGTAGTTCCGCGGTCCGAGGAGTTGCTCCTGCTCCATGAAAAGCTTGGGAAGGGGTGGGTTCCCATGCGGAACCGCCTCTCTCAGGGGTGCTGGCGGGTGGTCAGCAGCAGCCACGGCGGAGCCGGGCGTTTGGGTGCCGGTGGGTTCCGGGACGGGCAGGAGCGCAAACGCCGCCGCTCACGGCTCTCGGGGCTCCCCGTGCAGATCCCAAAAAAGCAGCGAGTCGTCCCACGAGCCGCGCCGGGAGCCGTGCGGGCAGCCGGGCCAGCAGCCGCCGGGGCAGCGACGCCTCCGACTTCGACCTGCTGGAGACGCAGTCGGCGTGCTCGGACACCTCGGAGAGCAGCGCGGCCGGGCAGGGTGGCTCCCGCCGGGGCGCCGCCAAACCCTCCAAAATCCCCACCATGTCCAAGAAAACGGCCGCCGCCACCCCGAAAACTCCAGGCCCTAAAAGATAATACTGTACCCACGCCCTCCGGAGAGAAAACCCAACCCGTGTCCAGTTTTTAACCCTGCTCCGTACATTGGATGTATATTTATCTAAATGGGAGAAACTATATTGTTAAAAGTGTAAAAGAAAGTTGTGTTATGAAGCTGCCTTATTTGGTTTTTTTTTCTTCGTTTTTTTGTAAGTTACTATTTTCATGTGAATATTTATGTAGATAAAATTTGCCTCTCGGTGACCCCTGTTCAGAGAGGGGCCTGGAAAACTGAAATGTGGAAGAGAAAAGGAAAAAAAAAAAAAAAAAAAAAAAAATTTTAAAAAAAAAAAGGAAGCAAAAAAAAAAAGGTCAAGATGTGAAAGTGTAAAGAAAAACTAAAATATAAATAGGATTTCTGCGCGGTGCAGGGTGTGAACCTGCTTTATCTTTTAGGATTGTTTCCTAAATGTCTTTATAAACTTGCTGTCTCAGCAAGGTAAATTATATTTAAAAGCAAAGACCTGAATCCTGCAGTGTTCAAGGAACTCTCTTTTTGTAAATCACAGATACCTCAACCAGAGAGACATGAGGTGAGGGGACTTGGGGCTCACGTTTCCCTTTTTTTTAAGCTATGTGGTTTTACCTGAAGAAAGCGGAGTCTGACTGAATAAAATTT
This sequence comes from Sclerurus mexicanus, assembly GCA_013396755.1. Taxonomy (NCBI): domain Eukaryota; kingdom Metazoa; phylum Chordata; class Aves; order Passeriformes; family Furnariidae; genus Sclerurus; species Sclerurus mexicanus. The sequence continues at coordinate 247,479 of VWZF01005918.1, forward strand.
GCACACACTACAGCAAAGGTCGTGACAATTCTGTCTTGAAAATACTGTCCCGACAGCTTTGTTTTTAAAGAACAAACTGATGGGGAGGGCTCGGGGAGGGGTCTGAGGAGGGGGGACACTCCGGGCCGGCCGGAGGAGAGCACACGGGTGTGGATCACTGGGATACATCCCTTCCTAGCGGTGCTGGGTCTCCAAAGGCAAGGATTCCTTGGCACGTGGGTGTGGATCACTGGGATCCATCCCTTCCTAGCGGTGCTGGGTCTCCAGAGTCAAGGATCCCTCGGCATTGATGGCTTAGAGAGCCCACGCAAGGCGTTCCTTACGCAGTCGCTATTTATCTGCATCTCTTTGTTTCCTATTTATTATTTAACTGGTCATTCCACTTCCAACCAGGCTGAGGTTGATGTGAACTCTGCTCCTAGGAGAAATCTGGACTTACACGCACAGTTGCTTGTCCTTGAAATGAGTCTCACCAGCACACTCGCTGCAAGTCCTGTCTCGCTTTTGTACGCCACCTTTTCTTTGTAATAAAATCAAACTGACCAAGTGACCAGGGACGGGCCAGGGCCGAGGGCTCTCCACAGCTCCTGTATTTATTAAATATTGTTCCTCTCCGGCCCCGACCGTGTTGCTGTGTGATTCTCTCAATTTGGTTTAAAATTGAGGCAAAACTGAAGCTCTACCAATGAATTGTTTAAAAACCAGACACATTTTTGTATTAAACTTGCTTGCGGTAATAAACAATCTTGCCTCCTACTTTATTCCCCCGTGCTGGCTTTGTAAGGACGGGAGCTGGAGCTGGTTATCCTGTGCGGGGAGGTGACGGCCGTGGGGTGCCTGCACACAGGTTTCCTCGTGGAAGGGAGCAGGGAACCACCAGCCCCAAAATTAAATGATCGAGGGGGGTCTGTGTGTGCTGATGAGGGGGCTGGGTGAGGTGGGTGCCCACTGGTGAGGGTGCCAATTGGTGAGGGGCTCTGTGGGAGTGGGTGTCTGCAGGTGAGGTGTCTGTGTGGTGAGCTGGGTGTTGATGGCGTGGGTGCTTGGTGAGGTCAGTGTCCTCACAGGGGGGTGCACAGGGTGAGGATCTATTCTGGGGTGCCCATGGGGATGGGCACTGCTGAAATGTGTGCCCGTGAGGGTGGATGCACACACTGGGTGCCAACGAGTTTGGGTGGACCTGGGTGTGAACGTCTGTGGGGGTGACTATCCCCGGGGGTGTGTGTGTGTGTTCATGGATTTGGGTGTCAATGAGAGCTCATGCCAGTGATTTTGGGTGTCAATAAGGGTGGGTACCCTTGGGCTTGGTGACCTGTGGGGGTGAGCATCCCTAGAAGTGGGTGCCCATGGGGTGAGCATCCCTGGGGATGGGTGCCCGTGGGTTTGGGTGTCAGAGAGGGTGGGCACACATGAGAGAGGGTGGGCGCACATGGGTTTGGATGCCATGGGTTTGGGTGCCACCAGGATAGGCATCCCCAGGGACGGGTTCCCATGGATTTTGATGTCAGTGAGAGTGGGTGCCCATGAGTTTGGGTGCCCACGAGGATGGGCATCCCCAGGGATGGGTTCCCATGGCTTTGGATGTCAGTGAGGGTGGGTGCCCATGAGTTTGGGTGCCCATGAGGATGGGCATCCCCAGGGACGGGTTCCCATGGCTTTGGATGTCAGTGAGTTTGGGTGCCCACGAGGATGGGCATCCCCAGGGA
>VWZF01005918.1:249537-265832 GCA_013396755.1 Sclerurus mexicanus
ACATCGGGAACACCGGGACATGCGGGGCACCGGGAACACCGGGAACATCGGGACATGCGGGACATGCGGGGCACCGGGGGCACCTGGAGCAGAGGGGCGTGCGGGGGCATCGGTGGCACCAGGACATCGGGGGGATACCGGGGAGTACGGGGGCACCGGGAGGAGCGGGACTTGTAGACAGGATCTAGGCGGCTTTGGCAGCACCGGAGAGCACCGGCGGTACCGGGACGAGCGGGCAGGATCCAGGCGGCTTGGGCACGGGGGACCGGAGCGGAGCAGGGCGCACGGGCAGGACCGGGAGCGGAGGTGGTGGCTCAGTCCCGCACAGCGCAGAGCCGGGGGGACACCGGGGGGCAGCGAGGGGACACCGGGGGGACACCGGGGGGCAGCGCCCGGCGGGACGGGGAGCACCGGGCTAAGCTGACCCCGACCCAAACCCCCAACACGTAACTCTGGTACCGGCAGCTCCGAGCATCCCGCTGTCCTGGGGTGGTCCTTATTCAGAAAACCCTTTTTTTCCGAAGTTAGGCTCAATAACGGTGGAGAGCGATTGAGAGGGACACGGTGGCTGGGAGGGACACGGTGGCTGGGAGGGACACGGTGGCTGGGAGGCGTAAATCTCAGCTCCTCTTAAAAAAGGGGAGATGGAGGAGAAGAAGGTCCTGCAGCAAAGGTGGGCTGAGGGAGGCTCGACCATCCCGCGCCCCTCATTTCACTGGGCACATGAAGTGGTTGGGGAGAGAGCCAGGACAGCAGCTCTCGTGCCAGTAGCAGGGTGGACCAAGTTACCCACGGTGGGACACTGAATAATGGTTCAAAATAAAATCCTCAAGGTGCCTGATTATTGCTGGAATCCATCCAGCTGGTCACTAGGCTCCAGCATCCATCCGATTTCCAGGCAGCTGCTCGAGCAGCAGCAGGGCTTTTCCCAGCATCAGCAGGGCCAGGAGTGCTCAGGACCTGTCCCAGAGCAGGCGCTGAGGTGGCCTGAACCCTTCAGGATGAGCAGACCAAGGGTTTGGATGTAGAGCCCTTCCCTGCCTCTGCTCACTGGTCCAAGGGATGTCTCGTGTTCCTGTCCAGGCTGGGCTCAGGGTTCCACACAACCAGTGCTCTGCTGGGGAGAATCCCTCCCTGGAGACCCGAGGCAGGGAGGAGGTTTGGATGAGGAAAGGCTGTGGAGCTCTTTTGTCCCCCAAATCCTCACTCCGTGGGACAGACCTTGCTGGCTGGGCAGCGGTTGTTGTGCCCACAGGTGCAGTCACCCAGCACCCAGCTCCCATCTAGAGCCCTGGGGGAACTGCGGGGGCTCAGCATCCTCGGAAAGCTGAGACTGAAGGAGACAGACACTGGACCATCAAATCCCAGCTCCTCTCAGCACTTGGGGCAACATGCAGGCACCAAAATGGGCTTTCAAATGGTTGGGTTTGATGGCAACCAGGGTGGGATGTTCAGGGGGCGGGGGAGATGCCCAGGAGGTGTTGGTGCTGGCAGAGGGTTCCTGATAGGGGGGGTGGATACTGGCACCGTCCCCCTTCCCAGTGCTCTTGGAGCAGCCAGGAGAGTTGGGGAACACAGTTCCAGCCTTCAATTTGAATGGCTTTGATTTCTGCGGCTTCATCGGCCCCTTCATGTTAATTAAATAAGTTTTTGTGGAGGAAGGCTAGCTCTCATTTGCATGCATAATTCGTTGCACAATTATCCTGATGGGACATGCAAATGGAATAAGTCGGGGCTCCATTGGGCACTTGGACCTCTTTGCTCCCAGCCGCCCCACGTAGCCCTGTGTGAGCTGGGCCGGAGCGCGGCTCCCAAGGGCACACCTTTCTCCTGGGAAGGGAAATGACAAACCTCCCCAGAGCACAAACACAACCCCGTCTGGGTGGGCAGAGCGCCCTGCCTGCTGGGCAGGGGGACGGGGGCAGCGAGGGCCTCTGGGCGATGGGTGGCCACTGGACACCTTCGGTTGGGTTTGGGGATGGTGGATCCGCCCATCTCGTCCCGTTTGCTCCCCTTGGCGTGAGGATAAAGCCTGACCTGTGCTATTTCTGAGCACTGGTTGAAGGAGTCAGGTGGGTTGTTGTATTTTTAAGCCTGGGATAAGGATGGGCTTTGGGATTTCTCCCCAGCCGTGAGTCATGGGTACGGGCAGGGTATAATCACGGGAGGTTGGTAACGGGAAGGTGAGGAGGAGGCTCTCTGTGTGCCCGAGCCCCCCGTGCCACCCAGGCCACCACAACACACACATCTTCACTTTCCCTCCTGGCGTCCACGGCTCCTGCTTCACTGAAAGGTGTCCCTGCCCATGGCAGGAGGTGGAACGAGATGATCTTTAAGGGTCCTTCCAGCCCAAAGCATTCTGTGGCTCCGTGTGGCCGGACTCCCCTGTGGCTGTTTTGGATGCAGCTCTGCCCACAGCTGGACATCTCCCTGGCAAAGCCAGGGAGCGCTGGGAGGAAGGCAGGACACCTTGGCAGGAACAGCTGCAGCACCCCGGGCACCGAGAGGAGCCTTTAGCAGGGGGTGGGAGCTCCCGGCAGCCTCTTAATTGACTTCCAGGAGCTGAGGTGCTGCTCCACTCCACACTGGGAGATCATCGCCCGCTGCCGGCCACTCGCCCTCGCCCCCACACAGTCACCACTGGAATCCAGCTGCTGTCAGCAGGATCTTCCCACTCCTGCCTTCATTTTGCAGCTGTTCGAGCCTCCCCCTCTGGGCATCCATCCGAGGCACGTGGGGCAGTGCATTCTGGCAGCTCACGCCGAGGTGTCAGTGCTCTGTACACACCCTCCGTGTGCGTTTTAATGGGAAAAGCTTTGAAAATGAAATCCCTGGGATCCACCCGTGGCACAGGGATCCCAGCTGGATGTGCGTAGGGCACGGGGAGTGAGGGGGGGATGCAGCAGGGGCCAAGGGTGTCTCCCAGCCACAAGCAGCCACACTGGGGGTGTCCAATTCTGAGCCCCATGTCCTGCAGCTCCCAGAATTCATCCCAGGGGGATGGAGGAAGCACCCCTGAGACAAACTAGGAGCCTGGATTCATTTCACAGCACTCGGGATAAATCCTGAATCTCTCCCCACTTCAGAAAACCTTTGGAGCTTATTTTTTCCTGCTCGTAAGCAAAGGACAGCATCTTCCCTGCATCTTGTTTAAACCTATTTTAGGATCCTGAGCACTTGATGTGGTCGAATATCCTGGCATTTCCTTTTAATTTAGTGTCTGAAATGATCATGGGGACCATTGGGAGCAGCCAGGACCAGTAATTACGACTGATGCGCAGTTTATAGAAACAGGGAAGGTTTACAATGAAAACGTGCAGCCAAGAATAACCTGGGGAGCAGGAGGAAGGGTGGGATCTGGGAAGAGATCGGGAGCACACGGTGAGACCCAGTCTGGCTGGAGCTGGGCATCCCCTGCCAGGGGAATGGCCCCAAGGCCACTGATATCGGTATATAATAATTTTTATAGTCCTTTTTTGGGGTGGTGGGAGCACATCTTCAGCTTTGTGGTGACGTTTAGCTCTGGGGAAGGACACCGCGGCTCTTTGGGATGAGACAGTGAATGCCAAAGGAGGGGGCAAGGAGAGCAAAGCGCTTGGGTTGGGCTTTTTTAGTGTGTCTCATCCGCAATCCGGATAATCCGCCCACAGATAATTGAGGGTTGGCGGAGCGGCCGAGCCAACCCGCCCCGAATCAATAGCAGGTTCCCGAGAGGCTCCCAGCGAGCCGGGGGCGCATCTCCAGCACACCCCCAGCAGCGTTTTGGCACCCGCTGGTCTAATTGGGCACCCACTGGGTGCTTTGGGGATTTAATTTCACAGGGGTTTGTAAAGCAGCAGAACACAGAGATATTAAACCACCTCCAACCTGCTGTTTGCAGCTGATCCTCTTCTCGTGTTGGCACAGGAGGGGACGCTTCTCCCTCGGACCGGCCCCTCCAAGGGTTTTCCCTCCTCTTCTCCATGAAGGAGCAGAGAATTCAGGGATTCCTCCCAGTCTCTCATCACAAACAGTGGATGTATTGCTGTTAAATCCAGCTGATTTGGTTCATCAAGGAGCTCAGCTATTTGCATCCTCCTTAGCATTTCTCCTGCTGCCCAGGCGACCCTGGGCTTCTCTCCCACCAGCTCCTCTCCTCTGCCTTCACCCCTGGACCCCTCCATCAGCTCCACAGCACATCGACGGGAGGTTTGCATAACAAACTGCTGCTTTAGCAAAGGTTTTCACTCTTCTCCGGGGCCAAAAATCGCCCTGGAGGCTTTTTTTGTGGTGTGGAGTCTCTGTGACCTCCTTGGCTCTGCACAAAAGTCCCTTCGGCCGTTCCTGGGTGAGGGCCCATCCACAGCATCGCTTGGCTGGGGATGCTCAGCCATGGAGATCGTGGTGATTTCAGACCGAAGGGGTGGCCCGAGTACCCAGGGGACCAAAAATACCCAAGGGGACACCGGTCTGTGCACGGGTATTCCCTGGACCGGCCACGGGACACCCCACAGAGGGTTTAGCAGATGCCTTTGGTTTTGTTTTGGGGGGTTTGTAAGACCCGTGAGACGTCGGCGGCTCCGGCGGCGCCGCTCCCGGTCCGGGAGAGCGAACCCACCGGCGGTGGGATGGTGGAAGGAAAGGAGGAGAGGGAAGAGCCCGGGGGGCTGCGGGGGGCGTGGGGGCTGCTGTGCCCCCCGAGGGGAGCAGAGGCTGCCCCCAGCTCCCCCAGCACCTCCTGCCACAGCTGGCAGCAGCCACAGCAGGAAGCCTGCTCCGCATCCGCCCTGGCCCCGGGCTTTTTTATAGCATAGCTTGTGGTGAGGCCAGAGGCTGGAGGGAATGTGGGATTTGGGAAAAAAAAAAAAAAAGGGAAAAAATAAGAAGAAGAAGGAAAGGAAAAAAAAAAGCCCTGCGGGTACCTAAGTAAAATCTCAGCATTAGGGTTGGAGAGATGGGTCGCGCTGCTCCTCCACATCAGAGGCAGTGAGCACTTCATGGTGCATCAGCCTCAGAGTATCTCTCCTCTGGGATTGGTTAAAAATGCATTTAGCACGTACATTTTCATTTAACTAATTAGTTAGTTTATTTTTAAAAGTAAGCGCCGAGTCAGATGGGTTACGTTGCTTTTGTGCCTGAAGCAGGAGAAGCTTTAGTCATATTGAATCATATTTAATCATATACTTTAATTATATTGAGACAAGGCAGATTGGAATATTTTTAAAGAACAATTTGAAGCAAATAATTACAGAGTAGAGAAACCGTGGGGCTGTGTTACTGTAAAGAAAGACATCGGGCCATTCTTTATGGACTTAAAAAATAAAATCAGCAGATTTTTTCTTTCTCAGCATGCAATGGATTGACGCAGAAATAAGATATTTTCAGTAAAAACGGAGGTTTTAGTTTTACAGAGCAGAACCTTACAATCCTGCACAGGCTGAAAAGCTTCACATTTCAGCAGCCCCAAACCTGTGGGCAAGAGGGGACCCGTGAGACCCAGCGATGCAATAGACACTGGGAGAACCCCAATTCCTGCCCCAGATGGTCCTGCTGGCCCCAAACCCTCGAACCTGTGTGTGTTCTTCGCCCTTCGGTGGAGCACAGGAGGCTGCAGCCCCCGAGCCATGGCATGAGGGGCAGCCTCTCCGTGTTCCTCCCACGGCCAGCGCCCGTGCTTTTAGTTTTAGCTGAACTAACACCAAAGGAAGAAGGACGGGAGGATGGTGGGTTTGCAACAAAATCAGGTTGGGGGGAGCAAAAAGATTAAAGATTAGAGCTCTTGGGAGAGGAGAGACTGGAGCAGCTCGGGGGGGAGAGGGCTCGGAGCCAACAGGTTTGTCCCCAAACCGGGGGCAAAATCAGGTGGGTGGGACTGGCTGGGGGGCTGGAGGGTCGGAGCAGCCCGGTGGGCTCTGGCAGAGCCCTCCCCGAGCCCTTTGCTCCGCAGTGGAGCAGGACCGGGACGTGTTCTCCCCGAAGCCCTACTGGAAGGAGTTCAGGTTCGACCTGACCCAGGTGCCCGCGGGCGAGGCCGTGACGGCCGCCGAGTTCCGCATCTACAAGGCCCGGGGGGCGCCCCGGCATGGCAACAGCAGCCTCCACATCGGCATCTACGAGGTGGCCACCCAGCACTCCAACAGGTGAGGGCACGGGGTGGCACCCGGGGTGGGCACGGGGGCGGCGGGAGTGGGAACGATGGGGGTGGAGGTGGGAATAAAGATGCTGAGGATGGGACTGGGGATGGGAATGAAGAAGAGAGGAATGGGGGTGAAAATTATGGGGGTGGGAATGGGAGTGAGGATGGGGATGAAGGTAGCTGGGATAGGAATAGGAATGAAGATGATGGGAATGGGAGTGAGGATGGGGATGAAGGTAGCTGGGATAGGAATAGGAATGAAGATGATGGGAATGGGAGTGAGGATGGGGATGAAGATGGTGGGGATGGGGATGAAGTGGTGGGAACAGGGATGAAGGTGGTGGGGATGAAGACAGGGATGGGAACCCCCACAAGCACCAGCTCCAGCACTCTCCTTTCCCACTGCCATGAAAACACCACGGAAAACAGAACTGCCACGAGCGGCCGTTCCCAGACTCTGCCATGGGGCAATGCCACACCCTGGCACTTCGGCTTTTACCAGGACACCACGACTGTGCCCAGCACAGCCAGCGGCACTGAGAGCCACTGCCCTGACCCTGCTGTGCCAGGACCTGTCTGGACACAGGCACCAAGCAGTGATTTCCAAGAATTATCGCTGGTGTTGATGCCCTTTGCCTGCTGTTACTCCTGCTTTTTTCCCCCTTGTTTCGACAGGGAATCTGACCTGTTCCTGCTGGATGTCCAGGACCTGCGTGCTGGGACAGAGGGTTGGCTGGTGTTTGACGTCACGGCCGCCAGCAACCACTGGTTAGTGGATCAGAAACACAACCTGGGGCTGCGGCTCTACGTGGAGACAGAGGACGGTGAGTCTGATGGACCTCCGGCAGCATTTGGGGCCAATTTTGCAGGAATCGGAGTCCTCCCTTCTCCCCTCTTGGTGCCGTGGGATGTGCTGGTGGGTTCATCTCTCTGCAGTTTTAAATTCCTGCTGTGACAGAGAACCCACAGGTGCCAGAAGTCTGGGTTTGCAGGCAAACCTGGATGGCAAATCCTTCCAAAGGCTTCGTGCTAATGGGGCGGACTGTAATTAACCCCATTAACACTTAACGACCTTCTTACCTGGAGGGATCCTGCTGTTTGCCAGAGGATTAGCCCTCTTCTCCCTATGGGACCAAATCTGCTCCAGCACTGCCTTCTGCGGGTGCACGGGCACACTCAGAGCCCCTCCATTCCCGTGGGGGCAGGAATCACAGCTGGGAATGCTCCCTCCATTCCCTTCCCTCCCGAGATTTCCTCCCCAGGGTCGAAGGGGAAAATCAACCACTTGGTTTGAGTCTTCGAATCGCTCTGCGTGACCGTGGTGTGGTGGTGGATGTGACCCATCATACACCCAAACCAGGACCCCCTGGGGGACTTCAAACCCCTTGGGATGCCGAAACCACAGCTCTCCCCCGCGAACTCCCTCGATTTTGTCCCTTTGCTTTGACCCAACGAGTTCGTCCTGGGAGCCGACCCGTGCCTGGTCCCGTCCCTGCAGGGCACAGCGTGGACCCGGGCTCGGCGGGGCTCTTGGGGCGCCGGGGGCCCCGCTCCAAGCAGCCCTTCATGGTGACGTTTTTCCGGGCGAGTGCCAGCCCTGCCCGTGTCACACGAGCGGCCAAAGCCCCGAGGAGGAGGCAGCCCAAGAAGACCAACGACCTCCCGCACCCCAACAAGCTCCCGGGAATTTTTGGTAAGAGCTTGGCCGGGCGAGGAGCGATCCCTGTGGGAAACAGCAGGCTCTGGTGCTGCCGTGAGGGACCTGCTGTCAGCACCTTGACCTGGTGGAAATTCCAGTTTGGGGCCCCAGGGAAGCGGAGCAAAGAGCTCTGGGTTTTTAGGATTGGGTTCTTTGCAGTTTGGGAGATGCAGAGGGCTTGGGTTGGTCGGCCTCAAGGAAATGGTGCTTCATGAGTTTGTCAGGATTTCTGAATATTGGAATGTCTGCCCTATTGCCCTTGGCCTTGAAGCCACCCTGGGAAGGTGTCAAAGCCCTGGGAAGGTGTCAAAGCCCCAGGAAGCTGCTCAGGAGAAGGGGGAGTGAAAAGCTTCAGCTCCCCCGAACCCACTGAGTTTGGAAAACCCTCCAAGTCACCTTCTCTGTGAGCAAAGCCCAATATTGGAATATCAAATTATAGGCCAGTCCGAAGCTTCTTTTCCCTTTGTGCAACAACAGAGGCTCCCCTCCTGTGGTTCTCCTGGACTGTCCCGGGTCATTCGGGCTGTATCCCACCCTTGGGAGGGGGAGGCTGCAGCAGGAGGCGGGGTGGGGATGCCAGGGCTGCTGTTCCCTGTTCCCTTCTCCCCCAGATGATGTCCACGCCGCGGAGAGGCGGCAGGTCTGCCGGCGCCACGAGCTCTACGTCAGCTTTCAGGACCTCGGCTGGCTGGTACTTGTCTACTGGGAGAAGTAAATGCCAAAAAAACACCCCCATCATCCCGTTCCCCCGCCCTGGGATCCCTCCCAGCCTGGATTCTCCTGCCCGTGAAGCCATCCCGGGAGCCGGGAAGGCAAACATGAACTGCCACAACCCCAAAGCCCATTGCTGACCCCGAGCAACTCATGGCTCGGCCTGAAAAATCCAAATAAACCCTTGCTGCTGGCACGGCCACCAGAGGAGGAGGTGGTCGAGTTGTTTATGCAGGTGGGGAGCGGAGGAAGGGGCACAGAGAGGTGAAGCCCTTGATGTGACCCCTTGTGTTTTGCAGGACTGGGTGATCGCCCCGCAGGGATACTCAGCCTACTACTGCGAGGGGGAGTGTGCCTTCCCCCTGGACTCCTGCATGAACGCCACCAACCACGCCATCCTGCAGTCCCTGGTCAGTGCAACCCGAAAGGACAGCCCTGGGGGGACGCTGAGGGTCTCGGGGAGCAGCAGGAGCCCGGAGGGTCCTGATGGAGAACTGGGGTTTGGGATGAGCCATGGCTGGATTTTGAGGGCGTTTAGGTCAGAGGGTGCAGCTCAGCTCCCGGTCCAAACAAAGCACCAGTGGATGCACACGCATCTGGCTGGGTGCTCACACATCTGGATGGACGCTTGCACATCTGGATGGGTGCTCACAGGCTGGTCCCCACCACAGGATCATGGGAGGTTCTGATAGGGCATTTCAGGAAACAAGTGTGGGGGCACACGGGTCACCAGCTCTGCCCACGAGCCAGCAGGGTGTAACAGGGGGATTTTGTAATGCCAGAGCTCCTCCATCTCTTGATTTTCTCACTGCCACGATCCTGCTCCAGTTTAACAGCACCTGGGACAAAACAGACAATTTCTGACGGGTTAATGGCCCCCCTCCCCTGGCAGCAGGCTCAGGGGCAGGGACAAGGGCTCCCCAAGCCCCCACTCCTCCCTGGGAAGGTTCCGTGCCATCCGTGCGTCCTCCTCGCCCGCCGTGCCCCAGGGTTCACCCACAGCCCCGGCTCAGCACCCAAACGTCGGGCTCAGCATATTCCAAGCAGGAAAGCTTTAATGCCCCTTTTTTCCCAAACCCACCCCGCATCCCAGGCAGCGCTTTAATTTCTGGAATTTCCTGCCCCGTGAGTGTTCGGTTTCCCAATGGCAGAGCCGCACCAGCCCCGCTGCTCGCGGGTAATTACAGGGAGCGCCGAGCCCTCGGCCCAGCCTTTGAAGGTGTCTCCTGGCGGGGTTTAATTTGACAGTAACGAAGCTTCCAGGGCCCATCCAGGGCTGGGAAGGATCCTGGCAGCGGTGGGGAGGGGCCCCCTTCCCCTCTACACCCACCCATCGCCCCTAAACCCAACGCTCTTCCCAAAACGGAGCCGCTCGGGCAGGATGTGAATCACCTGGCGCCCGGTCCAGCCCTTCTGGGAAGCGCCGGGGCAAAGGCGGCCGTGGAGCTGTGCCAGGCCCAGCCCGAGCTGCAAATAGCAGGGTTGGAGAGCCAAAACACCGGACTTCCGAGCTGGGAGAGCTGCCGTGAATGGATGGCACATGTCGGGGGGAAGGCAGCGAGGGCTCGCAGTGCCCGCAGCCCGGGAGCCCCCGGGTGATGCCATCCAGCCAAACCCTGGCACAATCCGTGTCCTGAGCGGGGCACGAAGGAGCTGGAGGGGAGCCGTGTCCAGAGAGGTGCTGGGCGTTTAAGATTCTAGTGGAAGATGTTGAATTCGGGGTGGAGAATCTCTATTGCAGCTCCCACACTGGGGTCTGACCCGCACTGCCCTGATTTGTTTTCTTTTTCTTTAGTCATTTGTCTGGATTTGTGAGAAAAGGGCCCCGAAATCCCCAGCTGACAAGGGGGCTGCTGGCCCAGGCAGTGCCACGAGCCCCGCTCCAACACAAACTGCAGCAGGGACTGCCCGGAGTTCAGGATAAATATTTTTGCAGAAAGCTGGACATAATCTCCCCATTCACCCAGGATTTCTGCAGTCAGGAGCTGGTTTGGTGCTCTTTCTTTTGCCCGGGGCCACATCTGCTCCCACCCCCAGGTCCACCTGATGAAGCCTGAGGCCGTGCCCAAGGCGTGCTGTGCCCCCACCAAGCTCAGTGCCACCTCCGTCCTCTACTACGACAGCAACAACAACGTCATCCTCAAGAAGCATCGCAACATGGTGGTGAAATCGTGTGGCTGCCACTGACGGACAGGTCCCAGCCCCATCCCATCCCATCCCATCCCCATCCCTGAATGCCCCATCCCATCCCATCTCCATCCCTGAATGCCCTATCCCATCCCATCCCCATCCCTGAATCCCCCATCCTCTCCCATCCCCATCCCCACCAGAGCAAAGTGACACTGGGTTTCTGCTGCCTGTGTGGAAGAGGAGTTTCATGGGCTGCGTCAGAGCAGAGTCCACTAATAATGATAACTCATAAAAATAAATCCCTCCCACCCTTTCCTAGAAGTGGATGTAAATAATATAAAACTTCTCTTACCCTGCTTAATGAGACACATAGATATATAGAAACATATATATAGAGAGAGAGAGGAAAGAGGATTTGTGGCTGGTTCTGTGTCTGTGTTGTTTGTGGCCGGTGTTTCCCCCTCGTGCTGCTGCAGTCTCTGGTGGAAGCAGTTTGGGCTCTCGGGTCATTAGGACGGGAGAGGCAGCATCTGAGTTGCTCTGGGATTGAGCTGTTTCCAGCTGTGTATTTCTAACTCACCCGCCCCCAGCCAGCGCTTTTAATTCCCTTAATGAAAATATCGTCAGCTAATTAAGCAGCTGGCTGACTAACTCACTCCTGTTTACCTAAAGTTCACCAAACTCAGCCAGTTGGAAAAAAAATAAAATATCCATATTGAGCTACGACACTGTTATAAAATAAACGCCTAGTTTGGAAAGTAAACACGGAGTTTCTCTTGCTCTTTGTTTTTTAATGTCACAGCACAACAGTGCTCTGTTTGGAGGACATTTCGCAAGGAAAAACACTCAGAATCGGCTAAAATTGTACCTATTTGCCTGAAAATGAGCCCTGATGGGAGTTTTAGGGCAGGCTGTGCTCACCAGTGGATGTTTCCCGTGGGCTCCTAACAGGGCTGCGACCGCCCTGGGCAGCTTTCCTGGGCTGTTTGTACAACTAAATTATTTATTTGCTCTGATTTCAAAAGGAAAAGGCCTGTCCTGGTTCTCAGCTCAGATACCCTTGTGTCACTAAACAAACAATGAACCTGGCATAGCCAGGGAAAAATCTCAATAAACCCACCAAAAGAAGATGTGCTCCCTGGCAAAGCCCAGCTTCCCAAGAAAAGATCTTGCTTCTTTGGTATCTAATTCTACAGGAGATGCAGCTCAGGATGTGACCACAGCTCGGTGTGATGTGGTGCCTCATGCCAAGAAAACACCCGGGGCTTCCATCACTCTGGGCTCTCCGGGGTTCAGGTCTTGCTGAAGGTGCCTGCAAGGGCTCGCTTCAAAAATTTGAGATTTAAACAACCAAAAGAAGGGAGCAAGGCAGAGAGAAGCTGGGCTGGTTTGTCTGTTTGTCAGGAATCACACCCGAGTGCCTCTCTCACCTTGTCCGGTTTCAGGGCAAGGCACAACCCCAAAACACTGTGCAAAACCGGCAAATCAATAAAAGCAACCCAGCGTTTCTCATGGAAGAGCAACACTCCCAACCTGGCAAAACCAAAAATCCCCAATGTCACGAGTTTCTCCAAGTGTCCCCACAGTCCATCTCCACACCCCGGCCCTCCTGTGTGTCCCAGCAGCTCCTGCAATACCTGCACGTGCTCCAAACCACACACTCCTCCTCCCCAGTGCCATCATTTCAGAGGAAGCCCCAAACCCACCACTTCCCACCGCTGTGGTCACCTTTGTGGTGCACAGCCAGAGCTACCCACCTCGGGAACTGTAAATCCAAGCGACTGTCCTGCTCTTCAAACTGGAGTCTGGAAATGAAACCCCTTCCTACAGCCTCATCACTTCGGGGGTTTCTTTCTTCATCACCCAAAGGGCTCCTTCATTTCCTGGTGTTTCTTGTCCTGACCATGTTCTCCTGCTTGCACATCCCAGTAAACGCTCTCCCTCTGGGATGGGGATGGAGCTGGACCAGCCAGGGACCTGCCTCCCCCTGCTGATGGAAAAGGACACTACAAAGCCCGGGATGTGCCAAAAACACCTCCTGTGGAATCAGCATGAGAGATTCGGCTCTGCTCTTTCACTGGCACGGCCTCCCTGCAGCCAGGATTTAGGAATGGGATTAATAGAGACCAAGGCAACAAAAAACAACAACAACAAAAGCCTTTTTGCTCAAATACAAAGACCAGAAAGAATTCTCTCACAAAGAACTCAACAGCCAGGTCCTCGGTATTTTTAAAACTAGGGTTTATTTTTACCAAACACCGAGTCCTCCTGGTGCACGGCAGCAGGACCAGCCCTGCCCTGCTCGGGCAGCGCAGGCTGGGCACGGATTTACCCCAGCAAGGTGGGAGCCCAGAGCACTCCCTGCAGCCACCTTCACTCCGAGCCTCGCAGGGCAGTTCCAACAGAAGCCACGGGCTGGGCACTCCTGGGGAGTCACTGGGGTGTCCCCTCCCAGCTGGTTCCCTGTCCCCCCCGGCCAGCACCTCCGATCCAGCCCCTCTGAGAGCCGAGCTCACGGGCACTCCCCGCAGTCCGAGATGATCACCTTCTGCTTCGGCTTCCCATCTTTGGTGCCCTGAGCCTTGGGGGAAAGAGCAGTGTGAATTAAAGGCCCCCAGTCCCAGGGCAGGAGGAGGGGGAGCTCTGCCCCGACCGCCCCGCTGCCGGCACCCACCTCGATCTCCCGCACCACATCCATGCCCTCCGTCACCTCCCCAAACACCACGTGCTTCCCGTCCAGCCAGTCTGTTTTATCACAGGTGATGAAGAACTGGGAGCCGTTGGTGTTGGGGCCAGAGTTTGCCATGGACACCACCCCTGCGATCAAAGAGTGCATGTTATGGCTGAGAAGGCGGTGATGGACTCCAGCACATGAGCTGCTACTTTGACCCAGACCCGTTCCAGTAAAATGCTGCTGGATTTAGGAGAGCCTCCGAATATCAAAACCTACTGGAAACCAGTTATGTTGAGAAACACCTGCGAGCATGTAAGATGGAAAGGGGTAGAGGCTGCTCAGTTATTTTGGGGCTGCAGAAACAGCAAAGATGTTTTTATGGAGATAAACGTGCTCATTTTCCTGCTTTTCACAGTCACACTGTGACATTCCTCATTGAAAACCAAACAGGAAAGCAGCTTTGAAATTATTTTTTCTTCTTGTAATACTGGAAATGAACTGTGTGGATGGAGAGGGAATGATGCACTTCTGCTTGGTGATATACAGGAGGGGCTGACCAGGGCAGACCACACCCCGTGGCAGAAGCATCTGGCCAATGTAGATTATAACTCAGGGCCAATACTCTCAACATGGTCTAAGCTGGAAGAGCCCAAATGCGGCCACTAGATGACACCGAACAATTTTCTCTCCGGGCCCTGGCTGGCGATGGGCTCTACCTGGCCCTGTGTGTTTGAGAATGAAGTTTTCATCGTCAAACTTCTTCCCATAGATGGATTTGCCCCCGGTGCCGTTGTGGTTGGTGAAGTCGCCGGCCTGGCACATGAACTGGGGGATGACGCGGTGGAAGCTGCTCCCCTTGAAGCCAAACCCCTTCTCGTGGGTGCAGAGGCAGCGGAAATTCTCTGTACAGGGGCAAAGGAAGAGAGGTGAGAGCTCTGTGACACTCCTGGAAGCCGCCGGGGCAGGGCGGCTGAGCCTCCTCCCCACCTGCAGTCATGGGCACCACGTCCGAGCGCAGGAGGATCCGCAGCCGCCCCGCGGGTTTGTTCCCAATCTTGATGTCCATGTAAACCTGAGGGTTGACCCGGGACTTCTTGGCAGGAGGCTCGTCCTGGGCAGGAAAAGGAACAAAAGCAAGTTTCGACAACACTCCTCTGCTCTGCCTCGAGAGATGGTCAGTCTCACTCTCAGCCTTTGGGACGGTGAGGAGACAGATGGCTCTGACTGTTTTTCGTACATCTTGCACCTCTGGTTTGGGGGCTTCTGTTCCTCCCTCCTCTTTGTTCTCCTCCAAAGTCTTCCCTGAAAACTTCTTCAGCCACTCATCATCTGACCAGACTGTGACAGCAAAGGAAAGGTCAGAGCACAGGAATTGATCCAAAGCTTACGACTTGACCTGAGCTTATGCACAAAGCTCTGACCACCCCCAGGGATGTTCTCCCCTCCCAGGCACCAACGCACCAGGCCGGGATGACCCCTCCTTAATTCGCATGGGTTTGGCCAAGTTCACACGGATGGTCCTGCCAAAGAGCTCAGACTCATTCTGCAGAGGGGAAAAAAGCACAACAAAGCCCAGCAAAAGGTAAAAAATCACTGTGCCCCCCCCAAATCCCTGCAGAGACCGGAGGAGGCCAGAGCTTGTGCTCTCTCTGTGGCCCACAGCACACCGGGCAGCAAAGCCACAGGTCTCTGGTGAGCAGGAACACGGGCCATACCATGTTGTCAATCGCTGCTGCTGCATCCTGCCAAAAAACCAAAACAAAGGAATTATTACTCTTTCTTCTCTTACTTTAAAAGCAAGGCTAAGCACAGACATGCCCCAGCACTTCATTATAAAAAATGTTGCCAGATTTTCCTAAACCTCATCCAGCCCAGGGCTGTACAGACTCACAGATCTTCCAAGAGCCCCATCCAAACCAGGACCTGGGTCTCATCTTCCAGCAACCCAGTAAATGCATGTTATTTAAGATGCTTTATTGCTGACCCCAGCACTTGGAAGAGGAGGAGAGATCTGTGTACGAAGCCCCGGGCAGATTATATGACACATACATATGACAATATATGACAGCCCACGAAGCCAAGACACCCACCCAGGGCTGATGGCAGCTGTGCTTCAGCCCAAAGGCAAATGGGAACAGTGGGAACTGGGAGCAGCAGAACAACATCTCCCGCTGCTGGAGAGTGATTCAATGCTGTGGTAGGTAACCCCCACCCGCCTCCATGGGCTGTCTCCAGGGGGAATGGGATCTTCCCAAAACCCCAGGGGAGGAAAAGCCCTGAGCAGCTCCAGCATCTGCCCCTTCCTCACCTCTGCCAGCTCAAACTCCACGAAGGCGAATCCCCGGTGCTTTTCTGGAGGGAGAAGAGCAGGGGGGTCACGGGCAGCACAGACACACTGGGTACCCTGGGGGTCCCACAGCGATGGGGGTCCTGTCCCATCCCATCCCATCCCATCCTGCACCATCCCACTCCATCCTATCCCATTCCACCCCCCTCCACTTCATTTCCATCCCACCCCATCCCATTCCCACCCGTCTCGTAGTCCAGCGGGATCTGGATGTCGGTGATGTCCCCGAAGGGGATGAAGGCGGCGTGCAGCACCTTCTCGTCCACCTCCTCGGCCAGTCCTCCTGCGGGGTCAGTGGTCACTGGGCAGTGGTCAGCGGGCAGTGGTCACTGGTCACTGGGCAGTGGTCACTGGGCAGTGGTCAGCGGGCAGTGGTCACTGGGCAGCGGGCACGCCCGGCCCCAACACTCACCCACGTACAGCACCCTCTTGGTGGCCGCCATCGAGCCCCGGCTGCCCCGGAACGGGACGGGACGGGAAGGGGAAGGGAAGGGAAAGGGAAGGGCAGGGCCGGCACAGCCCGCCCCGGAACGGCGACATCGCCCCGCCCCGGGGAGCTGCGGGATGGGGGCGGCATCCCGGGATGCAGGGGATTGTCATCCCGGGATGCAGGGGATTG
>VWZF01005918.1:266084-280244 GCA_013396755.1 Sclerurus mexicanus
CAGGGGATTGTCATCCCGGGATGCTGGGGATTGTCATCCCGGGATGCAGGGATTGCCATCCCGGGATCCAGGGGATTGTCATCCCGGGATCCAGGGGATTGTCATCCCGGGATGCAGGGATTGTCATCCCGGGATCCAGGGGATTGCCATCCCGGGATCCAGGGGATTGTCATCCCGGGATCCAGGGGATTGTCATCCCGGGATGCAGGGGATTGTCATCCCGGGATCCAGGGGATTGCTGTCCCATCGGCACGGGGGGTGTCATCCCGGGATGCAGGGGATTGTCATCCCAGCGATCCAAGGGATTGCTGTCCCTTCGGTCCATGGGATTCCTGTCCCAGCGCTCCCAGGGACCGAGCACCGACCCTGCCCCTTCCCCGGCACGCTCCCCTCTGCAGCTTCCAGGCTTTTCCTGAGCCTCAGATCCCTCTCCACGCTCCCCTCTGCAGCTTCCAGGCTTTTCCTGAGCCTCAGATCCCTCTCCACGCTCCCCTCTGCAGCTTCCAGGCTTTTCCTGAGCCTCAGGTCCACCTCCACGCCGAGCAAGGTGTTGGGCTCCAAGATCTCCAACCTTAGTGATTCCATGGTTCGTTCTTTCAGAATTAGTGCACGCTTTATATTTACATAAGTAATGCTTTTTTGTTATCCCAAAGGATCACCCAAAACAGTTTACAAAGCATTTATGGACTCCAGTGCCAAAATGCAGCCACCTTCAGTGAATAAAATACCACCAGAAGCATTAAATACCCAGCTGAAAATTTAGAAATATAAATGAAGAACAGCAGAGCTTTTCCTTAACAGCAGACAACAAAAAGGAAGCCCAAATCCTTATCCCCTTAAAATACATCCCAAACCCTTCTCTTAGATCACTGCTTCTAGACATCACCCTTTCACACGTTGCCAGAGGCATCATTTTAACACAGCTGCCTCGAAACACCCAAAATTAACAGGCAGAGTAACTCAAATCTCACTTTAATGTATCCACCCTCTGACAACTGCCCCTCACAATTTAATGTCACAAAGCCATACCACGTTTATTTATCAAATAGAGAGAAATGACCACAAACACAGTGCAAGTTTATTCCTTTATTGATAAATGTTTCCCAAACTTTCCAAACTGGATTGTTCAATTAAACACAAACCCACAAAAATATTTCCAGCCTAAAATCCTCAACATCCTCCTTAGAAGACACAAGGGGTAGCTCTGCTCTGACAAAGGGAAAGCTTGCAACCCCCCACTCTGGTTTTGGAAACCTCACGCTTCAGAGTTGGCTTTTTAAATAAGATCTTAAAGATTAATTTACAAAATGCATTATAACTATGGGATACGATGCAGGGCATTGAGATCTGCAGGACAGTGAAGGATCTTCAAACATCTTGAGCTGATGTCTAGGAAGGGGCTATTTGGCTTCTTTGTATCCTAGAGGAAAAAGAAGAGACAAGTTACTTACATGCAGCATTCCTGCTCTAGGCTAGGGAACATTCCAGAAAATCCACGGGAAAATGCACCATCAAAAGCAAGAGTGGGCATTTGAAGAACCAAAACTCTTATTTTAGAAGTTAAACAAGAGCCAGCTCCAAACACAGGTGACACCATCAGTGTGAACAAGCCTGCAGTGAAATGACATTGCCGACAGCATCACTTTAATAGATATTGAAGGCAGATGGTTTTCAGGATGAGGAATGGGCATTAACAGCCTGTTTAGCCTCAAAATCACTAGAGCACCTCGTGTCTCTCCCATTTCCCAGATTAGCACTCCCACAGCACTCATCCCAAACTATTAGCCCCACTTTGACATGTCAGCTGCGTGGAACACTTCAGGGACTTACACATCTTTCTGATGCTTAATTAAATAAGATATGTGAAGAATACTTACGTTTTACGTGAGGATTCTGTTGGGAGAAACTACATTAGTGCTTTTTTGTTTTTTCATAAAGAGTGAACTAAAAATCAGACAAGTGCTGGACATGGGCCTGCACGGGACCTCCGGACTGGGTTGGTCACTAACAGTCATGTTTTATTTACTGATTCTGGAAGCTTCTGAGTGAAGCTGAGGACACTCACCAGTCATCCTGGTTCAAGAGGTAGCAGCAACCACACCCACCTTCTGGGCAGCTTCTTTCTTGGCTTGGTGAGCCTGCAACACTGCCACGGCCTCCTCCACCTTAGGGAGAGACAAACCCAGTGGGAGCCCCTCCCTGAGAGCCCCCAGTGCCCCCCTCCCAAAAGGAACACACGGTTTACCTTGGACCGGAGCGACTCTGGAGACTCCAGCATGTGCAGCAGCTCCGAGTTGTCAATCTCTAGCAGCATTCCTGTGATCTTCCCAGCAAGGCTGGGGTGCATAGCTTGGATCAGAGGGAACAAACGTTCTCCTGAGGGGAAAAGGAGTTCAGATGAGTCATTTTGGAGACATGAGGGGATTTCCCAAAGGGATCTGTGAGCACTGGAGTCTCGCTTACCCAGCATCTGTTTCTGCTCCTGGGGAGGGGCAGCAGCCAGCATGGAGGCCGTCAGTGGCTCCTGGCCCTGCACATGCACTGCAGGCTGAGGGGCCTGTGGAGGACAGACACGAGGGCTCTGAAAAAGGTCACAGGCTGACTGCTTCCTATTTAGACAACACTAAGATACCCCCTCCTAAAACACAATCTTTGTCAAGCCTACAGCACATTTAAGATCCAGAAGAGGATTCACAAACATGCTCCCTGCAAGTCCTGAGCTCAAAACCCCAAAATGTCACACGGGGCACTGTAAATATCTTGCAAAAACTGGATCAAACCAAACACTGAGAAAGAGTAGCATCCACACCTGCCTTTTTTACAACTCAAAGGTTTGTGGGAGAAGCAAACTGTGCTTTCAGTGGTACCCTGGTGAGGACTTGGCAAAGAAGAGAGAGAATAAATGGTAGCAAAATGGGAACAAAGAATCAAGAAAAATATCCTCACAGCAAATCCGGGTACAAAAGGGCTTGGGAGTACAAGACAGATAAATCAATCAGGGTGCCCCTGACAAAGGCACAACTACCAGCTTTTTAAATTCCAAACTGTGCCTGTCTGGGTTATAAAACTAACTTGAAGTTTCTATAAAAACATTTCAGTTGCATGTGAAACCTGATGCCTGAAGTAACTGCAGGGACTTCCCAGCCCAAGCCCTGGAGTTACCTGCAGAGGCTGAACACCTGGGTGTGGGCTGCGGACACTCGAGGCGTATTTGTAAGGAGGGACAGCTCTGGGAGCAGGAGCAGCTACAGGTGGACGGGGAGCCAAATTCTGTGCTGCTGTGCCAACACCTGCAAAGAAGGACAGTGACAAACACCTGCAGCAACATGCAAGCAAGCTGGGATGTCTGGTACTAAATGCTGAATTCAAACCATGCTCTGCACAGTAATAATCCTTTAGAAACCAGCTTTCAAAGTTCAACTTGCTGCTTTATTAGTGGGCTACTCTCCCTAGAATTAATCCATAGATTCCACATCTTGGTTTTTAGCTATTCACTAGAATAAAATTAAATTGGATGCTCTATTCTCAAAGCAAAATCCATAACCTATGAAGACTTGTGTTGTTTTTTGAGCGCTAAGTGTTGCAGAGGTGTAGAGATGAGTCCCAAACCAGTGGAAAACAACCCATCTGGATTTCCACTGCTGTGCTGTAGCACCAACTGTTCCCAGACCTGCACTGCACAGCAAGGAACAGGAAAGAGTCAGGTGCTGGCTCTGCCCCTTGTTCCCAGTCACCTTTGGTTACCCCCTATCTGACAACCATCTCTGGAAGCAGAAGTCAAGTCTCCATAACATCCTCCCCTTCCCTGCAGGACAAGGGGAAGGGCCTGGGAGCAGACTCCTTACCAACTCTCTGGGCAGCAGCTGGGAGGCCACGGGAGGCTGGAGCATTGGCAGGGGCCAGATGGCGCAGGGCTGGCCGGGGGCCCGACTGGCGCATGGCATTTGGCATTCCCTGGAAGCCTAATGGAAGAAACCAGGGGAAATCCTCAAAAGAGAGCCAAGTAGCAAGTCAGAACAGTCAGCTACAGGGGTTGTGCATGAAAAGGAAAGCATGGATTGTTCCTCTAGGGAAGTACAGCCACCTAAGGGTCATACAACCAAAACAGCCCCTAGCGTGCTCACCCTGAGGTCTTCCTCCTTGCTGCCAGCGTGGGTTGGGTCTCATCTGTGTCATTTGGTTGGGTGCATAGTAAGTGGGTCTGCTCTGAGCCTGAAGAAAGATCAGACAAGCTCAGAGGCAACATCTAAGTGAATCACAAACATTGTTTACAACATGTTTTGGCAGTCGTTGCCAGGACTCAACACTCAAGTCAGATTAAGAGAACAGGCAGCTGGCAAGTCCCAGAATTAACCCCCGCTGACTGCACCCCTCATTAGGGGTTATTTGCTTATAGAGGCTCAAGGAGATTAATGCAGCTGAACCAACAAACCTCTAAGACAGGTTAAAGAACCCCCACTGGCTCGGCTCACCTGGGGCACAGCAGGCATGAAATAGCCGCCAGCAGCAGGCTGGAACTGGTTAATGATGGTGTTGGCAGGCAAGGCCCTCATCCCAGCGATGCGCTGCATGTACTGGTTCGTTAGGTGGGCCTTTCTCTCCTCCTTCCTTTGTGCCAGGGCAACATACAACGGCTTGGAGCCCACAATCCGCCCATTCATCTCTGTCACAGCTTTCGTAGCTTCCTCTGGAGAGGAAAAGCAGACAAAGCCAAACCCTTTGCTCCGTCCATCTTCCAGCATCACCTGCAGTAAAGATCAATCGCTAGTGGAGTACCAGCACCACAACTCAGCCTAAGAATCCCTATCTTCTGAATTTCAGGCAGGTAGGACATAACTGTTGCAGAGGTGTAGAGACAGGTACTCAGTGAGGAGTCACTTGTCTGGATTTGCTCTGCTTTGCTGTCAGCACCATGTGTCCCCAGGCCCACACTGCGCAGTAAGGAATGGGAAAGATTGGTGCAGCTCTAAATGCCATTTCCTGACCACTGGGAGTCACTTAAACAAGCAAGTTTGCCACTTCCTGTCTCCTCTTTTGATTAGGGAACAAAGTTTTCAGTAAAATCACACCAGGATCCAAAGAAATCTGCTTATTTACTAGTCCAGATGTTTTCAGAACCACAGTGACCTGAGCATAAGAACTGCCCTCTAATCCCACGTCAGACAACAGTTCCTTCTTCAGACTTTAAAATTCAAATACCCCCAAACCCAACAATACCTTGGCACTCGTTATTGATCCAAAAGGTGAGAACTCCTTCCTCAGTTTTTCATCATCTATAGTGTCATCTAGGTTTTTAATGTACAGGTTAACACCCTGGAAGGGAGAGAACAGTAAGACATTCATAACATTAACCTTAAGCACATCAACAGTTATCCATCTGCCAGAGCTGTAATTTATCTGAAAACTCTTAGTTTAGCATCCTGCTCCCTTAATACCACCCAAAGCTGAAGGTGTGATAAATGTTGCAGAAGTGTAGAGACAAGTCCCACTGTGGAGAAAGGGAGCTTGTCTGGATTTCCTCTGCTTTCCTGTTGCATCATGTGCCCCCAGTCCAGCACTGCACCTCAAGGAGTGGGGAAGTTTCAGATGCAACCTCTCCTCTGCCATAAATTAGAGACAACAGTGCAGAGTTATGCTGTCTCTTCCCATCCCTCCAGGTATCCCATCTGACAGCCAAGAAGACTGCATGCCTGTTTTCTCACTTCCTCCTAAATGCTTTCACTGCCAAGGCTATTGACCCTTTGCCACCAAATTCCACAGAGACCCCTTTAACTCCCAGGATCTCTCACAGGACCATGACTACTTTGTCAACTCCTCTTGAATCCCACAATAGGCTGAAAACGGTGCCCAAAATCAGAAAAGGAACAGACTAATCACCTGGTACCGGCTGAGTCTCTCCTGTTTTAGCTGCTCAAACCTTCGTTTCAGCTCTGCCTGGCGCTCAGCCTTCTTCTGTGCTCGGCCCACAAACAGCATTTTCCCATTGATATCCTTCCCGTTCATTTCTTCCACTGCCTGCACAGAGGGTCCAAGAGGAAACCGTCAGCTGCTGAAGCAAGACAGAACCTGATCCTGTTAGGAATAGGACTGCCCAAAGCTCACGTTGTATCCCTGCCTGTCAGTCAATAAATCAAAGTTTGCACATTACCTTTGCACTGTTTCTGTGTAACCACAGGCTAATTAAAGACAAACTGAAGTTATCAGGACAGATCACGCTGACACAACACCATTGTGAATTTATCCCCACCCCTTCTTGCAATTAAGACTAAATTTTAACACACTTCTCTAAGCACACTGCTTAGAGAAGACCATTTTTAAATAATGTTCTCACCCTAGAAACCTTCCTCCTCCTTAAGCCCTGCACTGTAGTATTTCTCCAGCAATTAACCCTCTTGATTATACCACTGCACTCTCTGGATCTAGGAAACTGGAGAAATGCCAAGTTACCCTTGAATGTCATGCTAGCAAGGTGCAAAAGGTTTCTAAGTTCCCACATCTAGAAACTGTTATGCCTGAGGCAGAATTTTCTTCCTTTTCAGAAACAGGCTCCCAGGACAAACCAAGTTTTTCTTCTCTGAAGATACCCAAACAAAAAAAATTGGTCCTACCTTGTTAGCTTCTTCATGTTTTTCAAAGCTTACAAAGCCAAAGCCTTTGGATTTTCCAGTGGGGTCTGTCATCACTTTAACACTCAGTGTTTTACCTGTTACCAAGGGACAGGGTCAGTAAAACACCGTAAGATTATTAAACTCCATAAAATAACCCCAGCCCTCAGCCTCTGCCTCTTGTCCAACATTTGGCACAACTACTCCCACACCTCAGCCCCAGAGTGACCCAGACAGAGCTACACAGATGGCAGCAGCACTCGAACTACCACAGTTTATGAAATTCACAGCCTTATTAAAAGTATTTCTATGTTTACCATATTTGCCAAAGAGCTCCTTTAGTCTTTCATCATCCATGTCATCCCCGAAGTTTTTAATATAAACATTGGTAAATTCCTTTGCCTTGGCTCCCAACTCAGCCTCCCGCTCCTTGCGAGACTTGAATCTCCCAACAAATCTGTAAGAAAGAATGAAAATCCCAATAAACAGATCGTTTTCAAGAGTGGAAAAACAATGTGTGACTTGTGGTGAGGCAAAAAAAAAAATGAGTGTGTAGTAGCAACTGGGAATGGGGACAAGAAAGGATGACAGCAGAGGATGACAAACAGGCCACAGACCAACCAGAAAAATCACCTGTCCTATGGTCGGCCAAGGACACCCACCCAGCTCTACAGAGGAGAGTCCTGTCCACAGAACCCACCCTCCCACTAGCAGAGAGTGGTAAATCAAGGCTTGGTCAGGGAAACCCACCAGTCCTGGAATGGAGGGGTAGCAGGCCATGGCTTGGGCAGGGTCACTCACCAGCCCTGTAGTGGAGAGGTAGCAGGCCAAGGCTTGGGCCAGGAGAACCAGTGCCTTGTGTGTCCCTGTTAATACCGAGATGCCTCCCGGAGCATGTGAGCGCTGCTGCTGCCGCTGTGACACTCACACTTTGCGGTCGTTGAGCAGCATGCCGTTCATCTTCTCGATGGCTCTATCTGCAGCATCCTGGGTCTCAAAGTGCACAAAAGCGTAGCCCTTAGAGCCATTCTCATCACACACCACCTGCACACGTGGAGGGAAAACAAAACATCAGCTCCCTGAACGTGCTGTCTCCTCTGACACGCTCACATGAAAGTATCTGACTGCCACGGCAGCACGATAAAGACACTGTCTGTGTTTCAGACTTCATGAGCAGATCTGACATAACTTCAGCAATCCCTGAGTTTGTGGCCAACTCTGCCTTTCAGACTCTGCTCCTCACCTGGTCAAAGGCACCCCTTTCGCTTCCTACACTGAACTGTCTGATCCTGTCCCTGTCATAACAGAATTGGACAAAGTTACCACATCTCACCTTGCAGGACAAAATGTTTCCAAACGCTGAGAATGTGTCATAAAGTGCCTTGTTATCAATGGATTTGTCCAGATTCTTAATGAAGACATTCCCAACCCCTGACTTCCTCAAGGAAGGGTCCCTCTGAGACCACATGATGCGAATGGGTTTTCCTTTGATCACATCAAAATTCATGGTATCTAGAGCTCGCTCAGCTGCAAGAGAAGCCAAGAACAGATTTCTGTGGTTGGTTAAAGGTTTCCATCAGGTGGGTGATCATTTTCTCTGAATTTTACCCACCTCATGGAGACATTTGGGGTATTATCACAGGACCAATGACTTTTAACTCAGTGTTTCAAAGGAGATCTTGCAGCACAGTCACTAGACATATTAAGTATATAAAAGGCTTCACACACTATTTAAATTTACATTATAGCAATATTTTAACCAGCCCAGTAAAATGGATGTCAAAGTGCCCAGGGTCTATTAGCTATATTCTTAATTATTATAAAGGGAAATTGCTCCACCAAAAGGAGGAAAGGAAGTTCAGGAAACCCTGTTAAAAAATGGAAGTGACAAAAGTGACTGTTTGGCTCTTTTGCTTTTCGTGAAACTCATATCTACCCATACTCATTTCTATTCAGAGAAAAGGATCATCTCCCTCTCAGGTCAGGGAAAATGTGCATGGACACGTGGCTGGCTGGGAGGACAACATGAGTCAGCTTCTGTAACTTCTGTGGCCAAAAAACGATTCCCAAGTTGCTCAAGCGAAAGATGACAGCAAGAGTTGAAAAAATTCTGGAAAAAAAGTCCATATACCCAATCTGATTAAAGGGAAGTGTTTATCTAAACTCTCAAACCCCAGCACTGTCATTCTAACCCACAATGAAACCCCCTCCATGGTGCTATTTCTGTTGCCTACTGGTGTATTAAAAGGATCATTACGTACACACATCAGGATCTTGTTCATAAAATTGACGTGCTTGGACTGTTCTGGGCCAGAAAATACTCCCAGCACGGAGTGAGCAGAGAAAAAGAAAGACTCTTAATTCCCAGCATGAAGCAGGGAAAGAGATGGAAAGACACACATTAAAATCAAGCAATACTGGCAGGGCAGAACCCAGGTTTTCCAAATTTGTTTGACTCAGTTCTTCCAGGCCACCTTCACCCTGTAATACTTGCTGATTAGATTTTAGGAGCAGAAAATTCAATTCAACCAGGTTCCTTCATGTGATTTGCTCCTACACAGGAACTACTTAGCATGTCCCAAAACTAGCTCTAGGAATTCCAACTGGACATTGCCTACCAAAGCCTCCTGCACTCCTTTCCCCCTTCAACTACAGCATGGAAATTTCTCAGAATTCTTCAGGTGCTTTGAAATGTTTCTCGTTGTTGTTGCTTTTTAAATTGACGTGGGGCCATCACTGTTTTCCCCAGTCCTTCACACATAAAGCCAGCTGGAAAAAAGCTCTGCTGGACTTCATTCCCAAAGCAGTCAGGCTTGAAAAACAGTAATAATTTAAGGATTCTACCAGCCCTGTTTAGTCAAAGGTGCTAAATGCAATTAACTGCCAGGCTACAATGATTTCTCAGCTGCTACTCCAAGTCCACACAACCAAGGTTCTTCCTGCAGTCCATTCCTAGTAGGCAGTTCAGCAGCCGACCTGGTCCAGTTTGTCAAATTTGGCAGCGTTTATTTATAGCAGGCAGAGGTCCTACAGAAGTATGTGTTGGCAAGGACACAAACTGGTTGTATATACCATTTGCAGCAGAAACAGCTCCTGCTGAAAGGTGACAAGCAGATGCAGCAGTGGCATGTAACCAGAGGGAACTGCGAAGGCTCCACAGAGCCACCGAGATCCACACTGGTCAGGAACTTACTCCCAGTCCTTTCAAGTTTCCTAAGCATATAATACTCGAGCAGATACTATTGCACTGCTCTTTCAATAGGTTGCTACTGTTCCACTCTATTATTACACTCTGCTTGAAATTCCCTCAGACGATTTTCTGAGCAGTGCAAGCCGTACATGGATT
This sequence comes from Sclerurus mexicanus, assembly GCA_013396755.1. Lineage (NCBI taxonomy): Eukaryota > Metazoa > Chordata > Aves > Passeriformes > Furnariidae > Sclerurus > Sclerurus mexicanus. The sequence continues at coordinate 276,036 of VWZF01005918.1, forward strand.
CCCTGACTGAGGGAGGTGTGCCATACCCACAGGTGGAAATGCAATCCCGTTCAGCAGGACCTCAGAAAACCCGTAAAGGAGTTCTGTGAGTGACTCACACTAAGCCTATCTGATTCATTTCCTTAATCTGAGCAAACACCTTCTCATTTTCTTCTATTTAAGCCACAAAGCTTCAGCTATTTCAGTTCCTGTATCTGTTTCTCTCCCACTGGTTCCTGTCATCCTTTTAGCAGACTCAACTGCAACTCAGGTTGAACATTACACACACTCTTAACACCTTCCAGGCTTCTTCTTCATTCCTCTTCCGTGGCCTCCCCGATAGGGAAAACTATGAACACTCCCTACAGTTGCCTGAGGCCTCAAAGCAATTAACCTCCCTTACAGGCTCCCTGATGCAGAGCAAACAATGCTGGAATTAGTGACTGTGGTTGAGCAGCATAAGGACAGATAACCACACACAGGAAGATTCATCCAGGAGAAACTCCACACAAGTTTCATTCTAAAAGACAGCTGCTCTGCAAACCCCTGCGCTCTCACTTAGGTCCCCAAACAAAAAGGGCTGCCAACACAGCATACAGCACAAATGTAACCACTTCTTTTTCTGAAAAAGAGAGGGTGCACACAGGACAGACTTCAATCCCTCAGTCACTGAAACTGCAACAGAAGGATGCTGCAAAGAAGCATTATGTCAGTACCCCCTCTTCCCTTTTAACTTCCACTTGCACTTACATTACACAGGTCTTCCTTTACACTGTCTTCTCTTCAAGGAAGAGCAAAGTCAAAAAGTTTATCTATACTCTTCTACCCCTTGTTTCTTTAGGGACACTTTATCTATTTCCAGCTCTGGGTTACTGCATGGCTTGGGAAACATTCTGTTTTCTCTACTTTCAGAACATCATATCTCTGTAGCCATATTAAAGTTTCTCTGCTTCACTACCTGAGTTGTCGTGTCATGACTGCCAATGTTAGGAAACCCTGGAATGGAATCAAATTGCACGAACAGCACAGGAAAAGGGAAATTCAGCTTATCAAATTAAATGAGTATGTTTTCTTTCCCTTCTTCACAATCAGAAAGAATAAATATTAATAACTACAGCTGAGCCTGAACTAGCCAGAACTTTGAAGTGTTTCCTTACTTTGCCTATCACACTATGACAGGCTCAGTATTCAGCATTCCCTGGTAACTACAGCAAAGAACTGCAATCAAAGACAGCAGAGCTCATTTCCCCTAAAAATAACCGCTCTGCAGCAGACTGGCAGCTAAGGCAAAGCATGTCCAGAAAGTAGCTCCTTCCAGAGCCAAGCATCACTCCACCACCTAACAAACACATAAATTAAAACACAAGCCTTGACCCAGTTTGGACAGAGGAACTCTGGAAGTGCAGAGCACGCTCAGGATGTGACAGTGTGAGCTCCTCATGGCTCATGTAATGGGGAAGAGCTCTGGCTACTTGACTTGCTCTGTGCCCATGAGGACAGTCCTACTCACCACACAAAGAGAGTTAGAACATTGTCTTCTTCAGATTTACCAAGCACTCATCCTTCCACAAAAGGTGGCAGGGAAATGTAAACTGTCATGTATCAATCTCTCTTAACACCTACTGACATTTCAAATATGCAATGTGCCCACAAGAACTTCTCTAAAGGTTTGCAGAGCACAAAACTTCCTGATTAAGTGGCATTGTGTAGCACCTACTCTCACTCATAAATCAAAGCAGATTCCCACAGTGCTCCAGAACACTTCCCATGTTTTCACAGAGTCAGTGCAATGAAGTCCAAGTGCATTTCTGATTAGGCATTCCTGGAAGAAAACACAGATCCTCATGCAGGCAGTGCTTTGTACTGCCACCTTGAAAACACTCCCAATTTCTGCATTTCACAATAAAAATTGTATTCTTCATATTCAAGTGTGTTTTGGAAGGACTGCTTTATGTTCTGCTGCATTACATGTAGTACAGCAGCTGGGGATTTTTATTTATGCAGAGTAACACACACTGCAGTTTGTCAAACAGAAGAAACTTGGAGCATTTCAGAGTTTTCACGAGGGCAGGAGGAGTTTCATCTCTTCATGAAGCAGGAGGAGTTGGACTATTCTCCCTCCCGATGTTAACTCAATGATTAGGTTTAAATCACTTGACCTTCTAAGACCAACTAGTAACAAGACACCGCTTACTTGGTTTAAGTATCACTTCAAGTACAGGAGCTTCCTAAAATGTCTGCTGCCTCACCAGGAGCCCAGAATGGTGCAGCCTCCCTCTAAATTCCTGCCTATTTATTACCATAAAAGATTACCTTGCAATATATTGCAAAGCCACATATTTGTACAAAGTGCAGAATTTTTCTCCTAAAGCAAGCACATGTGACCAGCCACTCTTCCCTTTAAACACTCCACGTGTTTAAACAGCTTTTCTCTACTTTAAAAGAACTTTATCTGTATTTTTGCACCCCATCTTCCCAATACCTATCTAATCTGAGCTCTTAGCTTTATTTCTGCTGCTTATTTTTATTTCTCTTACCCTGCAAAAAGAGATCATAGTCTAGGCAAAGCCATGTGAGCTGGGATAACTGCACCTTTGCTTTTTCAGCACATGAATGTAAGGTGGGTCTGTCTGTAACAGGGACTCAGAGCAGGCAGGTTCATCAGAGCAGGACAGGACCACATACAGGGTCTCAGGTTCTTTCCTCCTCACTGAGAAGTTTTAAAACACATAAATACACTGCTTAGTCTGCATAAAAAGCATTTCCGAGAGTTCCATGAAGGAGGAATCATTCAGTGGGGCGCAAGTCAGCTTTTCATCAGCCTGGCAAGAGAAAGAATCAGAAGTGCTCCATCAACTCAGTCAGTATCCCAAGGAAAGGGCACAGAGAAGTTATTCTGTCCAGGGAGAGAACGAAAGCTCCGTAAAAATGCAACGTAGGAAAACCTACTACAGGAAACTAAAGGAAACTTTACTTGCCACTCAAGTCTGCGATGATGTGAACTGATTCTGAATTCCAGAGAAAAGTTCATTCTCACCTATCCTTTGGATGTCTCTATCACATTCAGATGTTGCTAAATCACAGCACAGAGCAATAAACTTGCATTAATCAGCAAGCATAGCTCTGAAAACTAGGGCAGAAAATAGTGACCCATTTTCCTTCCAGAAAAGACATGTTCTGAAATGACCTCTCCTGTCCCATCTTTCACATGCTGCTTCAGCTCTGGAACACCTACTTGTAGGAAACAAACTGAAGTGTGAAAAAAAGAAAGAGTCTGACAAGGGCAAATTTAACTTGGCTTCTGCACGTGAGACAACCTGGTTTCCCAGGAATTGCCCGATGCATTTTCTTTCCATTTACAGCAAGAGCACCACTTCCCAAACTGGGAGACATCCTGCAACTTGCACAAACACAGGAGTCAACCAGATCTCTCAAATATTAAACTGGAGTGAATGGAACAGCAGAAGATAAGTCAGTTAACTGAGCATTCAACCAGGGCTCGCTACTCTGAACTATTTCTGCTAGGACTGACTCCACAAATACCCAAATAACCCAAAACTACATCAGAATGAAGGGGAACACAGTGAGGATGACTTGCTTACATAAGGAAGAAACACACATCTCCAAAATTTAATACCAGTGCGAGAAACAGGTCCACCTACCAGAGAAGTTAGTGAGATGAGCATTTGCAGAGTATTTGGTAGACACCAAGCAGGAAATATCCCAATTCCTTACCCTGCAACTGCATTTTGGCAGGCAGCTCGCTGGCAACACACACCCCCAGCAGTGCGAGTTAGCCGGGGGTGGGGGGGAAACGAACAAAAGTGCAGAATAAAGCTGCAGGCGCGTCTCTAAGTGTCACTTACCATCGGCCGGCTGCTGGAAGTTGACATAGGCATAGCCGAGGGAGCGGCGGGTGATCATGTCCCTGCAGACCCGAATGGAGAGCACGGGGCCGGCGGGGCTGAACTTCTCGTAGAGCATGGCCTCGGTGATGTCGGGGTGCAGGTCCCCCACGTACAGCGAGGCCATGGGGTAGCTGCTGGCTGCCGTGTTCATCCTGCGCCCAGCACCGCCTCCCGCCGCGCACCAAGGGCGCTGCACCGCGGGGGTCCTAAATCAAGCTTTTTAGGAATATTTAATCGGGGGGCAGCGCTCAAGCTCTTGTTTAAAAGCCCGCCCGAGCCGGGGCCTGCAGGCACAGGGTGGGTGCAATGGGGGGCACAGGGA